>JARKIA010000036.1:600000-1012218 GCA_029289565.1 Mycena galericulata | reverse complement strand
AAAACTTTGGACGCTGGGGCAGACACTTGCGCTGCTGCTTCTTGTGGTTCCAATCAAGTCGCTTATTCAGTACCTGTTGACAACGGCATCTTCCACATTACCGCTCAACATAGGGGAAAAAACGGCCTGGGGACGCGCAGTGAAGAGCTTTCGCAAATATGAAAAGGTAGATTGGAGCGAGGTTTACCGTTGGAGGTGGCTTCTTGGAGATACGCCAGGTATGTATACATACCGCAGCTTGCAACAATTTACTCATTCCCGCATCCAGTCACAGTGGACAGTGATTGGTTGCTTCAGGCGCTAATCGACAATGAATTGGGCATTGAGCATTTTCTGTGTGAGAATGGTGCAGATTGGGCACTGTTCTGATGCATGCAGCAGAACAGGGCCATCTGGAGGTTGTTCAGTTGGTCATCAAGAGGGGCGTCGATGTTGGGAGTGCATGTACGCCCTTCGTTCGAATGAGTACGACAGTCTGCTGACCGGAATTGAGATGGCGGAGCTCTGTGCTATGCCGCAGAGAACGGCCATTTAGAGATTGTGCGCTTCCTGGTCGAGAAAGGCGCGGATGTCAACGCCAGAGGTACGCCCTTCGTTCGAATCAGTACGACAGTCTGCTGACCGGAATTGAGATGGCACACCTCTGTACTATGCTGCAGGGAACGGCCATTTAGATATCGTGCGCTTCCTGGTCGAGCAAGGTGCGGATGTCAACGGCGGAGGTACGCCCTTCGTTCGAATCAGTACGACAGTCTGCTAACCGGAATTGAGATCGCCAAGCTCTGTACTATGCCGCACAGAACGGCCATTTAGACATTGCGCGCTTCCTGGTCGAGCAAGGCGCGGATGTCAACGCCGGAGGTACGCCCTTCATTCGAATCAGTACGACAGTCTGCTGACCGGAATTGAGATGGCACACCTCTGATCCGGGCCGCAGAGAACGGCCATTTAGAGATTGTGCGCTTCCTGGTCGAGCAAGGTGCGGATGTCAACGGCGGAGGTACGCCCTTCGTTCGAATCAGTACGACAGTCTGCTGACCGGAATTGAGATGGCGGAGCTCTGTGCTATGCCGCAGAGAACGGCCATTTAGAGATTGTGCGCTTCCTGGTAGAGCAAGGCGCGGATGTCAACGCCGGAGGTACGCCCTTCGTTCGAATCAGTACGACGGTCTGCTGACCGGAATTGAGATCGCCAAGCTCTGTACTATGCCGCAGAGAACGGCCATTTAGACATTGTATCCTTCCTCCGCAACAATGGAGGTGTTCAAATGCCTCGCGGAATACTCAAAGCCACCCAACTTGTCACGAGCTGTTTTACTTCCCACAGTTAAGTGCTGGCCTCATACGAATACAATACGAAATTGGCATAATTGTCTGGAAAGTACCGATCCCTTGGACAAATTTTTGAGGCGGTATTTACGTCCGGTTTACTTACAGCCGATTCCGAAAGTAATGAGAATGATCGAATTTTTTTTTGCGCGCGACGTATGAGGCAATTCCTAAAATAGTAATTCCCGGCTGTACGCGGCGCCTCCATCCGTGGTCTCTTCTCTCTTCCTCCCTGATTCCCTCTCACCCAATCCTCCTGCACACAATGTTCATGGTCAACCGAAGAATTAGCCCCGATATCAAGGAGTGCGCGCTCCGTTTGTGGGAGCTTGGCTGGGACAGATCTGCAATATGCTCGACTCTTCTCGTCTCGCAGGCCAGTCTCTATCGTTGGGCAAAGCTCTTTGATGAGTTCAGCACTGTAACACCTCCACCTTCACCCATCATGGGCCGCCCTCGAATCATTGGTCTCGCCGCATTGACCGCAATCAAAGAGATCTACACGCTCCATGCCGACACTTATCTCCTCGAACTGCAATGGTGGCTTGTAATCCACCACGACATCCAGATATCTATTCCAGCGCTACACCGAACACTCGAGCGGACCGGTCTTACTCGAAAGCTGCTCCACAAGATTGCGCTGGAACGGGATGTGGAGCGCCGTCGAGATTTTCTCTTCACCATCCAGCACAGCTTCTCTGGAACTGGCCGCGAATTTGTGACCATCGATGAGTCAAGCAAGAACGAACACGACGTGGCCCGCCGTTATGGTCGTGCGCCCATCGGAATGCCGGCAGATTTCGAGGACTTCTTCGTTAGAGGCGTTCGGTACACTTTGGTGGCGGCAATGGGGATCGACGGTTACATAGCACAACGGGTGGTCGAAGGTTCGTTGGACTCTTTTGACTTCTTTGATTTCATCGTCGAAGACGTGGTGAGAGCCCTCATCTATCAGACATTTCCACCGCTAATCACTTCCAGGTACCCGAAATGGGTGTCTTCCCGGACGACCGCAGCGTCCTGGTCATGGACAATTGTCGCATACACCATACAGATGCCCTTCAAGAGGTCCTCAACGCACAAGGTTTGTCTCACGATGTCCATGCTCATCGGATCGCAGCTAACGTTTTGGCAGGAATCATGCTCTTGTATCTTCCCCCTTATTCCCCGGACCTCAACCCCATTGAGGAGTCCTTCAGCACGTGTATGTCGCCACAGTTTTCCTTCCTGTTCATATTTACAGACTCTTTACAGGGAAAGCACACCTGCGCGCCAACGTTCACACCATCAGAGGCGCAGCCGACCCCGTTCTCATTCTCCTCGAATCGACGGCTTGCGTTACTCCCGAGAAGGCGCGTGCATGGTTTGAGCATGCCGGATATATCGTTCAGGACCAAGAGTAACTGTTTGTAACAAATCATTGTATCTACTCAAATCATCTGTGACAACAAGGGAAGTACGTGCAGTGAAAAACAATTATGTAGCGATGAGAGAGAAGTCCGACACATAGGGGATCAAATCATGACCCCAAACCAGCTTGGGACGTCCCTTCAAAAACAGCTTGTGCTTTGAGAGCACTCTGTCCAACGTCAAGTTCGGGAAACCGGCGAATCTTGCCAGTCATTGCGCGTCCAAGGCCTCGTGATTCCACTATCCCCAGGGCTCGTCCTAATCCAGCTTCTTCGCGACGCTCGACGTATTGCTCGATATCGTAGTGTGCGCAGAACTCTTGGAGCGAGACAGCCAGATGTGGATGCTTAGCGGGAGACGGTGGCGGCAGATGGAATGGGGCTTTGATTGGCGAGCGGAAGCCGCAGCAAGCGGGGGAGGAGCGGGTGCCTGCACAGGAACGGAGTTTTGTTGGGGACGATGCTGCTGCTGCTGCGAGAGCATTATTGAAACCGCGAGCTCAAGTAGCTTCTCTGAAGCTGATGTTGGTGTGGGAGCGGGAGCTAGCGCAACAGAGGCTGGGTTCGTAGTGGGAGGAGGGACGACAGCCGGCGTGTGACCTTTGAGACGGTACTTTATATCAAATTGAGTCGAAGCAGGCGGTTTGTTGACAGTCGCCGATCCGCGGGCCTAAGTCAGATGGATGTCAGACAAGCGAAGAGCTCGAGGCACGAATGACACACATATGGGCACCCAGACATTGAGGCGAATGGTCGTGAGCTCCCACTGGTACCCCTTGTCGTCTGTATAGATACGTTTCCCAGCATCGTTCTCGGGCCAATGATCCTTGAGCGCTTCAATATGCGGAGCTATAGCTTTGTCAAACGACATCTGGTTTGCCGGTTAGAGTGCTCTTCGCGGAGTATTCGGTGATGTACCTTCTGTTCTGCCACGGTTTCCTCGGTATTTGTCGCCTCCAGCTCGGCGAAATCGAATTCTTTCTTTGTTGTGGATGATCCAGCCTCTGCAGCGGCGTCCGGAACATTCGCATCACCTGTATCCCAGAACTGATTGTAGTCGTCAGATTGGCGCACACATCCATAAAGATAACCTTACGAGAGCATCCTCCGTGGGTTTTCGCGGTCCAGGCATTGATATGATTACGATCTTGTCCTTCGTCTTGGAAATTGCGCCCGAAGAACGGTAAATCCAACGGCGCCGCCAAGAGGCAGTGGGGCACGGTTTGCCGGGGTTTGTGGCTTCCATTCAGTTTTGTCTAAAACAATGTTCGCAGGCGGGCAAGGGAGGGCTTCGGCCATCAGAGCAAGGAAGTTGTCGAAAGAGCAGTCAGACCATGAATTGGAAAGGGCCACGCTTGACATAGGTGCTTTCAGGCTTTGGTTTCGTGGTGCGCGACTTCGGGAGGATGGTAATAGGCTTTATAACATGGACATAACCTGTGATTGGGACAATTGGGTGGTCCGAGGTCTCTTCTTTCTCTTTGTCCTTCTTCTTGCGCTTAGGCGCGTCCGAGTCGTTGTCGTCGGCTTCTTCTTGGCGCTTACGCTTTTTCTCGTCGCGTTTTTGCTTCTGTTTCTGCTGTTTATCCTTGCGATTCATCAGCTCCGGGCTCATAACCATCCACTTCGATACTTGGAGATTCAGTGTCAGTCAAATAACGCGAATGAGAAGCGGTCTTGGGGCATACATTCTGGTTTCTTCACGACCATATTACGGATCATTCCATCAATGTCGTTATCCGCGAGGCCATCGTCGAAGGTGTCGGAGTCTGAGAGTTCATAGATTTCATCCTCCGCCATTGGGCACGGTAGAGCAAGGGAAAGACGGGGGTGTATAGGTGAAAGCGGAAGCGAATAAGAATTGATCGGGGCTACTATTTTAGGAATTTCCTCATACGTCGCGCGCAAAAAAAAATTCGATCATTCTCATTACTTTCGGAATCGGCTGTAATGTATGTCGCTCAATCCGACGATTCGGACTCGCTAGGGGGCGTTATATTATACTCGTGAGGTCCACAACATGAACGGCGAAGTTTACTGAAGACAAGCATGAAGTAATGTCACGGTACACGTGGTTATCCATACATAAAAATAGAAATGACGGGATTAGGCCTCTTCGAGGCAGGAGGCTGAACCTTCGTTATGTTTTTGCTTGGTATTTTGCAAATGTATTCATAAAATATGGGGGCTCTTATTGATAATGTGTGTTGAAAATTCTAAACTGCCTCAGGCCTACCCAGAGTTTTCCCATCCCTGGGAACTCCAGGAACTTCAAGTCCTGGATAATTTTTAGGGTTGTTTCTCTACAGTTTGTCAACCTCGACCACAGAACAACGACAAATTCAATTGTGGGTGTCTCTTGTTACCTAACAATGTGGATATTCCTTTCAAATTTTGGATGTTTAGCGGCTCTTGTGATAGCCATTCTTATTTTTTTCACAAAGAAAGGGTTGACCAACCTGTACCATGGACAATCCTGGTTTTCTATGGATCAATAACGAATGCCTCCAGCACCAGTTAGATGCAGATGGGCACGTTTGTTTGGTTGTAATTGAGATGAAAAAGATATGCTGGCTGCCCAGATCAATCCGGCACTGGCGCTTGAATGTCCTGGGCCTCTGGAAACTGGCGTGAAGAAGAACTCACCGAGGAATTGAAATGAGCCAAATCACTGATGCGGACGTGTTGTTTGGCTATGATTGAAACACAAGTACTGCCAAGCCTATTCAAGAATTGATGACTGATGTGTCAGCGAGAATAGGATCTCCGAGCCGGGCGACTTTGGGAGGGTAGCGACTGGATAGATCAATAAAAGTGCATGCGTTCTCGGAAATACTGTGGAACAAAAGCAAAAGGCACATGTGATTGTGCTCGGGCACCTGATATTATTCCGGCTCAAGAAAGCTGGAGTCATTGCCGCAGCAGAAATGAGTTCAAATGACACATCAAATAAACAGAATCTTGACTATAACAACTCGCAAAATATACAAAAAACCAGGAAAAAATTAAGCCGTGGAGAGGGAGAATGGTGTCTACTCCTGAGCTTGAATCACTATCTCAACAATTGTATACTATTAATACTGAGAGTTTGCACGATGAGTAATAGAACATGACAGAAATCACTGTTTGTACATGTAGCAAAGTTGGCATCAAATCAAAGCTCTCCACACGTAAGTAGCTAAACCTCCGGTTCAGCCAATAAAAACTACAAGATGCCAACGGAACACACAGAAATTCCAGGGACAAGACACTGACTAGCTGTGGACTGGCTGGCCCTCGGATGGCGGGACCTCTAGCTCTAACCTCGTGGGACCTGACCACAAGCGGAGTGCGCAAGTGTACGGGAGGAGTCCCCTCCTCCCAGGTAAAATTCCCCGGAGTCCACCAGCCACAGGTAGTTGTCGTATGTCTTCCCTTTGCAATCTGCTTGCAGGAGCCAACAACTGCAAATAACACAATGTCGGGGATGTCAGGGCCAGGAAGGTAGTAACACATGGCTAGCGGTAGTCTCGGACCAAACCCTCATAACATCCCAATTTGGGAACCTGTCATGAGGGTTTGGGCCTAAGCCAACCCGTTAACCGTACCATTGCGCTATCAACTAGACTCCAAGCTGTTCTGTACGTACGCTCCAACGCAACATGACTTACTTGGACGCCGTGGAATCTGTAGTTTTCTCCAGGCCCGGTCCCGCTGATCTCGCCGATAGTTGTTTTTTTGCTCCAGCGTTTGCATTCTTCTATTGGGTGAGAACGAGGTATAGATGAGTACACGAGATACGGGGTAAGCATATAGAGGATCAACACTGAGGGTGGGATCCTAAGGTGGTGGTGGTGGTGGTTGCGGTGTTCAATAAAAGCGGTAGTTCAATTATATTAACCAGTGGTAAATACATGGCTTTATATACAAAAGTACAATGACTCCAAGTGAGTCGGTTGACTAGATATGATTCCTAACTACTTGCTGGTTGTTCCACCAAGTTCCTCAGGAATCTACGTGACTCGTACTTGACTCGTACTCGAGTCACTCCAATACTCCCCCTCAAGCAGGCAGTAGTCCCATTTCCAAGTGAATTGCTGGTGCTTCACCCGGGGCAATCCCTTCGTAAAAATGTCAGCAACCATCTCATTGGTTGGGTAGTAATGAACGTCGATTAATCCAGTATCAATGCATTCGCGCACGAAATGATTTTCAATGCGGAAGTGCTTTGATAGTGCATGATGTTGCGGATCGAATGCAATAGATATCGCGGACTGGTTGTCAGAATATATCAATGTCGGTTCGGGTGGGAAATGGACTGGTAAGGCCTCGAATAGACTTGGGCTTTGGGCCATTGCTGGCGCATGGCGGTACTCGTCTGGCCTGCGGCTCTTTTTTCCCCCCTGCTGAATAGTGGCCAGTGCCAATACTCTTTGTGGAATTTGAGTTGAAGAAGATCATTCAACTGGGGTTTTATAACTGTATGGAATCAAAATCAACTCACTTGAGGTGTTGCACGCCGGCTGCAAACTTAACGATCATGCACCTGTCCAAGATTCATGAACCAATCACTCGGCAGTCGGCATGCTAAGCTTTATTCAGCACTTTCTGAATCAAAATTAGACAAACACCGACGACTCGGGGTGCTCTGCACCCGGCTTTGTACACTCTAGGAACAAACTATCAGGCCAGAATGCATCGAATAGACCTATGCAGCGCCGGGAAAGTCGATTCGCTGTTGTCTGAATGGGGAAGGTAAGTTCCGTTATTTGCATGAGCAATGAAATGCAAGGCAGAGAACTCACTTGTTCAACAAATCCTAGAAAGGATGGACACATCAGCAATCCCTGGGCCAGCTATGTGGTGCTACATAGCGCTCTGTAGCAAAGGGTTTGTGTTTCGTAGTGCTCTGTAGCGACATGGGTCTGCTACGTAGTGCTATGTAGTGGGGAGGCACCAGCTTGCGAAAAGCTATCAACCCCACCTTGGGGGATTCTTACTTGGCTTGTCGAATGAACTCATTACTTCACATTGATTTTGTGACTTACTATGTAATGACTTATGATCCAAACTTCAGATTGCGGGATGTCAAAAATGGCTTCCGCATATTTGCTGCAGATGATTCAATGAATGAGATCTCTGCAAGACGACAAGGCAGGTTAGTCCCGCCCCCACAGCTTATAACAGCCTTTGTGCATATCAAGGTTTTGCGTGCTGGTCAGTACGACCCTCAAATCTTGGCTAGATTGAGAATTGTTTCAACTGACCTAGAGGAGGATGAAACTATGTGCCTCACATTTGACAATCCAACCATAAAAATGAACTTCAAATCGGGAATCCTGGGTGCTGCCCTCACCTTGTTGCAAAAAATCCCAAATAATGCTCCCCTACTGCTGTGTTCTTCATCTGACTTTTTGCTCAAAACACTTATCAAGGAGCGAACAAAATCTGAAAATAACATGTTGGACCCAAGCTTCCTACTGTTCAAGGCAGTGTTTGCAGCTCTGAATGAGCGAGTTGCATGGACACAGTTCAAGCAAACAAAAGATATTTTACCTGTTACATTAGGGATCAATGAATGCCCTTCACTGGAGGTTGATACCCAAATTGATGTAATGTTCAATAGCCCTGGAATGATAATCTCACAAGGCTCTCAGCGAATCTTTACAAAAATCATCAAAGGTAGCCACCCAGAACTGCTGAGAAAGTCAACATACATCAATCTAGACCGCATCAGGTGCTCTGTTTATGAAATTTCTGACTATACCCCAACAGATGAAATGATTTGGAAATCTATACGTTCTATCAATTTAAGACGACTTCACCGTGAATTATTCTGGAAGTCAATTCACAATACTTTCAGAGTTGGTGACTTCTGGACACATATTGATAACCTTGAAATGATGGCAATCTGCGAAACCTGTGGTGTCCCTGAAAACCTGGAACACATAGCAATGGAATGTGAGGCCTCTGGCGCAAAATTGATTTGGAAATTGACCCAAAAACTCTGGCATATGAAATATCCTAGGTGGCCTCCCCTCAGCTGGGGGCTTATATTGGGTTGTAATCTTGTTAAGTTCAAAGGCTCAAAAGGCAAAATTATCCCTGAGATGGGAAGATTATTTGCCATTCTGGTATCCACTGCATGGCACACAATCTGGAATATCCGCAATGACAGAGTTTTAAAGAATCCAGACCGAAAGATGACAGATGTTGAGGTGCACAATAAATGGCTGAAATCTGTTAATTCCGCACTAGGACGAGATCGAATCCTCACCAATAAAATGAAGTTCGATAATCTTGCACTGAATAAGGATCTTGTCCTAAGAACATGGAGTGGTCTACTAATGAATGAAGACTCACTGCCGGATGACTGGACATACACAGTGGGGGTTTTAGTGGGTATACAGCCATTGACATTGAAAGATCCAAAAAATGGGATAGGATAATTTTACCGAGGCTGGAGTCCCACACTATGGTAACTGTGCGTAATGGCATTTCCTCCCTGGACAATTTCCTCGGCATTAACTGGAATTTTCTGGTAGACCCAGCGGATGACTTTGGAATGCTTCTGCAGACTGAACGTCATTATCCCAAATGCTCCAAAAAAAAAAAAAAAAAAAAGCAGTCATAGTAGGATACATTTCCGAATGGCCCCTCATTCTCCCTCATATCTACATGTCTGGCTAAATTCACGTCGACATCAACAATTGGGTGATCAACCGACAGTTTTCCCTGACTTCAAGACATGCCTGACCGATACTACTCGCATGCACCTTGTTTTTCGGCTGATCGGCTCACGTTGGAAAACCAATGATGCTAATATTCAGCGAAAAATGATTTTATACCCTGTACCAACACTAGTGCACTGTGAGTGACTTGGAGTTTTCAATGCTGATGTATGGTGATATTGCGTGCAAAACGTTCTTTTACGCATGATGTGCCTGACCTGACGCGTACTCGCCGCCAATTGCTAAGCCCGACAGCGCTGCAGATGTCTATCCATCGGAGTTTGGCCTCACCACATGACTTGTCAAAAAATAGCGACATCTGCTCCTGCGCCTGGGACTTTCCATTTTCTCCGGTCTCGCAACTGGTTGCTCGACTGTTTCGATTTACTCTTCTACCATGCGTTCTCGGCCGTTTGTTGGCGGTTCCAACGCAATTTCAACAGTCTCGTTCTTACAGCTCTTTGCAGAACATAGGGCGCGGTCGATTTTTTTTCCATTTTGAGACATTTTTGATCTTTCGACCATTTCCCTCGTTGCGGGCTCAATTATGAATGTATCGCTTCAAAGATTATATAGTCGGAACCGCATTGGAATTTCGCATTTCTTCTCGTGCCCCATTTATTTTTTTATTCAACCTGTATAAGATGTAGTATAATATTATTACCTTTTAAAGCAGATCTCCTCCTACAAGGGAGGATGTGGATATAATGTTCCAGGCCTTTATTAAAGCACACATGGGCATATTCCTGAGGTCACCTCATCGCCATATTTGTTTTATGCACCCTCTGCTACATGAATAATGCAGTTGAAAGTGAAAATATTAGTGTCCACAGAACTCCGATATTTCTGGATGCTCTCTTTACCAGTGAGTCAGAGGTTCGTTTTGGGCCCACTCTGAGGTATTCTTGAGAGAACCTATGACTCAGATTCCCGCCTTATGTCCCCGCGCTAGTACGCGCTGCACCTCAATTTGCCATCAGTCACAGAATAACTGCACGATGGCAACTTGACGCGCATTGCGTACTAGCACCAGGACATGAAGCGAGAATCTGAGTCGTAGGTTCCCTTCTAAATACCTCAGAGTGAACCCAAACCTAACCTCAGACTCACTGGTAAAGAGAGCTTCCAGAAATATCGGATTTCTGTGGACACTGATATTTTCACTTTCAACTGCATTGTTCATGTAGCAGAGGGTGCACAATACAAATATGGCGACGAGGCGACCTCATGAATATGCCTATGTGTGCTGTAATAAAGCTCTGGAGCATTATATCCACATCCCCCCTTGTAGGAGGAGATCTGCTTGAAAAGGTAATAATATTATACCACATTTTATGGAGGTTGAATAAAAATAAACGGGGCACGAGAAGAAATGCGGAATTCCAGTGCGGTTCCGATTATATAGTTTCTAAAGCGATACATTCATAATTGAGCCTGTAGCAAGGGAAATGGTCCAAAAGATAAAAAATGTCTCAAAATGGAAAAAAAATCGACCGCGCCCTATGTTCCGCAAAGGGCTGTAATCACCATTCCGTATTTGTTCCATCAATGCGTTGTAGTTTGGGCCTTGCAGTGCGTGCATTGGGGCAGTTTATGAAGCCTGCTGGTTTACCCATGATTCCTACATTCCGAGCCAGCAGCGCAGTCAGTATCCATATCTCGAGTGAACAAGGGACTGGCCCGAGCTTGAGGGCCTGGTTCTGTGAGCACTGAGGCTGGAGTACATCAAAAATGGGTAAATGGATGGGTACTATCGTCACCATCCCGGACAAACCTAGAACTCGGACAAACAAACATTTCTCGCTGAATACAGAACCGTTTTCCGAGATTTTTGGCTTCATACAATCTGTGGGCTACAGTGGTGGCAGAAATGGATTGAACAGGGTGGTTTGTGCCCGCATGAGTATCAAATGACCCAGAACAAAATGTGGGAATGAAATATGACACTTTTCGATGTTTATGGACCATTCACCAAGTTACCATATATGGTAAACCATTCAAAAATGACTTTTTATCTATTTTTTGGGGGAAACACATTTTAGGAGGTGCACTCAGAGAGAAACTGCATCTCTAGGCTGAAAGTACTTGAAAAGGCGAGTATAACCATGTTTTAATCCACCCAGATTGGTGGGGGATTTGAGCTCGCAATTAACCAGAAAATATGGTCAATTTGGGCTTTTTTATGGCTTTTTTAACGAAAATGGCGAAATTGTGAGCACCGTTGTGAGCCCAAATTACCAACAACCTGGGTCAAGTGACATCTGGCTATGCTCACCTTTTCAAGTACTTTCAGCCTACATTCATAGTTTCTCTCTGAGATCAACCTCTGAAATCTGTTTTATCGAAAAAATGCATAAATAATTATCTTTGAAAGGATTACCATATTTGGTAACTGACCTCCAAAACACCCATATTTCATGTCCACATTTTGTTCTGGGTTAGTTGATACTCATACGGGCACAAACCACCCTGTTCAATCCATTTCTGCCACCACAGTGGCCGCTTCCAATCCGATTTCGCGCAGAACTGTCTCCTCAGATATTTTCTCCACACACTCACAGGGATACGCCTTTATGCAAACAAGGACAATCCTTGACCATCGCAGAGTGCCGATTGATTGTATCTATGCCCTCAAATGAAGAATTGAACGCTATGGCCTCAATAAAATGGCCGCTTTAAATCTGACTGGCTGGGGAGATACTGTAGCCAGCGAAATTTCATGCAGAACTGTCTCCTCAGAATTTTCTCCGTGCTCACAGAGACATGCCTTTAAGAAAACAGGGACAATCCTTGTTGCACCTAATCGGGAAAACAGGCTTCACAGGCTCATCTACAAGGTAATATACAATCTAATGTCCCCAGAAACTGTTACTTCATCAGAAATTATGCATCCCAATTTTTCTAGTTGTTTTCTGGCCACCCGAGGGAAAACTGTCAAGGATTTTTTGGTGGACTTGTGGTATTGCACATCCAACCACAATTCTTGGGTTCTGAATCCCTCCAATTTTATTCATGACTTCTACTGAAGCATCACAGTCCAGTATTTGGCTATTTCTGAGCATGAGATGGCCTCGAACGAAGATTTATTCCCAAAACGGATGGGTCATGCGATCACGGGTTGTCACGATTTGATCACCTGCCGGCTAGTCCGGCTTCGACCCCCTAACTTAATACCAAACTGAAAACAGCGCTGCATATGTAGCCCCAGACTTTATGGAGAGCCTTCAGGCCCAGTGCTTCATGACAAACCCAGCTACGGAAAATCCGAACTGAAGTTTTGCTCAGAATTGCGCGGGCTATGTATCTTCCAAAAATGTCCCACGATGGATAATGGCCATTCTCGACCCCCAGCATATTCCACAAATTTGTGAGGCACTTGAAATGATAATGGGTAGCCAATGCCTGCCCTCACCACTTTTGACAAAATTTAACCCAGAAGAAATGCTGTGCCACGATGAACGATGTTGCTGGGAGATCAAAACGAGCTGAAACCTCGCACACGCCATTCTTGACCCCCAGTATATTCCACAAATTTTGAGAGGCACTGGAGATGATGATGGGCGGCCAGTGCCCACCCTCACCACTTTACACAAAATTTAACCCAGAGGAAATGTTGTGCCACGCTGAACGAGTTGTTGGGAGATCAAAAAAAAGAGCTGAATTTTCGTACACGTCATTCTCGACCCCCAGCAGATTCCAGCTCGCCCTCACCACTTTTCACAAAAATTAACTATCCCTGTGTTTCCAGCCCTCCAGAATCCCCATAAGTGCATTGTATCAAAAATCTAGGTCAATCTGAGCACTACAGCTACTTTGCGGCATGTTCTGCTCTCAGACAGCTAAAAACACCCCAATCTGACCTAGTAAATGATTTCGGGGTACTCAGAAAAAATCGTAAGATGCCAAGCCCTCCGCCCTTACCATATAAATCGAATGGGCCTACTCCTGAGAAAAAACATTGAGAATTGAGCTCACAACGACTATTCTGGTGAAAACTTGCCAAAAAATAAAATAAAAAACAGCCCACACCTTATGTAAGTTCTGCAAAGGGTTGTAATCAACGATCCGCACTAATCGTTCAACTACGAAGTATCGCCTGATCATGAGAACCTATGAGTGAGAACAGACTGTACCAGTAGTTTGCAAAAGAAAGGGATGTTGTGCAGCCAGTTGCAGAAGGGGTTTAGAGCTTGAAAGTTGAATATGTGACTTCAAGTACTTACAGCTCTTTGCGGAACTTAGGGCACGGCCGATTTTTTTCTGTTTTTGGCAATTTTCGGCAGAACAGCTATCCTGCCCTCAAATCTTATCAGATTGTCTCGGGACCTATACCATTCTACTCGCACTGAAAATCTGCAGTCACTAGCCTCTTTGAATTTTTGTTTCGATCCCCAAATAAAATTTTCACCCAAAAAATCGTGGTTTCAAGCAGGACAGCTGTAATGTTGGTAATAGGTTCTTAGTGTATTGTGGTGCAGTTCACTTAGTCACCACAGCTTTGTGACAACTGTTACTAGTCACTCAGAAACACATTTCTTATCCCTCTTGCAAAAGTGCTCCTTTTACAGCCGTTTGCAGAACTTAGGGCGTGGCGTGTTTTTTTTTTTTTTTTTGTAAGTTTTCACGAGAACAGCGATTATGGGATCATTTCTCAACCGTTTGCCCTGGAAATAGGCTCATTTGATTCACATGGAATGGGCGGAGGACCTCGTCTCCTAGGTCTTTTTATGGGAACCGAAAATCTCCTTTTGGGATAGATTCCCGTGTTTTTCAGTGGTTGAGCAGAGAATACGTCCCATGGGACCTATTTTGCTCCAATTAACCTAGATTTTTATTATGGTGGACTTCGACATATTCTGGATCGATCTGTCTGGGATGATTCCACGAAACATACATTGGAATTGTCTGAAATACATGGAGGGAGGTGTTGGAGGAATTACGTAAGCAAGCCGAACCGGCTGATGCGCTGATGCGCCACGGTTCGGATCTATACATATAATCCTCTCATCATAAGGTGGAGAGCGTGGGAACCCCGCACCTCTATGTAAGCCATTTTGTGACACCGTTATAACCATACAACACACCTTCAAAGAAATATTATAGATGCTAGGAAATGTGCCTATTAACAATGTTAACACTTCCTAGGAAGCAGAATCTTCAAAAAGGACACCAGTCCAAAGTTATAAGCACTTCTTTCCTTTTTTGGGAAAAATGTTCCTATAGCACTTTCCATCCATTTGGTGCGATTTCGGTCAACCGGAATGGAGGATTTGGACGATTATGTAATCAATCACCTGACCGGCCCGGCCATTCCGGCGCTGTCAAAATGTCCTGCAGGGTCCCCTAGAATTCCATTTTCGGCCCGCGCTACACAGGGGTATCATGCCTAGCCTATGGAGGGGGCACTGTACAGCTGGGCTAGCAAAATGGGCTATCAGTAGCCCCAAAATCCATTTTTTCGGCCCGCACTATGCGCGGCTATGCACGGGCACGGGAGCTCCCATGGAAAAAAAAAAAAAAAAAGAGGGGAGCCCCCATGGAAATCTGTGGCTGGACACTCCCAGCCAATGATGGGTGGGGTCTGCCTGAAGTGCTGAATTACATTTTTTGGCACGGATTTATTGAATTTTTGTTCTCGACTCAAGATTTGGACGGTCACGTCACGCGTTGTCACGGCTTACATAAAGGTCCGGGTTCCCACGCTCTCCACCTTAATAAAACCCATTCGCACCTCGTCTCCACCGTTTTTGGCATTAAATTACACTCTCGCACGCTCTGCCCTATAGACATAAGTTTCCCTGAATGTTCTCGACTTCTCTTTCGTACATAATGACCCGAAACAAAACCCAGTAATGTTCATACACTAGGTGGACAAAAGAAATGTCACATAGGTTTTTGGTCATTTCTCAGTTAAAAGTGAAGACTTTCGCGTGAACTCGAGGCAACCGAGGTGGACACCGTGGCGATATTAATGGCATCAGATTCTTGTGATGCGCCATCACAATGGCCAAATAAGAAAGCCCGCATTTTTCGACACGCTCAATTTTTCTTTGGCAGAGCATCTGACTTGCCCACAGCATGGCCTCGGAAGTTCCAATGAATTCACCGACTTGAACTGTGCAAAAATATACAGGGGATAAGGAGCTATGGGGCCGACAAAAGGGCAATTTTTGCCCATTTTCAGCCAAAACAGCAAAACAAACAAAAATGGCCATTTTCCGAGTCTTATAGCGAGCTAACGCCTGCATATTTTTCAAAGGAACAACTTGTGGAACTATTTTAAACATCTTGAGGAACATTTTGGGTGATTTAGGATGTCCTGGAAAAAATCCCCCGTTGACTTGTGAAATGGCCGATTTCCAGTCTGGGCCATAGTGATGGCGCATCAGCAACGTTTGATCTAATCAATGACACCAAAATGTCGGTCTCCACTACCTCAATACCCTCACACTTGAATTCTTGCAGAAATCTTCACTTGTCATCGAGAAATGGCCCAAAACCTATGTGTCATTTCTTTCGTCCACTTAGTGTAGTCTTACTTACCACATCAGTTTACCTTTCGGTAGATAGTACTGCTGCGTAGCCATCACGGCCAGGTACAGCAACTTACAGCCCTTTGCGGAACTTAGGGCGCAGTCGATTTTTTTTCTGTTTTCGATCATTTTGACGAGGACACTCATAGCGCCCTCAGTTCTGGTCCGTTTGCCTTGGGAATATGCTCAATCGATTCGCAATCAAAATACGCAGTTTTCCGTGTCCTCACATTTTTTACTCGGTGTGGGGTTCTCAGGTAAGTATATTCTGGGACATTTCTGAGCAGGACAGCTGGGGCATCAGTAGTTCAGCCCCGATTGCCCTAAATTTTTGATATGATGCACTTCTTTGTATAATCTAGTTCCTGAAATACCAGGATAGTGGATATGATTCCAGGTTCCAATATTCAACAGCAGGCTGATTGAGAGGGTAAATCCACCCAATATTTCCTGACCACTAGATTGAAACTAGAGGTTACATTCACTATCCTGGTATTTCAGGAACTAGATTATACATAGAAGTGCATCATATCAAAAATTTAGGGCAATCGGGGCTGAACTACTGATGCCCCAGCTGTCCTGCTCAGAAATGTTCCAGAATATACTTACCTGAGAACCCTACACCGAGTAAAAATGTGAGGACACGGAAAACTGCGTATTTTGATTGCGAATCGATTGAGTTCCCAAGGAAAATGGACCAGAACTGAGGGCGCTATGAGTGTCCTCGTCAAAATGATCGAAAACAGAAAAAAAATTGACTGCGCCCTAAGTTCCGCAAAGAGCTGTAATAGAACTCCAGTCCAGTCCATCCAAAATTTAGCCTTTCAACGGATCGGTGTTCGTGGGCTGAGTGATAACATTTGCTTCGGATAGGGATACATTCGGAAGTGGTTACAGCTCTTTGCGGAACTTAGGGTGCGAGTGTTTTTTTTCTGTTTTCAGTTGTTTTGGGCAGAACAGCGATTACGGGCTCGATTCTCGTCCGTTTACCTTGTGAGTATGCTCAATCTTCTCAGAATTCCGATGTGCAGTTTTCTGTGTCCTCAGATTTTTACTTTGATCTGGGATCAAATTTGCACACATTTTGGGACATTTCGGAGCAGGACAGCTCTAGCATTAGGATTTCACCCCCAATTGACCTAAATTTTTGATACAATGGACTTCTATGTATAATCTAGTTCCTGAAACACCGGGATGATGAATCTAAACCCCTGCTATGAGTCTAGTGGTCAGGAAATATTGGGCAGATTTAGCCTCTGTCAGCCTGGTGTTTCAATATGACAACCTCATATCATATTCACTATCCCGGTGTTTCAGGAACTAGATTATACATAGAAGTCCATTGTATCAAAAATTTAGGTCAATTGGGGGTGAAATCCTAATGCTAGAGCTGTCCTGCTCCGAAATGTCCCAAAATGTGTGCAAATTTGATCCCAGATCAAAGTAAAAAATCTGAGGACACAGAAAACTGCGCATCGGAATTCTGAGAAGATTGAGCATACTCACAAGGTAAACGGACGAGAATCGAGCCTGTAATCGCTGTTCTGCCCAAAACAACTGAAAACAGAAAAAAAAAACACTCGCGCCCTAAGTTCCGCAAACAGCTGTAAAAGCCAAACGTAGTCTAGTTCGGACACTGAATTGCCACATTTGCCGTTGAGGATTGAGTACGAAGAGAGAGATGAAGACAAAGGGGATAAGCTTGAATTAATTGAGCTTGAAGGGATAGTAAACGAAGCTCGACATCTCGTTAGATCTGGCCAACACTATTTACGCTCTTCCTCCATCAGCGCTCTAGATGCTGGGCTATTGCGACGATCCGGACTGGCGGGCGGATCCCCGAGGCCTTTGATATCGGAGAAAGAAACATAGCCGTCTTTTTCGTAGCACCGAAGTGAACTGAAGACAAGATGAGCCTGTGAGTATGATTGATGCAAAGCAAAAGACCCAGCTGTTGGCTGGAACACAAACATTAGCCGGGATCTCGTGGAGGGTAGCAGAGAGGTTGAATTAGATGTGAGGGCCGCATGGAATTGAATGCAGAAGAGCTGAACTGAAGGTCTGCACAGGATATAGCAAAGAGAAGGAAAGGAAGTATCTCCGCGCTCGCGAGACTTGTCAAAAATCAAATTGAACTTGTAGCGGCCGGCATGTAGCTGTAGGGACAGTGTCATAATAAAGGTTTAATATGGAGTACAGGTGGGTGCACATTCATGCCTAGCCAATGTCCCTGCTCGCCGGAACATGGCATATAGAGTTTGAACTGGGGCGCCGGCGCTGCACCCCCCTGATGGGTCCAAACTTGATGATGGCGGGATCTTGCCAGTGGTGACCGGTGGCACGATGGGCCAAACATATATATACCTGAACTGGCTTCAGAGGAATAGATAAGGTGGACAGTGCACGAACGCACTCAATACGCTTGCCGGACTTCGAAAAATCGAATTTGAATTCAGGTGCGACGGCATGCATTGGGATTTGGTGGTGCAATGAATGCGGGGCCAGAAACGTATCAGATAGTGATTTTTGGCTTGGAGGTGAATGCGAAAGACTAAGCTTGAATTCAGCACGGGAATTAGACGTAATAACTTACCATCTAACCGCTCGCGGGACTTTTGAAAATGGAATCCAAGAGATGGCACTGGGCAGCGTGCGCCGCGGTGGGTGGCACGAGCGAAAATGAATTTAACTTTGGGTGGGCCGGCCACCCGAAGTTGAGGGCGTGTACCTATTGTATTCGAGGTTAGGATGAGATAAATGAAGGGTGGGAGATAAAAACATACCATCGACGCATCCACCTCATTCGTGGAACACAAAATTTCAAATTTGAACTTAGACACGGCGTACCCCGAATTCCTTCCGGCTTCGAGTCCGCGCAACTCAGCGCGAGCACGGATACGAGTCCCATCACCTCGTTTTGTTTTTTTTGATCTTTATCGTGTGAACAGATGGTAGAGAGTTCAGCGCTCAACTGAAAGCCCGAGTGTCAGATTTGGGTGGAGGAACAGGAGGGAGAAAACAAGAAGAGCAGTAGCGCATCCTAGCGTGTCACGATCTTTCGCGATGTTTGACGGCTGTTGAAAATGATTGCTGAGTCCTATGTCAATCTGGGATATTATCTCCCAAGGACATAGGTCTTGAAATTAATGTTCTGGCAACGGAACTCGACATCAACAGTCCAATCAAGATACATAAATGCTTTTTTCACCATTTATGCTCGAAATTTTGGGGTACATGAAATCCTGGTATGTCCTTGAATCTCTCTCTCTTTTCCCTCTTTCCTGTCTTTTTTTAAACCTTGAAAAACTTGATTTTTGCCAGCCAACCACAGACATAATCCATGAGCCGGAGTCTGGAGAAGGATCGAGAACGTTACGCAAGCAGGATTACGAACGTGACTTCGGCAATCATCGGTAGCACGGCAAGCCAAAACAATTTGGCGGGGACAAAATGCATTTACGCAAAAACTGCTGACAAAAATGAGAGTTTACTGCCAAAAACTGAAAATGACATGGATTAGGCCTCTTCGAGGCGGAGGCTGAACCTTGGATGAATAAATTGTTTGAAGCGAAATTGGATCAGATAGACGCCAAAGGCGCTTAGATAGCAATACGATATGCATGATGCAAAATATTCATAAAACGTGGGGGGTCTCGATTTCTTATGCTTCTCAAAATCTGTAAATTCAAATATCCTTATCTCATTTGAATCTACAGGACGTCTAAAGCTCGTGTCGAGAAATGCTCTGCCACTTTGACTGACCCAGTCGCGGCAACACATTATCTGGCTTGCACAGACCCGATGGGTATATACACTAATGATGAAAAATACTCATAATACCACCATCTGTGGTATGTATTGGAGGATTGTTTCAATAAAATTGACAAAAAAAAGTCTGAAAAATATCCACCAAAGTGTGCCTTTGGAGGACAGTCATCATATTTTCAGATCTCCCCAGTACACGACACAGTTCTGGGGCCTGTGAACATTTTTTACTACAGAAGTCCTATCAGAACTTGAGTATGGAAGGCAAAAAATGTGTTCGCAGATCGGAAGTCCTGAAATTTATGCCTGTTGAAACTTCAGTATAGTGACTTGACGTCCCAACACACCAGAGACACTCAAAGGGCCCGGAAATGGCCGGGATATCATTATAGGGTCCACCAAGTGCCTCTTAAATTTTCTCAGGGCTCAATTTATTTTTTTTCGGTTTCATAGCAGACGGCACTGTGTAAACCAGCTCTCGACGCGGCACACTCCTGCAGTTTCAATTCAAAGGGGAAATATATGGCAATGAGGCAGGGAATCATAGTACATACTATCTACATTTTGAGTGCTTTATTTTGAGAAAGTGTGTAGAAATCAGGTCAAACCGACTTGAACCGTTAAACTTGTGGGTCAGCGAAAATTGATCGAGTCCCGATTGACACTTCACGTCATCGTCGCGGCGGAACAATCGGGATTGCCCACCGGCTTGATTGCGGCACAGTGACTTTCGACCGACGGATTCCGAACGGATACGGACCCGAACATAAAGCAGATATGACTAACTGTAAAATCCAACCTGAACCTCTTTGCTCACAAGAGAGGAAATGAAATTGTAGACAGGTAGAATTTTCGACTAGCAGGGAGACACGAAAACATATTCCCAAACTGTCCATTTCAAATTCTGTTTTCTTTGCTTTCTTTTAATCTGTTTTTATGTAATTCCCGCTACCTTTAGGTAAGGGTTTTAGGAGCGCCCTATTTTCATGTCCTGGTGAAAATCACATTTTGGTCATTTTGGCTGAGTAATGTGTGATCTCCAATACCAAAATCCTTTGGCTGGCAGACACGCAACGACAGGCCGATGATTGCCGTGGAGCAGCACATAATTAAGCTGATTCAGCTGATTCAACCTGCTGTGGGAGTTCGGCAATAATTCTCGAGGGCAAAAGTTGTTCAAAATCGACTGAGATATAAGTCATAGTAGGCCCGCGCGGCAGAGCCCACTATCGTAGCCGTAGGTATTTAAGTGTTGAATAATCAAAGCAGGTGGAATTTTCAGATTATGGGCCCCCCAGACTGAGCCAGAAGTCTCCCACATCCATTTTCGATGGCCAGTTCTTAGATATGCCTTGCAAGCGGGATTCTGGAGGATATTCAAGCAAAGCGGTTGACCAGGTAAGAGAGCTGAAAAACAACTGTGTCAAGGCCTTGACTCGAAGAAGCAACTCGTAAAATCCCCCCACCTAGAACTCGGACACTTAACAGAAACATCTGTGTGACTTTCTCCCGAGTGTTCAGGATACCATTCTGAGGTGGTAGACTTTTAGAATGTTCTAAAATGATGCGGACTAGGTTTTTGTTTCGTCCAAAACAGTCCAGTATTCGTCGAGCTTTGTCAATGATGCCCACTGTCCGAGTTGTAGGTACCGGATCAAATCGAAATGTCTCGCCCCCCCTTGACCTCCAAGTTGTAGTGGCGCGAAAATCTGTGTGTGAGGTCGCATTGATAGGTAGTGTATAAGGCATACAGTACAGGCTGACCCGCGGTCAGGACGAGTGCCATGCGGCACAGATTTCTGTTGATGTTTTGAAGCAAACAGTTGTCTCAAATTGATACGCAAAGCCTGAATCTTCGCTCAATTGCGAGACTTACAGTGGGTCCAAATTTTTATATGGACCCGCCTAAGATATAAATGTACTCCCCTCATGTCTTATCGATGTTGTCAGACTTTATTGAAGGTGTAATACAGGTTCAAAACATCGAAAATCGATGAAAATCACACTAGTTGCCAACTTTTGAGGGGTCGCATACCAGAAGTATATGAAGTTAGCAGCGGCCTTAAGTTGGCGCTCCTCATGATATCAGTATTAATAGAACTTGTAATCTCAGTCATGCACCGCTCATCACCGAGCTTGGTTCGTTCCTCATGGCACCACCTGACTATATGTATGACTGGTTTTTTGTAACAGAGAGAGCACAAAAAAATGCAGGCTCATAGTCACTGATTATGTTCACAACCTTTTGCTCCACGTGTCAAATTGAAGCCGCCCTGGTAAAACTACCACGGCCCGGTGCGAGCTCGTCCACGCGGGACGAGCGAGCGTGGGCTGCCTTCAATTTCGCCTTCTGTTACAATTGATTTTGGCACACTAATGAATCTGTGAGCCTGATTAGACTAAAAATTGGTAGCGGGCCATGCCGCTGGTCGGCCTTACCCGCTTTATGACTAATTTGTCATGACTAAAGTGTGTTTGTACTTGTGGTCAAAAAGTGACCGCAATCGATGTGCTCCCACATGTAAGGGCCTGATCGGGTGCATCAGAATTTGCTTAGATTTGGCTTAGACCTGTACTCTAAAGAAATTTTTGTCACGCACCATCACGCTCGCTTCCCGCCACCACTACCATGGCCGACGCGCCTTCTACCGTCCCCTCTGGCAAGAACGACCCCAAGTCCACCGTGAAATGGATCAACGCCGAAACCAGCGCAATGCTCAATGAACTGGCCGAACACAAGGCCACGCATATGAGCGGCAACGGCTTCAAGCCCCAAGTCTGGGCGAAGGTCGTGCCCAAAGTGATAGAAGCCAACCCCGACAAGTCGCAGCAAAAGGACAAGTCGCAGTGTATGAATAAACTCGCATATGTACGTGCTACAGTGTACTGGACTGATTGGCACTAATGCAAGTAGCAGTTGAAGAAGATCTTCACGCTCTATGTGTTTGTTTGCAAATACTCAGGTTCGGGCTGGGATGACGAGCAGAAGCATGCTACGAACACTTCGGACTACATCGAGGAGTTTACCAAGGTGCATCGCAGTTTCATCTCATTTGCATATGTACTGATAACGACTCTGCTAGACCAATGGAAAGGACTATGGACGCTGCTTTACTACTCCCTGCCCGTACTGGACCGAACTCGACGCGCTTTTTGACAATATGACCAACCAGGCCACGGGCGACAACGTTCTCCATCTCCACACGAAGACGCGCCGAAACCGCAAATCGAAAGATACCGGTACCATCACCCCCTCTGCTTTGACATCTACATCGCGCGCGCCCTTGCAGTCCTTGGCCAACGTGTTGAATACTCCTGGTTCTGCTGATCCATCCAACCTTGACGACGCCGACATCACGTTGGTCGATGCTGATGTTGGTGCAGCTCCAGCTGCTGCTGGGGCTTTTGACGACGAACTCGGATCCGTACGTGGCGTCCACTGCTTTCTCAACACGCTATACTTGTCAGCCAGGTCCCTACAAGCCCCGTGAGCAAGAAGCGCCAACGCGCTGACACGGACGACGAGAACGACGATGGAGCGAGCGGTGGAAGGCAGAAGGTCAAGCGCTCGCGCTCGGAGTCTGGAGGGAAAGCCCGCCGCAACGCCGAGGCAGGTACGCAGATCTCTCGTGCCCTCGAAAACTTTGCTACTGTCATGGCACAACCGCTCGTCACGTCCGAAGATCTATCTCACGTCAACGAGATCGTCGCGATCCTCAAGGACAAGACGCTGCTTCCAGATGACCCCCGCGGCAAACTCTTCCGCACTGTCTCGAAGGTCCTCAGCCAAGACCCCGCGCAAGCACGCCTCTTCATTCTTGAGGACGATCGCACGCGCCGCATCGGGATGTTAGAGGGCATCTTGGAGGATGCGGGGCTATTGCCTGAAAGCTGAGTCAGTCCTCTGGTTGCCGTAGATGTGACTCCCAACTCATTGCATGTATCCAGATCAGCGCGCACTTTTTCTTGCACTCGCTATATCCATTCGAACCCTGTCTGCAAGTCTATTGTTTTCCCTCATTGCATTTTGTACCTCCCGCATTCTCCATACATCGTTTTCCTGTAGCATATGCTGTACTGTAGATCAAATCGACGAAGACAAACGTTAAAAACATCACTGAAATTCGGGGTGATCAAGCAAGTATCTTGTCCACATTGCGCGTGCTATCCTGTCCCGGCGTCCGCCCGCCCTCGCCTTCTCTTCATCACTAATCGCAAGGACAACCTCCTCCACCTCATCAACTGGTCCCCCGGCAAAGAAAGGATGACCGTCGACATCATATTCATCATCTTCCTCGAGGTCGTTGATGGGGAAATGGATCCGAATAAAATTGTGGATGGCAGCTGCTGCTGCGATAATGAGAGCTTGCTGTTCGTACGAAAACTCGGGTCGTGATATCAGTAGGCGGAAGCGTCGTTTGAGGACCCCAAATATACGCTCGATTACATTTCGAAGCTGTGCGTGTCGCAGATTGAATAGCTCCTTGGGGCTTTTGGGGCTGTAGATTGGACATCAAAACATGTAAAACCAGGGAAACCTAAGCTCACCGTTGTCCGCCAGTTTTGTACTCCTTCAAATGATACCGTTCGCCACGATACGGAGCTAGCAGCATATCGCAGTTCGGGAACCCAGCGTCCGCAAGGTAGTAACAGCCAGCAGGGAGACCAAATCCATTCCTGCGCGCCACGTCAAAGAGCAAACCGTCGGCGGCTGTCCCCTCGTACCCGGGCATCAGATGCAGAAACCGCATCTCGAAGTCGCAGGTTGCGATAACGTTCTGAGTGACGGCGCCGTGTCGATCGCGGTATCGGGTGGTATGCTCAGCAAGGACGTAGGCAGAAAAATGGACGCCGTCCGTGGCACCACGACAGTACTTGAAGTACGGGTACCAGCCCGGATTCGACTTGATCTTGTCTGGTGTCTCATGGCGAGGGTCTTGCACGTATTTATCGTAGAAATCTGTTGTGAACATCTGTAGGCCCTTGGTGATGTATCTTCGGTACTGGATGAGTAGATAATATCCCGCGGAGTGCCAATACGCACCGACTGATGGTATCACCGGAACGCTGAAATCGTTCCTGAAGCTCCCGCTGGCTGCTTCCATGGACCAGCCAGTAGATGAAAATGCCGAGCTGCTCCTGTGCTGTGACATATTTGCTATCAGCAAGTAGTCCGAGCATGGCCAGTTCTGTCCAAAGCAGTGAGAATTCAAGTGCTGACATTCCTAGTTGGTTTCGACAGCGGTCCGGATGTCCTTGAAGCACTTCATCAAGCCAATTGTTGCCTGTGAGAATCGAAGTATGCATCGGCCGGGGTAGAGGGCGCTCCAGGTCAAGGAGAGAAGTGCTGAAGAAGATGGCTGCGAGAACGGCGCTCTGCGCGGCAGCACGACGTCTCTGGATGGCGGCGCGGAGAATACGAGCTGATTGCGGAGGAGATTGGCGGCGGAGTAGTACGCGCATCAGCGGAAGCGTCGAATGCAGATGGTTGTGAGAGTGGCGGAAGTCGCGGTAAGAGTGTGACCATTTGTGACATTCTAAAGACTGTACATTCTAAGCAAATTCTGATGCACCCGATCAGGCCCTAAGTAGCTAAACCTAAAGGTTCAGCCAATCAAGGTAAGGGGCGACGACGTTATACTGCGAGAACTCGGTCTGGTTTGCTAGTTGCTGAGCGCTGAGGAGCGACTCGAACCAGCCACAAAATGGGTAGCAGCAATGATGGCAGCACTCGAGGTGCCGCTGGATAGACCGGATGATGAGAGGGCTGGAGTTTGCAACGGGGTGGCGGATGAATTTGTGCCCGAATCCGCCGGCTCGAGGGACAACATGCCGCTCCGAGCCAAGTGTGGCTGCAGCGTCGTTCCTGGAACTGGGGGCGCCATCTCCAACCTGCGCGGGTGGTAAATCTCCTTAATTATAGGTGCTCGAGCGCTTGCGGTGGTCGCTTTCGTCTGCTTTATGTTGGTGTTGGTCTGCCAGTCACCACTATAATGGACCTTGAGCTACTCGGGGAGCGGTTTGATTTATTAGATGATAGGCAAGACAAAGTCGGGCAAAATACCTTGTAATACACATCATCTCGTGTATCTGCATGTGCGTTCCAGATTTTGATGGCTTTCGCGACTTGGCTCGACGACGAGAAGTTCCCAAAGGTGTTTTGGCCCAACATCAAATCGCGGAAGAGGTCCTTCTCGGCTACAGTGTGGACGGGAAGGACCGCCTTTCGGGTGCCCTGGAGGGAGGCGAGATGATGTTGAGGTCGTTTCGAGTCCATGGAAGGCTCAAACTGTGCCATCCCGGAGCCTATGCGAATGTCGTCGGGAATGGGAAAGACACCAGACACCTCATTCGTTCTTTGATAGAGATTTCCATTGACCCACCCGATTAAAGGACGAGGATTGACGAGTGACTGAATTCCCAAATGCAGCAGTACCACTTTTCACATCACTGATTTCCAGCACAGGATACTGTCTAGATATGAAATCAGTTCCTGGATCTCGTTAGTCAACCAAATGCTATAATGTCCTTTGAAACGTCGACCGGTCGTGTTGAAGGTTCCAACGGTGAATTAATCGTGAGCATTGATAAATAACAATAAAATAAAAGCAAATTGCTCACCAGAAGGTTGTGCCGCAGAATGAAATCCTTGAGGGCAGCATTGATATGTCGAATAGAGGCTCCCGATGTTGGTAAAAGCGAACGAAGATAGGTATTAACACCGCCTTCAGTATAATTCGTACCTCGCCTACAACGCCATAAGGGTAAATCATCCTTGTCGTATCCGAGTAAAACGTAAAGCGAGATCCCAGGTGGGTCGGAACAGAAGCCCTTCTGAATAAGTTCAAGGACATTTTTTGCGACGGCCCATGCGGCTGAGTTGAATAAAGGCAGTCTGGTCTTGGCGTCCTTGAGATGGCCGAATATTTCGAAAACCTTGGCAACAAGAGGGTAAAGCTCCTCGGGCGGAGGTATGATTCGTTTGCACCGTGGCCAGACCCACTGCGGAGGCGTGCGGACCAGAGTCTCCCAATTTTTAGGCGGTGATTGGCGACGGCCCCACATCTCGATTCGAGCTTTGTCGGCAACGTCTGGAATAAAAACTGCATCGCGCAATGCTCTTGTAAATTCGACACGCAAACCATGGATGACGGAGAGGTAGAACATGTTGAAGATGTGGAAGGATCCTTGATGACTCGGCTTCGAATGCATGTTTTCCAAGTACCCCACCGATGAAGCGCTTCGGCGAGAACCATAGTGCCCTCTTCTTGGCTGTCAGAATCCGACTGGTAATTTTGGAGGAGCGCGGGATCATGGACTCCTGCCGAATCGAACTCTTGGGACAACAAATCACCTAATCCCGTCTCCGATTCCTCTTCCGATATTGATTGGGGTGGGATCGGTGGGGCATTAGATCCGGGAGGAGGGCGAGCCGAGATCGGAGGAAGGTTCAGTGCCGTTGCTAAGCGCAAATGGCTGCGGAGACACACTACTTTGAACGGTACGGGACCGAAACCGTGAAGCGCAGTGCGTTTGTTGGTCGTGATAATGGCCGCAGGAACAATAACCTCGGTAACTTCAATTAGGAAGCGGCTTTACGTGATATTGACCTCATCGTAGGCACCATCAACAGAAGTTATACTGCCGCGTGCAATCGGCCGAATGCAACCAGAGTCATGGAATAGGACCACCGGAGTATGTGGTGCGACAGGATTAGGGAGTGGTGAGGGCACCGGAATTTTTATGAGGTAGTCGTAGAGGCAACAGCAGGCGTAGACGTCCAGGGATGCGTATCGGATTTGGGACGGCGAGACTTCGCGTTCCTATGCACTGCTAATCCGCTCCGCTACATTTTTATCGATCCTTTGCTGCAAGATCTTAGCACAGAGATCAGCTAGTCCAAGTTTGGCGGAGGGTACTACAAGGCGTTCCTTGGCCATCTGAGCAAGATCAACTGCTCCAACAAATGGTTTCGGTGATCGAGAAGCTTCTTGCAAGTATTTGAGGTCGCCGCTAATGGCCCGGACAACTTTGAGAATGCGCGGGTTGAGGAGAACATTATTGAGCTGCTCGGGAAGCTTTCCACCAGCAAGCATTTGGCCGATCTAAAACACTGTCAGCCCTGCGAGCCAGAAGAAATCTCATGAGATTGACGTACCTGAATAACATGGATACAATCTTTGTACGCGATTTGGAGTACTGCGGTTGCTCCTCGACCAGTAACATAACCACGATCGGATATTTCGACGTTCCACTCTGAATCAAGGAGTAACACGAGATTCCCATTCTCGTCGTCAGGGAGGTCCGAGAGGATGGCCCGAAATATCTCATTGATGGCATGAGCATTTTGAGGCGTGTTAACTTGAATATTGTTGGGAATCTCAAGAGCATCGAGATGAGCATATTTTTCCACGGAGATTACGGCGTTGCGGAGGGAGGGGAAGCATCGTTCAAGAAAATCTTTATCAGCCATGTTGTCAGTGTAGAAAATCTGGGGTTGGTCGTGGTCGTAGCGCAGCAGCGATTCTCGCATCCGATTGAGCGAGAGTTAAAACTGGGAGTGTGACTTTGTGGCAACCAGATTGCACACGCGGATTTCCCCGTTCTCATTCGTAACGGTGAGCAGTGCGATAAAATTTTGTTCGCCATTCACTTTCGCGATGTGCTTGGCGAAGCAAAACTGGCCCCTTCGGATTTCCCGTTGCCTCCCTCGTCATTGAACCTGTGGCTTTGAAGCCCTTCATTATAAGGACATTTCATCCGGTCCGAGAAAATTCGTGGGACATTCGCTGGGCCAGCTTTTGAGTCGCGCTACCCGGAAATGGATACCCGTGCTCAATACACAACTTTCTGTGTCCTCCAAATTTTCGTAGCATGCTCAGGACGCCAATGAGGAAACTTTATGTAACCTTTTCAGAGTATCCCTGGTTTACTACGTTTGACGTGTTGTGTTATCGAATTCAGACTTCTGCTGCTAGAGGTCCATTAGGTCGATGAATAATATGGAGATCGATCTCCCGTTTTTGTTTCTTGTCAAAGAAAGCATCTGCGCGTTCCCAGAAGTCTTGTCCTCCCGTCGCCCCTGCCTCCCAATCAAGAACCGCATTTTTATATGCTATCATGGCAAAACCAGATTAGGAGGACCTTCAAGAATCTGCAATTCGAGAGAGCACCTTGAACAAGGAAGCAGGGTAGTCCATAGTTGAATGAGAGATGAGTGAGGCTGGGAAGGTGGGAAAGACTCGACCATTGCTCCCAGGGTTCCTCGTCCCCAACAGCAGTAATTATGTCCAGGTGTGTGAGATGCGAGAATAATTCCCCGCAAGTGTCCTGAAGTCGAACAGGATTACTCATAAGTCGGCGGAAATTAATGGCAAGCTTTTTTAGCGGCATCGCGGAGATGTAGGGGCAAAGCGAAGGGTCCACGTTGTCGTTGTAAACCGAAAGGTTTGTGGTTTTGGCGCAGATGCGAAGGATTGCCAGCATGTCCTCCGAATCTACGGATTGGTAGAGAAGGAGACTGTGAACACCCTCGAGGAAAATGCTGTCTGGTTTGGGGACTGAAATCTCCAGCCATACACACAGACCACATCCGCAGACGCGCGAACGCGTAAACCCGTCGCGCTCGTCCACCCTCCGTCGCGAGACCGCCGCCCAAGGCGCGTACTGGCGTTATTCCATCCATTCTCGATCTCCGCGTCATTCCACGTCCCCGTCCCTGGAAAGAGCACCCGCCCGTGCCCGCAAGAGAAAAGAAAAAGAAGAAAAAAAAACCCCGCTCTCCCGCCTATACGCATCGCACCCTCCGCCCACACGCCTGCGCGCGCGTGCATCTTCTTCGTTCTCCCCAACGCGCCTCTCCAAATGGAGAACATAGATAATGGATGCGCGGAGTAGAGCGGAGGATGCGCGGAGTACAGAAGATGGGGTTCCGGAAGCGGAAGAGTACGAAAGTGCATGCGGTTCGGAGGAAGGAAAGAAAAACTCGAAGAAAAGTGATCAGGAGGATAAAACACAAAAAACACACCAAAAACCGCCCATTCAGACTCTCCCTCGACCGCATTGTGCGTCGCGCGGCGCTCGGCGGTGTTGGCGCGGCGGGAGGGGCGGCGTTTCGTCGGTGTCGTATTCGCGGCGTAGTTGCGGCTTGGTTGCGGCTGGTCCGGTAGGAGGCGGGATGCGGAAGGAGCCGCGCGCCCACATCTATAATCGGCGGTGTTAAGTCGGTATGTAGGTGGTGGCAAGTAACGCGCGGGTCTCTCGGGTGGAGTCGAGAGAATCGCGCGACAATTCCGGGGTCTGATGGCCATATGAAATGGTATCAGTGGGAGTCGAGAGAGTCGTGAGTGGAATGGTTTATTTGTTTTATTTGTGGATGTTAATGCTTATTTGTGGGACAGTACCTCGTGACCTCGGCAAGTGACGTTGGACACGTTGCTTGTCACCTCTGACTTCCCTGGTCCCACCATGCTGTTTTGTCCGTCTTGCGCCAATCTCCTCATCATAAGCGACTCAGACGGTGTCAACAAATGGATTTGCCAGACTTGTCCTTATCAGTTTCCTATCACGAAGCAGGTAACATGTCCATTTATATTATACATACGTGGCGCCACACAGGCTGACGATATATATCATGAAGCACACCTCTCGTACTCATCTGAAAACAAAACGTGCGGGTGCTATAAGAGACGTTCTTCAAGAACTTGAAGATGGCGCCTCTCGCACTGAAGGTCGCGGCTAATATGACTCATATAATATATTTACCATCTCACGCACCTCCCAGTCGAATGCCAAAAGTGCGGCCACGGATTCGCCTATTTCAATCAGCTCCAGATTCGTTCTGCAGACGAGCCCATGACTATCTGTGAGTTGTCGACTTCTCGTTTGACCAAAATGCTCACTACGGATGTGTTAGTTTATAAGTACGTGGTGTGAACTGTGACACTCTTATCGCCTCATTCTACCGTAGATGTGTATCGTGCGGCACTGTCCGTCGAGAGAATTGAAAAACTCTGCTGGAACAGCTTTTCCGAAGCAAGCTGCGACACTGGGGGAAGACTGGGGGACCAGTGAAAACCTGAACCCACGGCAAGATGAGTGAGCGGGAGATGTTTGGCGGGGAACAAGCGGATAGACACGGCTTACAATTGAATGCTTCCTCAATACAAGATGTGCCTCCGCTTCGCTCCGGCACTGGATTGCAAAAGAAAAGTCTTCGCAGAGACCGAGTCCGTGAATGTTTGAACCGAGCGTAATTCAAAGCGAGAACGATGACAGTATTGAGGAAATAATCGAAGGAGATTATAGGACGTGGAATCAATGGAAAGAGAAAGGGATGGGAGGTACATGGCACTTCCACAGGATGTCGCTTCGGTTTAAATATGCGAGCTCGGCACGGGTGGACCATAGTCTTTGAAGTACGACCACTTAGCATGCTTGGAAGCTTGGAAGTAATGAACGGCGGTAGCACCAATATTAATTCATTTGATCAAAACCGAGTTCGAGCAAGTTCGGCGATGACTGAAGTCAAGAAATTCAGGCACACGAGACGATTGAACCAAACAGCAAGATCAGAGGAGTATAACGGCCACCAGACTTTTTTTTTTTCGGAGCTTGGACACCCAGAGATAAGACATTGCTGAGATTTCAGAGAAGCTGTGGCCCGGGTTGAGGAAACCGAGAAATGGGTGAACGAAAGAACCGAGAACGATGGCTTTTTATACGCCAGAGCATTCGTAGTGCCGTGAATGTGTCCTCCTGCGGAGTAGTGAGACGTTGGGGCCAAAAAAGGAATGCTCTGAAGGGCTGTCGATTCGCAGCACGTCTCTTGTCCCAGCTGGCCTCGATCCGGTTGCATTTTGTGGCTTGCAATCGGTGCATAGCTAGAAATCCACGGCCTGAGTGCGAATAATCACTCTTATGGGGATGGATTTCGAACTGCGTTGAAGCCGTGTTCCAGAGGCACAGTGGGAGAGGTACCCACATAAGAAGAATTTTTCAGTTAGCTGTTAAACTGCGGGAAGATCCCGGTGAGCCAGAAGATTCATTTGTTGGCCTGAATGACCCCCATCCCGCCTAGATTCAAAGCCGCGCAGGAAGTCATCCTGCTTCGGAAACAACGGAAATTACGGCCGCAGTGAGAAGAATAGTACTATATGGGGATGTAATCTCAGCACTCTCGAAGTTCAGGCTGTGTGTGGGCTGTGTTTCTGAGTGTAATTCACATCGCGTGGGGTCGCTAGAGACTGTGGATCGAGGACGTGGACAGAGTCGCCGAGAGGAAGGGGATGAAGCTAGATGGGGATGAAACCAAAGAGACCACAACGAAAGCCGTCCATCTCGTTAAGAGAACGAATAAAATCAAAGCTTCTTTACCCACCCCCAAGTTGTGGAAACCAATCGAGTGGCGCTTTTTCACCCGACCCCAGCTCCGCCGATGCGCGCTCCGCGCCCAGTTCGGGTTTTCTAAGAACAGCGCAACGATTCCACCGAGGGTTCCACAACATTGCCAATGCCCCCGGTATCATCTCCCCAAATAGATGGAGCCTTGGACCGCTTGTTCCCGGTTGTTCCCACAGTTAAGAAGGATTCACAGCGATCACCCGCCATCAACGCGCCATAGGAAGTGCTGCATTTTTCAGGTTGAGGGCAAGTTACAGCTAATGTCAGTACTGGAGGCGCGAACGAAAATTACTCGTTTTGGGATGTTTTCAGAGAATCGTTAGTAACTCAACCAGTTCTGCACCGATTCGGATGAAACCTAGGTAGATCTGTCAGGCTAGTTCATGCGCAATTAGTGATAGAAAGGAATTTGTGAAAATATTACGTATTGGGTAATCTGTGGTTTCGGGCTGTTTTCGGGCTGAATGCTGTCTAGCATGCCCAGAACATGTCCCAGTGACCTAATATTTTGGGAAGGACAAAACATATGCCTGGAGGAACATGTAATAAGACTAGAATTATATAAAATCAATAGATCGATGCAATCCGTACAATATTTCTGAATGCCAAAGCTGCCAAATTTCTCCAATGCAGCTACAGGAGTATAACCAAATTATCCGTACTTCTGGCTCTGTGACATATTTTTCTAGGTATACATGTTGTCCGTCCCAAAATATTAGGTCACTGGGACATGTTCTGGGCATGCTAGACAGCATTCAGCCCGAAAACAGCCCGAAACCACAGATTACCCAATACGTAATATTTTCACAAATTCCTTTCTATCACTAATTGCGCATGAATTAGCCCGACAGATCTACCTAGGTTTCATCCGAATCGGTGCAGAACTGGTTGAGTTACTAATGATTCTCTGAAAACATCCCAAAACGAGTAATTTTCGTTCTCGCCTCCGGTACTGACATTAGCTGTAAGAGTTAACTGCTTCACAATGATTATAAAAAATACTGTCTCAAACGACTCCCAAAAACATCCCGTCCCTGTCAAAAAAAAAAGTGAAAGGCTGTCGTCGGCTCGACAGACACTAACGCTCATCACGCGGACGGGACAGGACCTTCTCGCCCACTCGCCCGTCTTGACGGAGGGATACGCTTTCCTATGTAGTTATCTGTACACAACTTTGAACATACATATTTTCCCGTATCTTCCAATTCAATAGCAAGCAGGGGAAGGGAGCGCCAAACGCGTCCATAAGAGTGTCTGAGCCACTGCATTGGAGTGCCCGAAACCCTCATATGGAGTGCTCGAATTTTTGTCCCCAAGCACTTCCTCTGGAGTGCCTCAAGTGACTCCAATGGAGTGCTTCACGACCTCCATTAGAGGTCTTTCCAATCACTCTTATGGAGTGCTTAGGGTTTACACGGTGCAAGGCGTGAGGCGGATCTCGGCAGTCAGTTTACTGTCGATCCAGATACCTACACATTTTACCGCCTCAGAAGGCTTGATAATTTCACCATCGAAGATGATATTGAACCCGGAGAGATCCGCTGAACCGGGAGGGGGTTGTGCAGTGTCATGGGAGTTTGCAAGACAATGGTGCCAATCTTCCTGAATATGCTCTTGCAAACAACTTGTGGATCAGTCGCGTACCCTGGGAACTTCAAGTTCTCACTTTTCCCGAGCAGTTATTTGTTGCTCTTCTATACAGGAATCAAATGTAAAACGTGGCGTGGACGTGGATGTGAGGCAAAGGACGACTGGTGCGAATAATACGGGACGAAGGGCGAAGGACGTGGAAGGACGTGTGACGAGGGCGAAGGCAGGCAAGTCCAAGACAATCGTTTAAACCCTCGCGGTGGGCTCCAATAATGATACGACCGCGGCCCGTGCAGGCGGGGAATGGGACGCGTGGTAGTGTGTGTGCGAGCTGGTCCAACAATGCTCGGTGCTTGCGCTGAGCGGGGACAACGAGGGACCTAGAACTAGAACGGGGGTGACAATGGTGAAGACGAAATACGAGACTCAACGGCAGCGACAATGGCCGGGAGCGAGTGCGACGGGGGGCAAACTTCAAATCAAAACGCGGGGGAAACGGTACGATCCTTTTTTTCAGGTGCGTAGAACAAGGGATATATACAGCTAAAGAAACTCAGATATCAGTGGTAATCATCACAGTACGCAGCGAGTCCAAAGTATGCCGGTACGCGAGGCCAACGCGTGAAGAATAACCGATATTTACTCAGCCTGAGCCTGAGATGAGTCAAGCGGATTGATCAATGTGCGGAATGTGAACAAAATATAGTGCTGAGCCAAAGTCCAGAGATTAAATGCGCGAGAACGTCGGTCTAGTGAGCACCTCAATACGAGGTTGATTCGAAGCGCGAGGGAAGAAGGAAAGACGCGTCAAGCTTGTTTATTTGGCGAGCTGTCAAAGTCGGCCGATGATTGCGATCAGATTCACGATCAGCGCCGAACGCTGCTCATCAGAGTGAATACTGCTTACTCACGGTGTCTGGGAGCAGCGGAAGGAGGTCTGCGGTGCCGTGGGAGCATGAGCACAGCCACCTGATTGACGTTTGTCTCGATTGTTTGTCCCAGTGGTGGTCGGCAACCCCGCCGGAAATCAGTGATCGGAGAACCGGTATTTCCGCATTTGGAAAGGTGCCCCTATTTCCACCACTCTTTCATCTAGAGTACACTTCCATGGTCCCGAGGACCCTTCTATTGACAACCAAATGTCATATACATTCATAAAGCATTGTTGAAGCCCCAATTTGAGACCAAAAACAGAGTGAATTTGAGATTTAGCATACCCCCCCTCCGTCCCCCCACCTAGAATTCCTGGTCTTGGCGGCTGGTCTTAGCCCCAAACCTGGTGCACAGTGCATACCTTATGCAAGTTAGAATAAGATGATTAGAGCCGATTTTCGATGTTTGTCCAGGCAAGGTAAATAGAGAGGCATTTATACCCACAAAGCACCGTTTGAGGTATGTACGAGCAATAAATCAGAATTCTGCTCTAATCATTTTGAATGGTCGGCCCATGCCATTATTTCACTCCCCACAAAGTTTCTGTGAAAGTGGCTCTGGGACTCAGAACGGAAGCCGACCACTGATACTGCACTTGTCGGAGTTTGAATTTGGCACAGTGTTGCCGACCACCAGTCCCAGCGTTTGTCTCGAGACAAAGCTCACGTGATTCCATGTCTTTTGTATAATAGACAAGCGGTTGACGACCCGCGGAGTCCCCTCTTTCGAACGTGCTGGTTTCAAAGCATTCGGGGAAGAATTGAGCATTAGTGAAAACAACTGCTTTTGATGAAAAAATCATCCGCGCCTTATGTTCCGCAAATAGCTGTAAAGCTACAGAACTTTGATGCTTTGAGACTTGGACTAAATTGCCCTAAGTAAGTGGCTACCTTTTAATATCCATTGAGCTTGGAATAACCTTGCAGATGCCACACACTCAACGATCTAAAATCAATTCCGACTAGAGATATCCTTTACATCCTATGACGGCGGTCTTTAATTGCACCTCACCATGCCTATGCAACGAAACGACACTCGAATCAGTACCAAGGACCCTCCTGGTGCACGGGAGGGTTTCGGGGACGTGGTACATCCCTCTCGTCAGTGCCTGCCGGCTACGAGTTCAGAGAGTAAAACCAGCAGGAGTCGGGGTGATTCCGGGCCTAGCTCCGACCACCAACGCATAGCCCTTTCTGTGGCAGCTCTGCTGCTCTGGCTGCTGCAGCGAAAAGCGAGGGGCAGCAACACCGTTCCCTTCCTAACCTTCTGCATACGACTACCTCGAGCTCCGACTCACCGTGGCTGATGCCCATGACAACTACGGAATGTCCGACCTCGGGGATTCCAACTAGTCATGATACAGATGGTGTAAATATGATTCAAGACGTACTTATGGGAGATGTGGAGGGAACATTGACTGACTCCCATATGAGGAATTCAAACACACTGGCACAAAATTATATACCAATGGAAATCGACAATGCAAAGAATATACACATAATGCCAGAACATCAACAAAACGGCCAACATATTATCAACGAGGCCGATAGCAACAATATCCCGCATGATTGGAAAAACGATGAGTCTTCGCAACTGAGAAACAATGGCGAGCAGATAGAGTCTCACACAGATGGAAACACATGGCATGCTGAAAACACTCAAATTCGAAAGCGGAACAAGCGGCCGAGTGTACTGAAATCCGGTAAATTTACACGGTCCAATCTGACTATTGGGTCACTTAACATCAATGGCCGTACACGAGCACACTCTGCTCGTGGTCAGGTCCCACAGGGTTCTGACCGAGTGTCCTGCCATATAAGCGGCCAGCCAGTCCACACTCAGCCAGTGTCTTGCATGATCTAAGCCATGGAATCGGTTTGTGTTCGGTCAGTGTCTTGTAGATTTCTGTACGGATAACCACCCATGCCCCATTGATTCTGATGATGAATCACCCACGGGCGTCCATTTCGACAGCATGCTAGTGGCCTGGGAGCATGGAGATGAGTCCGATGTTGAATCAGAAGTGGATTTGGATGAGTTTGGCGATGAGGAGTTTGGTGTGAAGCTTGCAGAGATGGTTGAGAATGAAGATGCAAAAGATTTGGATTGGCTGCCGCCGTGCCATCAAACGGATAAGTCCCTTTGTTAACCCACTTTTGTGTTTGAAGGCTCTCCGAGAATTGAAACCGCTTTTCTTTCACACACATGAAAATGTAAGGCTGTCCAATACCAATGTATGCAGCCAATTGACTCTACGCCAGATTCTGTCCATATTGGATGTACTCAGGCCCTCATCCTTCGATTCTTTCACCGAGTTATATTGTACGAATTTGTTGTCATTGACGAGGGCACACTGACGACCCGACATTGCTGTAGTAGTGCAAGAATTGATGAAAATGGATTTGCATTCTATAATTCAAACGCGAGACCTCATTCTCACAGATGGGCATCGTCAAGTATGCTCTTGCCATCCGTTCTCTATCGTATACATGGATTTGACGCCGGCGCGCAGAAAATGTCTGAGCTAGCTCGCGGGGAGCTCAACACATTAGTTGAACAGGAATGCATGGATTTGAGGCCGGCGCGCGCAGAAAATGTCTGAGCTCGCTCGCTGGGAGCCCAGCATATCAGTCTGATGGGAATACATGGATTTGACGCCGGCCCGCGCAGAAAATGTCTGGGTGTGTTCGCGGGGGGCTCAGGACATGAATTTGATGTTTTTGATCGCAAAAGGCTTGAACACCTCAAGTGTTTCCCCCTCCCTGCTGAACCTTCCCTCACAGCTTCATAATACGGATCGATGCAATCCACCGGAGCCGTTGTATACCAGAACTTGCTCGCGGGGGGCCCCAAGAGGTGCTTGATCTCTGGATCAGCCAATAATTCCCACGACTCCCCCCCTCCCCTGGAAAAGGCAACTCCCATCAATCCAACACTTCCGAATACGATTTTTTCTTCTTCGGCACGGGCTCAAACTGTGTGATTATTGCTACTAGGCACTTTATGTCGGCGGTGGCCCTTCCTAGGAAGTTGAACACGCCCGACAGGTGGTTTTCGCATGTCTACTGCAAAGGGACGACATTCGACAGCTTCTGTGTACTGGTGGACAACGGGGATTTTTACATGGGAGGACTTCTGGTTCACGTATCATGTCGAAGTTATACATGTCGAAGCTATACACGAAATACAAAAGTGTAGACGATGACGATAAAAAGAGTAACATCCAAAAGGTGGGAACGACAGTTCTCCCAGGTATCTATCTAATCGACGTGGTCGTCGGCCATATACGTGATGATACGACAATTTTTCACATTGAGGCGAATGTATGTCCGCGCTCCGTCTCTCGTGTGCGATTTCCGCCCCTGTTGATATCGACCGTCGTGGCGCGACTCGGGCGGCCCGAGCCATAGTAGATCTTGGACTCACTTGATAGACCCTTGCGCGTGATGGGAGAATGCGAAAGAGGAAATAGGAGGTGCAGAAAATATGAAATACCTTGATACAAGCCCCTTTAAATATTGCGAGAGAGAGGAGACTTGCCGTTTGGAATTTTATAGACAATGTTTCGTGTTCTGAGAGCCGACCCCGTGTCCCAGGAGGTTGAAATGCAGAGGTGCGCCGGCACTTGTTTGCTGTCAGGCGCGCGTATGTGGGGGGGGATTTCATTTAAGAAATTGATGGCATTGATGGCACGCATCGGCAACAAGATTCAGCGGCGTTGTCGCCGGGCAGCTACGCAGGAATATACTCCATTATTTTCGCGATTTCACGGCTATTTTCGAGGCGAACGGGCAAGTCGGGCGGGGGCGACGGGATGATTGATGGCGTTGATGGCGCGCCTCGGCAACAAGACTTGGCGGCGTTTTTGCCGGGCGCTGATGGCCAATGATGGTTACGCATACGAATATCCCCTATTATTTTCACGATTTTACGCAAATTTTACGGTCATTTATGAGGCCGGAACGGGCAAGGTGAGCGGGAGCGGGAGGGATGATTGATGGCTTTGATGGCGCGCCTCGTGCATTATGCAGTCCATCGCCGAGGGTCATTACATCCATGTGGGTCCAACTAATGTTCCTCAACTTGTGTTCTCTGTGCTCATCCTCTTGTTTCCCACAGGCACCCCACGCTTCCGACGAAACCAACGCCGCCCCCAAGCAGTTCAAACCGCTCTGTGTAGGCGATGAGCGCCCCATCTTAGAGGCTTTTGACAACATTCATATCAATAATTATCAATATCTTCAGAAAGGAGCTACATGTTTCTCCATATTCTTAGGCCTCAACGAAATGCTATTCATTTTTACGCATCAAAGCCCAAAGCGACTGTCCGCTGATGAACCCCTATAAAACTTTGATTGTCTCGCCGCTCTCTGCCACTCTCACAAATGGGTCGTACTGCTTTCCCGCAGTGATCGACGAAGACATCATCCTTTCCAAGGCTTCCGCAACGCGGAGACTCATGTTCGGGAGTTGTCGTCCGTGAGAGCTGCCGTGCACCACGGCCAAGGGAATGGAATGTGGCCAGGCCTACCTTTGATCCTGCTCGCATTGCACAGCTGGTAGGTGGCATTCGTCCTCTTTCTTTTGCTAAATTTGTCGCGGACAGCAGCCTTTCGACTTTGCAATGCATCAAACTCCGCTATGGCGGCTTTCTTCCCATTAGACTTCTTGCTTTTCACTGCGGTCTTCTTTGCGGTGGCCGCCGAACTTAAGTACAATGTTTCTGCATGCTATATCGACCGGGTACTCAGAGGTTTGTTCTGGGCCCCCTATGAGGTCTTTAGAACAAACCCCACGACTCAGATTCTGAGTACATTCCCTCACTATGGAACGCGACGCGCCTCAATGTGACATCAGTTACGGATAACTGCACCACGTGACTGTTACAGATCGCAAAATGGCGCGCGTCGCGTTCCATAGTGAGGGAATGTACTCAGAATCTGAGTTGTGGGGTTTGTTCTAAAGACTTCATAGGGGGCCCAGAACAAACCTCTGAGTACCCGGTCGATATAGCATGCAGAAACATTGTACTTAAGTAGACACTAATATCTTCACATTCAATTGCATCGTTTGGGCAGCAGAGGCACAAAAAAACAAATACAGCGACGAGGCGACCTCTGAAATGCGCCTATGTTTGCTGTAATCACAGCCTGGAGCACCGTATCAACATCTCCACTTGTGGGAGGAGATCTGCTTGAATGAGTCATAATTTCATACTACATATTTTACAGGTTGAATAAAAATAAACGGAGCACGAGAGGAAACGCGGAATTCCATTGCGATTCCGCTCATATAGTTTTCAGAGCGATACATTGGGAATTGAGTCTGCAGTGAGGGAAATGGTCGAAAATATCGAAAATGTCTCAAAAAGGAAAAAAAAACGGCCGCGCCCTATGTTCCGCAAAGGGCTGTAATGTGATCTGTACTTCAAATAAATTGTGACTTACAGCTGGCCCAATTTCCCATGACTAAGTATGTGAGCTATGGATTTGAAGTACAGCTCACATTAAAAATACCGGTACATGATGCCCTCCAGAATACACTCAAGTACGTCATATGAAAAATCTAGGCCAACCGGAGCACCATTAGTCCTCTGGCGCTCGTTCTGTGCTCAGAGGTGCGGCTGCTGTAGCCGCATAGCGCGTCGCATCTCCTTGTGGTAGTCAGTAGTACGTAGGGCTGCTGACCGGAACCGTATTCGACGGTTTTACGGCACCCGTAAAGCGCTCGCCGTACCGTCCCGTCGCCCCTTGGACACTAGTTTCTGACGGGACGGCATGTGCCGTACCGTAGGCCGTAAAACCCGTCAGAAAGACGGCCGTATACGGCGTCGATTCCGTATGTACGGCAGATAGCGGATCACAGGCGGATCAGAGAACACTGATGGGAAAGTAGAGTACAACAATCTTGCCGAGGGACAGTTCTGATCCCATCTTTCAGTCATGCTCACTGGCACCTCGGCCGCACCCGCTGAACTCGGTTTAGGACATTTCTACAACAAGAGTCTGCACCATATCAGACCTGGAGGCTTGAATAGTAATCAATTATTGTATCTAGATTCTAGAGTCCCGTAGCTGAAGCATGGGCGATGTATATAACATGCATACCGTTTTGTCCTCATCACCCCTTGTTCATGCATTTCCGTTGGTACTTTAGTTTAAAATGTGCATTCCTTGATTTTCTCCAACATTCATGTAGCTGGTCTTCTGGTTTGCCTTTAGTGTATTCAAGAAGAACGTTGTAGCGGGGTTTAATGGTTTTTTCCCCGCGCCGTCCTGCCGTTACGGCCGTTTTTGACCCGTACCGTACCGGCAGCCTTCTGGCTTCTAAATTTACGGTACGGGATACGGGACGGGTTAAGCCGTAATTAGCCGTCGAAACGACGGCCGTCCCCGTATACGGTACGGTCAGCAGCCCTAGTAGTACGTGACCAAGACTAGCTTTCCCGAGATCGTCCATCCGAGAGTGCTGCGAGCCTCCGTGGCGTCTCCATCATGGTGATTAGAGTGGATTCGAGCGCCCTGCGTGCCCAGCTGCCTACTGCCATCCTAGCCCACCGCTGCATCCAGCGAGACCCGCCTCATTTCCGTGCTTTGCGCGAGACACATCACCCGCTTTGCGGAGCCCCAGCACCCTTTTCTCTTCTGTTCCGGTCTTCTACTGGTCTTCTATCTTGTTCTGCCGCATCTTCAGCACCTTTTTACTCTGCTCTTATTTGTCTGGCTTCTTTTTTCGTCGAAAATATGTCTTGGGCAACACCTTTTCTCGCCACATCACTTCCTCTGGACCTAGAAGACACGGATCGTTTTCAGGGGGACGAAGATGGATATGAGGGTGAAGGGTTCGAGTCGAGGTGGATTTCCCGCAGAGTCCTGTCGCACAGGGATGAAGAGCATCTCGGCATGTGGGCAGCCAGGCTTAAAGTCATGGCCGGTACGCAGCATCTACTTCCCACCATTCCCGCCGTCCTTCCGTCGATATTCACTCATCCACATCGTCATCTGCACCCCCACCCGTATCCCGTCGCCTCGTATCCCTCGGCTCCGCCAGCATCGCCTCTACCCTTGTCGGGCCGTCCATCTGCTGCCCAGCGTGTCGACAGTATCACCTCCGAGGCCGCCACCGCTTGCAATAAAATCATGCGGCTAGCCAGCACTCTGGAGCGTCGTCGCAATGCGGAGCGTCGTCTCTCCCGCAAAAATCTGTCCCAACAGCCTCCGGTCCGGGTCGTGCGTCCTGCAGCCCCATCCACAGTCCCTGCAGAGAGGCTACAGTCCACCCACCTCGACCGTCACCGCAGAGTCCCCTCAGCCTCGTCGGACTACTCGCAGACGCCCCGCCACATTCCGTGCCACCTGTCACCCCTATTCCCTTGTGTGGCGTCCTGCGGCGTACATACACTGATGCTAGTACCAATCCCCATCCCGCCACTGTCCTTCGCGATGCTGCTGTCGATGCTCTGCCCCCGCGCACATTCACGGATGCTTCAGTTGGCACATCGGACGTGGATGATGACCACAGAACGACGTACGGCATTATCTCGGATCCTTTTGCGCGCTCGTTGGCCCGACTACTGCCCTTGGAGTTCGACCGCGAGCGCAAGCTCACGCGTTCCATTTACCTTGCGGATTGGCTTCCCTGGGCTGAATGGTTTGCATCGGAGAATTTGGCGCCGACCCAGCGAGTTTATCTCAACGTGTTGGCAGAGATCTTTCGGCCTTGGTGTGATCCTTACCACGGCCATTCGCTGGCTCTCAATCTCAATCCTGTTTACAATTTGTTCACTCACTGGTGGAGTGGGTGGAACGCGATAGGATTCCCGTCTCGCCCACCAGAACGCGACCCACGCCTCCGCTACGATTATCTGACGGATGCAGAGTTGAACGGGGAGGTTCCATTGGTTGGCCGTGGGTTTGTTGTGCAGCATGCGAGTGGGTTTTATTAGAGGGGGATTTTTGTCGGACGAGGACGTCCTTTTTGTTGGAGGGGGGAACCTGCGGCTGCTGTAGCCGCATAGCGCGTCGCATCTCCTTGTGGTAGTCAGTAGCACGTGACCAAGACTAGCTTTCCCGAGATCGTCCATCCGAGAGTGCTGCGAGCCTCCGTGGCGTCTCCAGAGGTCTAAAAACGCCCAAACCAGACCCATCAAAATGTCTGGAGATGTATATCAAAAATCGGGCGACGTCAGGACCTTCAAATCCTCCGTCCGAATCGAATGAGCCTATTTTCGAGGAAAACGGTTGAGAATTGAGACAGATCTCCTGAAAACTCACAAAAAAAAAAAAAAGGGCCGCGCCCTATGTTCCGCAAAGAGCTGTAATGCGATACACTTGAAGCTATTCTGGAGGCAGCAAATACCTGGATAGTGAATGTGACTCCAACCTCAAATTTATAGCAGTTAGGGAAATTCACCCGATATCCCACCTGTTTACATGTATGATACAGTTGAAATACAAGTCACATTCACTATCCCGGTATTTGCTGCCCTCCGGAATACCCATAAGTGCACCATATCAAAAATCTAGGTCAATCCGAGAACTACAGCTACTTTGCGGCATGTTCTGCTCTTAGACAGCTCAAAACACCCCAATCTGACCTAGCAAATGATTTCGGGGTGCTCAGAAAAAATCGCAAGATGTCATGCCCTCCGCTTTTACCACACAAATCGAATGAGCCTACTACTCCCAAGGAAACCGATTGAAAATTGAGCTCACAACAGCTATTCTGCTGAAACCTTACAAAAACAAAAAAAAAACAGCCCGCGCCCTAAGTTCTGCAAAGAGCTGTAAGGCTCAACGATTGGACCCCGAGTTGACTCGAGCTCGGCATATCAGCAGTCGTGTCCAAAACCGCCCTTTATGCGTGTCTCGAGGCCGCACCAAGACTTGTCATGCTTAAACTCATGCTTTATGGCCCCCGCAGCCATCATTCCTACGACCTGCCACCCTTCCCGGACCTTCGCACCCTGAGCATTGTTGAGTTTGGGGGTTCTAGCTACTCCTACGAGCCAAATTGTGGCAGTGGTGTCCAGTAGAAGAGGCCGCCGGACGTCGATACATTGGCCAGATGCAGTGCATGCATAGAGCAGGGGTGCATCATCTGGATCACGACCGCTGCATGCCCACTATGTCAAATTTTGAAACTCGCTCTGTCGAGCTTGCTCCTACCTCGAAGACCCGCTACTCCACAATAGAGTCCACGCACAAGCCTCGGAAGCATGGGGTAGTTGCAGTTGAGCCGAAAATCGCCAGAAAATGGCAGAACAAATGGCCGAGCACTGAATCGCCTGATGCTCCTCCCTCAAGTACCCCTCCGGAAGCCGCTGTCTCAACAGTTCACGGCGCCAACGTCGCAGCGGGGCACACCTGGAACCTGGTGTCGTCGAGACATCCTCAACTGCACCTTCGAGGTTGCACCATCCCCATCAAGTCATTTCCGAGTGCCTTTGGCTTGATGAGGCGGGAACGACGTCGAGAAATACTTGCAGCTCGCTTGCCAATGCAGCGCTGCCCGGCGGTTCGCTCCATTGTCGCAGACAGCGGTGGGTCCCCGGCGAGCTCAAACGCGATTTCGCCAGTGGACCACCAAGCGCACGGACCATCACTCGGGTGGTTACCCGATGTGTTCCGCGGCGCCTCCTTGGACTCGTTCCGGGTCGAGGCAGTGCAAACACTTCTCCCCGCCGCCATACTACCCGCCATTCTCCTCTTGCTTATCATCAGCGCATTGGGCGGCACCTCGAAGTTGGAACTCCCAAAATCCCCCTCTCTATACTTATCGTCAAATCCCCGGGATTACTTTTTCTGACAGGTCGCGTCTATTGTGTCGCCGTTCTTGATTGACATGATTCAGCCTTGTATCTCCATTTCGACTCAATTCCTGCCGGTTTCATCGCCACAGTTACACCCCAAATGCCAATGGCATTGCAGAAGGTTACGCGCGCAGCGTCGCGGGAAGTCGATCGAAGAAATGGATCTAGCAACTATAGTGCCAGACCTGACTCAGGCTCGTCGACCTCTCGCAACCGTAGAAGCGGTCAATCGCGCGGTGGAGCGCCGGAATCCGCGGCTGCCACCGGTGCGGGGGCCTCAGCGGCAAACGCACTTTCGTGCCAGCGGACCCCCAAGTGCACGGTCCACCAACGGCATTCGGTGCCCCTTTGGGCACCATCAAAACTTAGGCGTGCCAACTGCCGCATAGCCAGAGCAGCGCAATCGCAATCGCTTCCGTGGGTCAGATCTTCGACATGAGCCTTTCGCTCATCGTTTCTCGTCGGCTGTAGACCTTCTTCGGAAGTTGAACACGCTGAATTGCTTGGCTGTGGACCTTCCTCGGAAGTTGAACACGCTGGACTGTGGTTCTCTGCATGCATCCTGCAAAGGGAAGACCTACGACAAGCCTCTTGTGTACTGGTGGACACTGGGGATTATTTGCCTGGGAGGGGGGAACTCCTCCCGTACACCAGCGGATTCCGCTGGTGGTCAGGTCCCATGTGGTTCTAACTAGTGGTCCCGCCTATTCAACGGCCGGCCAGTCCACAGTTACTCAGCGTCTTGTAGTGTTCGACCCCCTGGAATGGATGTGTGCTCCGTTGGCATCTTGTAGGTTTATGTATAGATAACCACCCATATGTTCCTACATGTTTGTCTTCGGTAGATTCGTTGTTCATGTTGTGGACCACGCGAGTATAATAAACCCCCCCCCCCCCCCCCCCCCCCCCCCCCTCCCCAACCCCAACTCTGGCATGGCCTGAAGGTCGAGATGATGGGGACTCTGGTAGGCGTTCGACCGCATTTAGTTTTTGCTTATATTCTGACATAGCCAACTACGCCGAATACAAGAGGCACGGATCCCCAGGCCTGATGCTCGCACGATGATTTAGTGGTGAAAGTTTTACACATTTTTCGACGAAAAAAGCTTTCCTAAAATGTCCGCATTCACTAAATCAGCATACAACTTGCCGCGGTGCACATTTACGATTGAACATCCCACTTTTACCCGGTGAACAACAGGTATCTGCCTGGCAAAGGAAAATTGCGGGGAAATTTGCTGGGCCACTTTTTGAGGCGCGCTGCGCGGAAATGGATAGCCGCCCTGGTTGTTAAGCCAGAGGCCTGAAAGCTCTCCATACTCGAGGGTGGCGGTGCTGTGAAGACCGGGCCGAATCAGCAACCTGTTAAGGAACCGTGCCAGGCGCATTATTTGCCATTGTGCCGTCCCAACGTGACTTGGTATGGAGACCTAATTTTCTGCGCCTGATTTCGAGGTGATGGCCAGCATGATTCTAAGCAAAACTCTGTGTTCAGATTTCCAGTTGCTGCCCTGGTTGTTAAGCCAGAGGCCTGAAAGCTCTCCATACTCGAGGGAGGCGGTGCCGGGAAGACCGGGCCGAATCAATCGCAACCCATTAAGAACACTGCCAGGCGCGTTATTTGTCATTGTGTCGTCCAAACGTGACTTGGTATGGAGACCTGCTTTTCTGCGCTTGATTCTGAGGTGATAGCCAGTGCGATTCTAAGCAAAACTGTCTGTTCAGATTTCCTGTTGCTGCCCTGGTTGTTAAGCCACGTAGCCATTGTGGTGCAGAAATACCCAACCCTTTGGGATGTTAATCTTTGGCATCCTATAAACAAAATTTGTCTTTGGACCCTGGTAAAAATGTCGAAGGTGCTTGAACAACAGAGCGAACAATCCAAAAACCGCCTGTTTCCAGTATTTGGCAGGGAACAAACAAGTACACACAGTACGGTGATCAATCGGCCAATGCCTAGGCCTATATAGAGGGTGTGCAGGAACAAATATTGACATTTAGAGGCTACCATGTACCTCAATACTTAATAGACGCCCTCTAGAGGGCCCTAGGGCCCCCCAGTTTTTTTTCCCCATCAATTTAGGGCCATTTTTGCTGCCTCTGAGGAGGCCGCGGTCGTGGCGGGGCGGGCATCAATCCAGAATGGATGGCGTGAAGGACGTTTGATGGCGCGCCGTCGTGCGCACGCCGACGGTGACCTAGCCGACGGCATTGACGGCTAGCTGATGGGCGCAGTCACTGTCGCTAAGGTTAATTGTGGCAATAAACCCGAGCTTTGTAAGGGGTTTATTGGGGGATGCATTTAGTTTACGACCTCACGCGAATTATCGTCGGTAACCTACTAATACACCCACGCTTATTCTAGGGATATGTGGGCTATATATATATAGGTGGAGTAACCCTTCCGCCACTTTTTTTTTCTCACTCAATTTTGCTCGGATTCAATTCAAATAAATTGCATACTCCTCGTGTAATTCTACCTACCTACCTACCTACCTACCTCCTAGGTCTTTTTACTCAACATAGAGACTGGTGACGAGTCTGCGATCGCAGACTTAAAATGCCCATTTGCCAAACCATAAGCCCCAACTTGAATATTTCAGGATCCAACCTTAAAGAGTTTTGATGCGATCAAAACTGGAATCCCATGCGCTCGTCGTGAAATAGCAACCACAACAAGTGGCCGGCCTGCCGATTTCGGTCCTCAGGGAAGAATTAGACCTCTAAATATTTGATTCTGTGGCACACCCCAGCATAATTAAGACTCTCGATGGGAAATAGAGTCCACCATGACACAACAAAGATGCAAGTAGCTACTAATCATTGATATGTATGACATATCCAAGAACGATGGTAATCGGAGCACTATTAGAAATTACAATTTTTCAGTCGAAATTTCCATTTTGGGACCACAAAGAAAAACTAAAAATGCTTGCAACTGTGGATTTTGAGTGCGAGTAGAATGGGATATGTCTCAAGGTGATCCGATAAGAATTGAGGCCAGGACAGCTGTTCTTCGCAAAACATCCAAAAACGAAAAAAAAATTCGTCCACACCCTAAGTTCTGCAAAGAGCTGTAATTCTCTTCAGCGCATGGCTTTGTTTCGAGTGACAAGTATTTTTTTCCGCACTCCAACCTTCCCGCATTTTTCCCCAGAATTCCTCGGGCGAGCTAATGGAATGGTTGATTGCGTTGTGCGTGGAAGGAGCTATACGTAGATATCATTCTTGAATACAGAGTGGAGTTGGGCCCAATTTGGTCCATGTCTCCTCAAAAAGTCTCTGATAAATTCAATTGTACAGCAGGTGTAGGTACACTCAGTAGCACATGGTGTGCATCTGCCCTCTTTGTGTACACTCGCATTTGTACATGTGGATGCAGGATCCCTGTTCGATTCGGGGCTGGGTGATTATACGTGATATGTACCTTTATTTTTTGTAATCCAACCTTCCGCTGTTTTTTTTCCCCAGAAATCGTCGGGATATCAAAGTGCGTAGAAGGACATATACCATGGTTACATCGCGAGCATAGAGTTGTAATGAATTCGGTCCATTGTCCCCCCGAAGAAACCTCCTTCTCCATCACCTGCAATAGCTCCAGTTCCACAGCAGGCGTAGAGACACCCAGTAGCACATGGTGCGCGGCTGCCTTCTTTGGAAATTGAGGATGCAGGATCCCCCGTTCCATTCGGGCTGGGTGTTTCATGAATTGATGTGTTATTTTTTCAGTTGCCCGAGACTGCGGCGGATGCATGCTTCAATTTTTTACTGAACTGCAGGTGAGAACAAATTCGTTCCACTCATGAAGGGCATTTTAAGTGGTTCCTGAATGTGCCGAACCGTTGTTCCCGACGCGTTGTTTATCAGAATGTACGCGCTGTGTGGTCGTATATCCCATCAGCGTTGATCAGATTGGCGTCGGCCTATCGCTCGTTCCGGACTTCCTCCGTGCACTGACTCTTGTCAACTGCGGTATTGGCTGCGATTCAGCTGCGCAGACTGCGAGGACCTCTTTCTTCTGTACCACCATGTCGACGCCCACGTCGACTCCGACGCCGCTCACGACAGTGCCCAAGTCCATCCCGAAACCGCCCACGTCAACTCCGATTTTGGCGCCCGCCACTTCCACCCTCGCCTTCCTCGATCCCGCCATTGCCGAGCGCATCCTCAACATCCTCGCGCCCAAGAAACTCGCTCCCCACAAACGCCTCGTGCCCCTCCTCCGCGTAAACAAGCACTGGCACGCGCTCATCCTTCCGCGCCTATACACCGCCATCACCCTCAAGAACCCGTGGGTCGCGCGCCCGCTGCGCAGAACACTCGAGCGCAATGCACCGCTCGCAGCGCTCGTCGAGGAGCTCGTGCTCGACACGGAACTCAGCAGCCAGGACCCCGCGGAGACGCGCGACCACCAGCGCGTCGTCGCCGCGTGCCCGAATGTGCGGCACCTCACCGTGCTCGGGTACGCTTCTTCTTCCGAGGGCGACGGAGACGTGGTGGGGAAGTACCGCAAGGCGATCGCCGGGCGCACGAAGCTGGAGACGCTCCACGTGAGCGAGGGCGCGGGGATGTGGACTTTTGCGCAGCTGCTCGAGATGCTGCGCGGGTGGCCGCAGCTGGAGAAGCTGATTCTCAAGGACACGCTGCTGCCTGCGGACTCTTCTTCTTCTTCTCTTTCCTCTTCGCCTCCTTCGACTCCGCCGACGCCGCCGCCGCCGCAGGGGCCGCCCTGCGCGCGCCTCAAGATGGTAAAGATCACAGACACCCTCGACCCGTCCACGCAGTTCAGCCTCGCCGCATTCGCCGCCATCGCACCCTCCATCTCCGTCCTCTGGATCGAGCCCCGCCCCGAGAACGCACCGGTGGTCCCCGCCGACCTCCTCGACGGCGTGCGCGCGTGGGCGCCCACGCTCGAGGCGCTGTATCTGTTGGCGGATGCGGAGCGTGCGTCTATCTCCCGTTTTTCATTCTCCCTTCCTTCTATCCTCCTTTCCCTCCGTGAATCAACAACAAACGCTAACGCACCCGCAGCCCACCTCCCCATCCTTCCAACCCTAACCGCGCTCACGCACCTCTCCGTGCACGTGCACGCCTCCTCCTCCTCCTCCACGTCGATCCCCGCCCTCCTCCGCGCGACGCCCCCCGCCCTCACCGCGCTCACCCTCTGCCTCCCGCCCGCGGCGCTCCCCGCGCTCGTGGAGGCGCTCGCGGGGCTGCGGGTTGCTTCTCCTGCTTCCCATACTACTTCGAATCCGAATTCGCCTCTGGATGGGGAGAACAGCGACGGCGTGGGCAAGGCTATAATCCCAGCCCTCCCCGCGCCGAGCCTCCGCGCGCTCACCATCACGCTCGCGGTTCCGGGGCCGCGCTGCCCGCGCGCGTGGATGTGGGGAAGGGGAAGGGGCGGAGTCTGCGTGAGGTCAGGGGCGGAGGCGGCGGTGGCGGAGTGGGAGGCGGAGTCACAGGAAGTGGAGGCGGAGGGGTGGCGGCGCCAGCAGTGGTGCAAGCGCTGAAGAACGGTGCGTTGCGTTTGGGTTTGGGTTACATTTTCTTTCATTTGGCTTTTCTTTCTCTTTGCTTTGCTTCGCTGTGATTCTTCGTTTTGTTTTCACCTCTTCACTTCTTTTCACTTCGTTCCTCTTCGCGTTCTTCGTTTTCACTTTCTTCGCTTCACTTTGTTCTCGCCTCTTCGTGGTTTCGCCTTCCTTCTTGTTTGTTGCGTTCCCGATTTCTGATTATCATTTTTCGCTGTGCTTTCTTTGTTTCCGCCTCTTCATGAATTTGCTTCGTTTACCTTCGTTTTCGTGTTCTTTGTTTTCGCTTCTCTTCACTTTGCTTCGTTTCACTTCATTGTCGCTTTCCTTCGTGTTTGTCGCGTTCTCGATTTCTGATTATCGTTTTTTTTGCTGTGTTTTCTTCGTTTTCGCCTCTCCCCTTCTCTTCGCCATCTCTTTCCTTTCTTCGCTTTCCGTGCCTGACTCTAAATCTGACTATTATTATTGTGTTTGTTGAAAAACAGTATGCAAGCGCCGCCGGATTCGGCTCACGCTGCCGTCGTAATGTCGTGATTTCTGGGGCGCGGGCTCGGAGGTCGATCGTCGGGTTGCGTCGGGTGCGGGGTGCGTTGGGAAGGAGAAGGGTGTGAAGGGGGCGGGTGTCGGGTGGGAGGTGTGAGGCGGGCAGGCGTGGACGGGCGTTCCTCCACCTTTACACGACGAGGACGCTGCATGACTCTTTCCCTTCACTTCCTTTCCTCTCGAGCTCCTAAATTTGCTTTACATCGCGAGAAATCCCCACCCCCACACACGACACGACACGACACGACACGGCTTTTCAGGTCGTATCGTATCGTATGTACACCAGGCAGACTAGATTAGGTACTGTTGCTTTGCTGCTTTGATTATAATTTATAACGACGTTGAAATTATTCTGCGTCGGAGTTGTTCGGTTTTATTTCAGTTCATTCTGGATCGACGCGGAGTGCTGTGGTATTGAAATTTCACATACATTATCGACTCTTGAACCATCCTGGATCTGGATGTCGAATCGACTGATCATGAGGTTCCCGGCACACAGTTTGGCGCAGCCTCAGGCTACCAACTTGCGAACTCGACTCGAACTTCAAGTATACGTATGTTTGCCCTTCACTACGTGCACCCAGCTATTTCTCCCCATCTAAATATGCAATGGTTATGCGACGCCTGGTAGCAAGAGGTGTGCGCCTGCCCTCTGTATCTGTATGTTGAATTAAATTCAGGGTAAGGCAGGAAGCCCGTTCGATCCGCGTTGTTCGTTTTTTTTATCACTTCCCCTCAATATAACAACGCACACACGATGTGGCGCGGCATAGGTCGCATGTACACCAGACAGACAGTACTGTAGATTCCGATTTTGGCCCCGCGCTTTGCTTTGCTTGATGTATGCCCAAAAAATCGTGATTTCAAGCAGGACAGCTGTAGTGTTCGTAATAGTGCTCTTATTAGTCTAGACTTTTGGAAACACACACCTCTATGTGTGTTCTAGTTCTCGGTGTATTAGAATAGGCAATGTAGTGTACCATTTCCGTTTCCCATGCAGCATGGCAGGGATGTCATTTACACCCTGCAGTGATGTGGGCTCCAAATGGGGAATTCTTTATATTGCAACATATAAAAGGTACTGTTGACTTCACATACTATCTATGCATGACATATCCAAGAATTAGGAAAATCGGAGCATTATTACAGACACTACAGCTGTCCTGCTTGAAACCAGGATTACAGCTCTTTGCGGAACTTAGGGCGCGAGTGTTTTTTTCTGTTTTCAGTTATTTTGGGCAGAACAGCGATTATGGGCTCAATTCCTGTCCGTTTAACTTGTGAGTATGCTCAATCTTCTCAGAATCCCGACGCGCAGTTTCCTGTGTCCTCGGATTTTTTAATTTGATCTGGGATCAAATTTTCATACATTTTGGCACATTTCCGAGCAGGACAGCTGGGGCATGACTATTTCTTTCCCAGGTGCCCTAAATTTTTGTTATGGTGGACTTCTATGTATTATCTAGTTCCTGGAATACCGCGATAGTGGATGTAATGTCTAGTTTCAATCTAGGGATCAGGAAATATTGGGCTGATTTGCCCTCTCAGTCAGCCTGCTGTTGAATATCGGAACCTGGGATCATATTCACTATCGCGGTATTTCAGGAACTGTATTATGCATAGAAGTACATCATATAAAAAATTTAGGGCAATCGGGGGTGAACTACTGATGCCCCAGCTGTCCTGCCCGAAAATGTCCCAAAATATGCTTACCTGAGACCCCCACACCGAGTAAAAAATGTGAGGAAACAGAAAACTGCGTATCGCGAATGCGAATCGATTGAGCCTACTCCGAAGGTAAACGGACCAGGACTGAGGGCGCTATGAGTGTTCTCGTCAAAACAATCAAAAACAGAAAAAAATTGTCTGCGCCCTAAGTTCCGCAAAGAGCTGTAACAAAAATTCAAGGAGGCCGTTGACTGCGGATTCTCAGTGCAAGTAGAATGGGCTAGGTCCCGAGGCAATCCGATAAGATTTGAGGGCAGGACAGCTGTTCTGCCGTAAATTGCCAAAAACAGAAAAAATTGTCCGCGCCCTAAGTTCTGCAAAGAGCTGTAAAATGCCGACAAGATGTATTTTGAACCTAGCTAATTGTATATCGACCCGGATGCAGACGCTGTGTCCAAACTCCCGTGAAACTACCCGAGAAGTTCTGGTGCACAGCGTGTGTAACCGGTAACACACGCATTGAGGGAGGTACAGCGCGGCCCCAGGTCGTGCTCGATCCACGTGAACGTCTGTGCGGAGTCCGGGCTGTAGCGCGGGACGGGGATTATATAGCCTGAGGCGGTCTTCTTGAGAAGACCAAAACTGCCAGTGCACAAAAAAAGGTGAGTGAAGCGGGGTGGGAAACAGCATATGAAAGTAAAACGCGTACCTCCACAGATTCTCCAAAAACCATCCGGTGAGGACTGCTGCGCACGGTACGCCGGAGGCTTTGAGATATTCGAATACAGTGGCTTTGTCTTGGACAGAGTAAGCGGGATACCAAAGACAATAGAGAAACTCGACTCGCTATCAAAGTGGTGGATTGTGGTGTATTTTCCACTCGATATGGTCGTAGCATTCGGGAGGGAGCTGATTGGACGATCAAATCACACTGGCGAAAGAGGAAGACTGACTGAAACATACCTCCAGACAAAGAACTTCACCCCAGCTTCCTTCGCGGCGTCGACCAAGTTCTTTCCCTGCTCAATCTCCCCCTCTCCGTGGGGCGTCCCTGGAAAAATCTGCGGGTCCCAAAAGTTTGTAACCTGTCGCCCAAAAAAAATCGAAAAACTGAGGGGAAGTAATACGAGAAAAGCGCCTGCAGCACGCACCCCGAACACCACCTCGCTCCCTTTGATCGCATCTTTGATAGAGTCTTTACTCCCCAAGTCGCCCTTTACCACCTCGACGCCGCGCGCTGCGAGCGCTTTGGCGGCGCTCGAGTCGGGATTGCGGGTGATTGCGCGAGGCGTAAAGGTCCCGTCCTTCAGGACGGCGTTGAGCACCGCCGAGCCTTGACTCACAGTCCAGTCAGTTTGCGATTTCCTCTGGAATGGTAGAAATGCGTCTGGATCGCACCTTGCGTTCCCGTTGCGCCAAAAATCGAGATGATGGGCATTGCAAAGGTGTGTGTGGATTTCGGACGTTGAGGCACCGGCCAATTTATAATAATCGAGCACGCGGATCATTGATAGATCATTTCGCTCCACGGATTGGGGGCCAAGGCTTGGTGTCGTGGCGACTTTCTTGCACCAGAAATTAGCCCAAAAATTGTTTCGAGCTAACGACCGATGCCGAAAATCGGAGGGTCAGTCGACGGCGAATTCAGATTCTGGTAGGGAGGAGTGTTCTGGCGGAGGGAGTGACCGGGGGCCTACCTCTTGAATTGAATGGACGGTAAAAAGTTTTCCGCCGGCTGTGCTGGGTTGTTACAGCCGTTTTCAAAGAATGCCGGAATGCCGATCACTACGGCGATCACCGATGTCGACTTCGGATCACATGACAAGATCCACACCTCTTGGATGACGCCCTCACCTCCTCTGGCTGATTCTCTGCAAGTGGTTCAAATCTCCTCCCTCGCCGCCGCACTTGTGAAACTAAACATCGTGATCCCGGTCAAGGATGTTATCAAGGCCGTTCATCGCGAGGACGAGGCCAAGCATGCCACGTTGTCCGCCCAAGCGACGGACTTTGGGTATATAGTCACGTGACCAACCCGCCAAATCTCGGCAGGTGCAAATTTTTCAAGTATGTGTTTTGAGCCCGTTTGAAATACGAGAAAGAAAAAAAAATGCACTCCGTGGACTACTAGACCGCAGCTTGAGCTGCCGCTGCTCGGCGGGCTCAATATCCCGGGAGGTAACTCCTCGGTGCCCTCTGTACATCTTGGCAGCAAACTAGGCTACCGCTCCTGTTGCGCCGTGGTGATAAATATCAAGATATTGATGTGCTCGTCGGAAGAAGCGATGGATGGATATCAGTGGGCCATGTCAAGCGCTTCCTGGAGAATCCGCTTCCTATGCTCGAACTTGCCGTTGCTTCGCTCGCGGAAATAATTCTTGCACCACCCCCAGAAATACTCAATGGGATTGAGCTCTGGGTGAAACTTGGGGAGGAAATGACACTCGTCGCCCGCCTCCTTAATAATCTGCGGCCAATCTGCGGCGCAACTGTGGCGGATTGAGCAGGTAGTTCAACAATCCGTGATCCAATCCACGCACCTTTTCGAGCAGACACGGCTCATTCTTGAAGTCACAATGAAGCTGTTGAAACGTTTGGGGCGTGCCATAGTGCTGTTCGCGAGGTCGAGGGCTGGAAGTTGTGCTTGTTTGGCTTACACGTGACCCACCACGTGACCCAAACCCGCCAAATCGGCTCTCAAGAAGTCGATTTACAAGATTTTAAAATTTTGACCTATACAATGTCTTCTAGCTACCAATAGCTGATCAAATATGCATTAACAGAGTTTTCGAACAATATCTGACCTCGCTATTAGGGTTGCAAGTTTGATGCATCAAAGTTGTCACGAAGTCGCGTCCCCTACCATACATGTTAAAAACACCGGAAATTTCCGCGCTACGCGCGGTGACATCATGTTAAAAAACCTGTAATTTACAGACCAGTACAGACCAATGTTAGAAAACAACCGACCCCTTTCATTCTCACCATTCTCACGTAATGTTATTTTAATCTTACACAGCGCTAAGTGTTACGGTATATTACGGTCAATACGGGCCGTATACATAACCGAGTGCTGATCAGTGGGTCATCGTCTCAACTTTACGCGAGGCGGGGGCCGTGGGGCGCGTAAGTATAACTAAATGGATAAGTACGAGTACCTGAATAAAGCCAGAAGGAAAAAGCGGAATATATGTATACACATTGACACGGCCCTGCAATCCGCCAAAAGTTAGCCAGGAATTCATCGGCGGTTCTGGCTGGGATGCTGACGTTATAATGCCCTGACCTTATAAGGCTAAATTTACTTTTCCGACATGGGTCTCTGACAGTTTCCAGGACATAAAAACACGTAGTAAGCACAGCACGGCAGGTGCGGCGGAGCCCGGACCTACGGCTTTTGATGCGCAACAAAATCTAGACTAGGTAGCTCCCAACAGTTGGCCAGTAGCTCTTGATAGGACGGTGTATAAGCATGATCTCATGGTGAAACGAGCCACATTGAGCTTGATTTTTTTTTTTCCCCAATAAAATTAGATTGTTCCAGTCAATTGAGAAGGAAAAGAGGAGGAAAGTAAGGAGCAGCATTTACAGCTAATTGCAGTACCGAGGGCGCGAACCAAAAATTTCAGTTTTGGGATATTTTCAAAGAATTCCCAATATCTCAGGCAGTTCTTCACCGAGTCACACGGAAACTAGATGGATCTACTCAGCTAATTCACGCGCAATTAGTGATAGAAAGGAATTCGTGAAAATATTACGTATTAGGTATTTTCTGGTTTTGGGCTGTTTTCGCACCGAAAGCCGTCTAGCATGCTGAGAACATGTGCCAGCGGCCTAATATTTTAGGATAGACAACATGTATAGCTGAAAAAACATGTGATAGAGCCAGAAACACGGATAAATTACTTACAGTCCCTCTAGCTCCCTCGGATACATTTGCCAGTTTTAGCATTGAGAGATATTGTAAAGATTACATTTATCTAGGAATTTCATATATTTCTGGCTCTATCACATGTTTTCTCAGCCATACGCATTGTCCATCCTAAAATATTAGGCCGCTGGCACATGTTCTCGGCATGCTAGACAGCTTTCGGTGCGAAAACAGCCCAAAACCAGAAAATACCTATACATAACATTTTCACAAATTCCTTTCTATTACTAATTGCGCGTGAATTAGCCGAGTAGATCTATCTAGTTTTCATGTGAATCGGTGAAGAACTGACTGAGATATGGGGAATTCTTTGAAAATATCCCAAAACAGAAACTTTTGGTTCGCGCCTTCGGTACTGCAATTAGCTGTAAAGTGCTCTAATTCTTGCTTTCCAGCCAACTGGGGCTCCTGCAAATATTTTCGCCCAAAAGTAAAGATTTTCTGCCCGAGCGATTCGAACCCTCGCCTAGATTTTCGAAGAATGACAGCAAAGGAATTGAGATTCACAGCCACTAAAGAGCCAAGGAAAATTGTGATGAATGTAGGGACAGCCACTAAGTTTGCTTCGTTGAGACATAGAAATTCAATAGCAGCCGAAAACCTCGCTTTTCGATGATTAAATGAACGACTACATAAGTTATTGTAATAGATTGCAATGGATCCAAGGCGAAGTCGACTCAACCGACAAGCTGTATCTGATCCAGGGGCGTAGTGAACCACAGAAAGACAAACCTTCTGCTACGCAAATACTATGCTTACGGCACTCCCTGTCTATTGTGAGAACTCAGAAGCACAGAGAGGCATTGACCTCTCTGCTGCTGTCGACCCATTTATTGGCCGTCGAAGTACTGTGGTGGGGAGACCATCTGCAAAAACGACAGGATGATCGGACTAGACGTGTCTGCAGGTTCTGCAAAATTTAAGCTCCCGAGCATGCTCTGTTATCTTGCGACGCGTCCCCTGAGGTCGCGTCCCTGAGAGCAATGTTCTTGGAAAAACTTTTCAATACTACTCCGAACTTGCGGCGTCTCATGGTTGAAGAGGATTCAATAGAGTTCTTCAAATCCATGGTTTATGAAAGATCAACAATCGCTCTCGTTGCAAAATTTGCACATGAAGTTCTTCAGGTTTTCTATGCTATCCCCGTGTTTCGGTTGGCTACCAGTCAAGTACACTGTACCTCCCCGCCTTGCACGCTCCTCCACGCAGCTACCTACTTACATGGATTATTTACTGTGCCATATGAGCCGCGCGCACATTAATTGAATCTGAAATGATTTTAAAAAAATCCCCTCCTGCGCCTGGGCCGAGATGCCGCTCATCCCGTGATCCAATCAGTGATCGTCGCCTTATCGGTGCGCCACGTCACCCTCCTTTCTGCTATGCACGTCCTTGCCTTCGCAGCGGTGGCCAACCTGGGCGCCACCGTCTTCCCTGATCTCATTGCAGGAATCCGGAAGCACACGTCTTTTGAGGGTGTTGTCTTCTGGACGGACATCAAGGGTTTGTGATTGCAGGGCAACAGATCTTGATAAAAATCTAATTCTATATGGATGCAGCCACTGATCTGGGCCTGGAACAGGGGTGTGTTCTCTAAACGTAACACTAAACGTAAGTAGGCAAAAGCTTCTGGTTGATTCCCAAGAATACACTCTTTCTCAGCAGTCTGTACAACCTCATGACACTCTGTGCCCTTCTTGGCTGCAATGAGATCAGGGAAGACGGTGGCGCCCAGGTTGGCCACCGCTGACAAGGCAATGAATGATGCTGTGTAATGGGCCTTGGACTTGCATGCATCCAGTGGGAGTATGTACATGTACCAGCTCGGTAGCAGTAATCTTGTGCCGAGGAAGAGGTACGTGTTTGCCATTGGGTGGCGTTGGCAACTTAGGCGACCTTCTTCGGGGAAACTTCGACGGTGACTCGATTTTGCAATATATATCTAAGTGCAGCCGAAGTGCAGCCGGGGATCTTGACATTCGTCATCCCTATTCTATAGAAATTTCGACTCCAATTAGCGTATCACATCGAGAAGGTGTCCACTGCCGACTGATTCCGATTTCTGAATGGAAGAAGCAGGAAATTGAAGGTATATAATTCGATCATGCTCTTTCGATGGGCAGCATCTTTTTACATGCCGCCCAGGGTGAATCTGGTTTCGCATCCCACTTGCTGAGGCTGAATCCAGCCCTGTTTCTAGCTCAGGCGACGCCTTCACAACCGGCGAGTTAATATTCACGACGTTGCATCCCGTGGTGAGTCTTTATTGATATTGATGGTGTTCGACCGTTGTCACAGTCCCAATCGACAGCTCCAACTAGTCAAGCACAAAATGTCTGGCTTTGGAGGTGCAAGCTGCAAAGAACGTTCCTCAAGCTCAGGCAAGCAACCATTCATCCATCGACCACCACAAGGTGGGCCGCCCGGCAGTTGCTCCCTGGCGAAATCACTGCCATGAATGAGCTTTTTCTCACCATGGCCGGCTGCCGGATGGAGCCCGCGTCGCTGAAAGTGCGTTCACTCTGCTAGAGTGGCATTTTTGGATGCTTAACTCCTTCCCCTAGTACTCAAAGATAAATAAATTGTTGCGCCGCATCATGGTTCTGGATCTTGGGTTTGGTGAGAGAGCAGCCGGGCTTGAATCTTGTTGGAGCAGTATTGAGCGAACCTCGCGTGGCACGGATCACACCAGAACGTCTGGTTAATCTGTCTCCCAGGGCGCGGCCGATTTTCCTTCCTTCTTGAGCAGTTTTTCGTAGTTTTCGGTAAATACGAGTTTCCACCCTGTTATTGCCGTTCGTCGCTCTTCCAGATTTGTGTTTCAAGCTGACTAGCAGCTACCTGTGCTAAGCTACGCAGAATTTAAACTGTACAATCAGAGTTAGGTTTTTCGTCCAGATCTACAGTAGATGCCCACGCCGCTCGTCGTCAACCTGCGGTTGACTTCTCACGGCCTCATGGACACTGGTAGCGCTGTGTAGGAAACCTCATGTTATATAACAAGACTTAATAACATTGTTATTAACGTGTTAATAACATTTCTCACCAGAAGGCACTGGCCGCCTTGTCCAACGAGACAAAGATGGCAACATCATTGCAGATGCTCGGGATATAATCTACCCAGGTTCCAAGGGTGATGCTTGGTGGGACACAGAACAACTTATGGTGCAAATCAGAAAGGCTATAAAGATTCACAATGATATTCATCCGGGTGTGACAGCACTCTTCATTTTTGATCAGTCCTCTGCTCATGCATCGTTGGCTCCTGGTGTACTCTGTGCATTTGATATGAACAAATCTAATGGTGGAAAGCAAAGGAAACAGAATGACACAATTATTCCTGAGACCAACCCTAGCCCTGCACAACGGGGCAAGCTTCAGAAGATGACGACGGATTACCATGCTCAAACCCCGCCGTCGGCAACACCATGCTCACCAGCTATGCTGCACCTCGGCCCAAGTGCCGGGCCCGCATGGTCTCCAACATCTGATGTAAACCCCGCTCGGCTTCTTGCTCGGTGCAAAGCCTCGAGGCTCTTCTCGCCCCGGCATACTTGCCATATAACTTTCGGCTTCTTTGGGCCTGTCTCGGCCCCGCCGCGGCATGTTCCAACTGCCGGGGCTCGTCTCGCCGCTCGGCTCGGCGCGTTCTCGACCTGGCTCGGCAACGAGCATGACCGTGGGCGTGAGATTTCGAACTTTCTTTGATGTTCGTTATCGACCACTTTTTATTATAGTAAAGACTAGCTCAGGCCCGTGAATAAATTCACGGGTGTTGGTAAGTGGAAAGAAATATATTGAGCTAGTTTCCAGACATCCCATTCTTGCAGACCTCTTTTTATCCCTTTGTTTACCCTTTTCCCTCATTCAACCCTCCCGAGTCCCTTTCCTCGAGCTCTAGCCTGTCGCATTAAAAAAGTTCTTGGAGCTTTCACACCCCTATTTCACGCTAGATACTTGCTATAAAATTTGTTCTTCTCTTTTTAAAGCTTCAAAGTTTCACTCGGTATGTGGGGGACAACCTCCGGCTTGGTTGCGGCATGATCACTCTGCCTAGGCCCTTTTCTGCCCACCGTTCTCTTAACCTTGCTCGGCATTAATTTTTCCTCTGGTCCTGACTCTTGCCATCTAAATTACTCCCTACCAGTGCTTTTCAGCAACTTCAAGCATGAGCATTGCAAAGTGTACCGCTCACCACATTTGCGGCTTCTTTGGGCCCGGCTCGGCCCGGCCGCGGCACGGTTCATCTGCCGAGGCTCTTCTCGGCTCGGCGCATTCTCGACTTGGGCTCGGCATGAGCATGACCGTGAGCGTGGGATTTAGAATCTTCTTTGATGTTCGTTATACCACCCCATTTTATTATATAGATAGATAAATGTGCTGCTGAAGTTGCCTCCAGTTGGAATCCCACCGAAGAAATTGTTGGCCTCGTTCCAGCCCCAGGAGGCAAGGGAACCGAATTGGTCTGAGCTGTTCGCCTGCATTAATGTCCCGGACGTTCTGCCTCCGGGGGCCTCCTTATATGTGGGTTATACCACGGCCCCGGAGTCCGATTAACAGTCCCCAAATATTGCTTTCAGGCTTTTCGGAATCCGGGTTCGGATCAAATGGGGATCAAACATATCAATTGTGTAGATCGGGACCACAGGGAGTTGGCTATAATCGCCCATACAAACCTTCAATACGTCAATAGCGAAGTGAACCGGCTAATTGATAGAGCTCGTTAGAGAGTAGCACGAATATATATTCGCGAATATGAATATTCGCCGAAACCTAAAAATTGATATTCGCATTCGTACGAATATTGATGGCGAATATTCGTTGCTTAGTCAGCAATATTCGCGAATATTCATGAATATGAATATTCAGTGAATATATTGAGAATTCGGGGGTTTAGTGGCCACCAATGAGTTGCTGAGGACACTTTTATGCTATCCTGTGAGTTTAAACATTGTCAAAGACTCATACAAGCCCTTGTCTTGCATGTTCAACCATTTGACGGACCATCACACTTGCTGTGTTCAACCTGTCACGCAGTTGCCAAAGCAAAGATGTCTCTAAAGTGGTTGGTTTGCATATGAATTACAGATCTAGTTGGTGTAAATGAAGTGTGTTATGGTTCCAGAGAGGAGATGTGTTAAACAGACCCAAATTTACCATGCTTGATTGAAATTTTAGCTGTGTATTACAGCTGCAAATATTCGCGAATATCAACTTTCCTGAAAACTGATATTCGCATTCGCGCGAATAGCACAGCCACAGCAATTCACGAATACGAATATTCGCAATTCGCGAATGGACAGGCACAAATATTCATGATATTCGATACTCGTGCTACACTCTAGAGCTCGTCAAGGGGGTCGAATGTTGTACTCCGGTGAGGGGTCGAACCGAGAGAGAACAGGGCCCTTTCTTATTCCCTCGCTTCCAAGGCAAGCCCTACTTATGGTGCATTCAAAAGATACGTGATATCAGTCGGGATATTCCGGTTTTAAGCATTTGGCGGGTGGGAAAACACTAACGAGTCAACTCGAGTTTGATCGAGTGCAAACTCGACTCACTCGATGACGTCGATTTGTGCCACTCGGTTGTCGAGTCGACTTCAAAGCTTCAAACGCGAGTCCCACTCGACTCAACGGCGAGACTAACCACAAATATTATTTATACCCGCATCAGCACGTGATCGGCCGCCAAAGGGTAACCTTGGTGGCCCACCATCCCAGTCTACTGTACTATTTCGACCAAGTATTCCGACACAGGTCACAGTTCCCGATGAGATGAAGACTTTTTGAAATAGTCACAGGTCGCTGTGGATCGAGGTTCCCATCAATTTCGGCCTACACTTTTGATGCGGAAAATGCCGAAAAATCGCCCAAAAAGGCAAAATGAATACTTGGGGTCACTGGTCACACCCATGAATACCACTCCTGACTTTCCGCCTCAGCTGTCAAACCCAGTGAATATCCCCGCTAGAAATATCGAGCCAGAAAGAGAGAGATCGAGGAATCGAGAGAAAAAGAGGCACAACGATGTTATATCGAGAGATTCTTTTGTTTGGAACTAAATTTGAGTCATGTCCCTTCGGCGACGCAGCTGTTGGACTTGGAAAAGAATGCGAAGTCCGTGCGCACCCACGTCAGGAAACGTACGATGTCGGAGTTTCAATTTGTCTCTTGCCTCTTCCGCCACCTTGCTCCCCGCCCTTTCGTTCCCCTGCCCTTGTCCGCGCCGTCTTTCCTCCCTCATCCTCCTCAACACTTGTCTGGTCATGTTCTCAAGATACCTCTGTAGTCTCGTGGCCACAGCTTCAAGTTCTGACATTTCGCAGCCCGCGCGAGAGCTTCGCAAGTCTTCTTCACCCGAAGTGCCTCATCTTTTCGCCGTATTCGGAACCTACAGCACCGTGAGTATTCTGTTCTTCCCTAGTACGTGAGATTTATCTCTACAGCAGTCTGCAGGGTGTAAATCATCCGCGCACAATGATACTAATAATCCCCGAATCGCATGCAGTTCCTCATGACCTTCATCCTCTCCATCATGAAGGCTTTCGACATCCACTCCGAAGGCGCCGTCAAACTCCTCCCCGAGCTCCTCGATCTCGACGCCCCCGGCCCGTACGAAGAGGGCGGACGGCACAGGAATGCGGAGCATTTCGCACATGTGGGTGCTTCTCTACTCGCAATACGTCCTGCTAAAGAATTGTTTTGCCAGAGGTATACACGTACGTGTGCTCCCCGTACCGAGACCTTTTCGTGTCGTGCAGGTGTGTCGCCTCCATGTACTCTTTTTTCTTTTTCCCTTTTTTCCTTTAACCCTTCGTCTCTTCTTTTCCTCTCCTTCTTTCTGTCCACCTTCCCTTCCCTTCCCGCTTCCTGCGTGCGTACTGACATATCTGTATCTAACCCAGTACGATGTCTGCCCAATTCAGGTGCCTTTCCACGCTCGCGCTACCTTTGGAACGGGGGAGGTGGGAGCGAGAGAACGAAGATGATCCGCCAACGGGCGGCGAGCGTTGGCCACTGCCGCCGCTATCGCTACCGCCCCTCCCCCGCCACCTGCTGCTTCCAACGTTGGTGGTTACCCGTCCCATCCGCTCCGCCCCTCTTCGCTGATACTAGTCTCCCGCGCGCGTCTCCCGGAGGCTCCTCGTGTCCGCGTCAACTCATCGGCTCGGTCGGAGGTCTTATGGTGCCAGTGCGCGAGTGGGATTCCATGTATATAGCGATGTACCCGTAGCAGAACCGTGAAATATACCTATTTTGCCCACCTATATTTGCCTAGCAAGGTCTCGATGCCCCTCAATGCATTCCTCGATGTCTCTCGATGTCCCTCTATTGTCCTCGATTTATCATCGAGGCAAATCGAGCTATGTCCAAATTGGCGAGGCAAATCGAGGAGCACACAAATGTCTCGATTTGCCTCGCCTTGGCTCGATATTCCTAGCTGGGAAAGTCACTGGGCTCCAAGTCACTAGTAACATCACGTTTTCTGGTCACACGTCAAAAGATCACACAAAATTCTGAGATATCAATTTAAACTCCTGCTACTGAGATTGTTATCCTCGAAACCGCAGCTGGGTAGGAACCTGAGGAGCATCAATCAAAGGCTGCAAAGTGCATCGTACTTAGCCAGATATACCAATCAGACCCTCATTCACCTGCTGGCCTTGGAGTAACTCAAAAGTTTGTCAAATTATCTCAAATTATGCAACCTCGCATGTGCTCACTGAAGTAAGGACTCAAGGAGGCTATGGATTCGATGTGTTAAAAACCTTAATCCCAGCATCTCCAGGCATACAGACTCGATGTGTTACTTGGACCACATGGTCTGAAAATCTCCTCAAATCTCACCAGAAGTTCATCAAATTTTGCGAAAATTTACGAGATTCTGCGCACTCTTGTCAAATTATTTTGGTAGAAAATAATTTGGCAAAATTATCTGGGGAGGTTTTCCTGATGGTGCGGAACACGGCCGTGCCGTGGACTTGCCGTCGAAACCACGGCCGTGCCCGTGACGGGCATGGCAAACAGCCCTAGCACCGCCGGAGCAAGCCATGAGATGCGATGTTCTCCAAAGAACGCACGGGCGTTGTCCCTTGCAAGGAAACAACGGCACAATCGGAGCTTCCCGTGCGGGGGACGCTCCCCTCGGGATTCGCAGCGCGTTGGGACATCTCCCGCTGCGTCTGCCTGGGGTCTGCGTGTCGAGGATTGTGAGCGGCGACCGGCGACCGAGACGCCGTGATGGACTAGGATGGAGGGAGGGATGGACAGGGAGTCGTCAGATCATTGTCCCTTTGATCGGTCTTGTACTCTGCTTTACCGCACATTCACACAGAGAAAGAAATGAAAGAGACAGCCATAGTATTAGTTGGGTGTGGGTGACCAGTGGTGGATCGATCCGGAACCGGAACCGCTGCCCAGGCCGCAGGGCGATGGAGTGCGCGAGAATGAACCCGAAAAGAGACGCCAGACGAGGGCATGACCGGCGCCCGCGGCTAACCCAACAGAACGGCGGCTCATATATCCAAATTTGATCATAACAGTTTACTGGTCTGAAAATCCAATGGGAGGTGACAGGAATTCAGCTGCGTTAACTTGCGCAAGTTCATTGAATGTGGAAAACAATGCTTGCAAAGTTCAATGTAGCATTCGAATTACAGTCATTCCACGGACCTTGCATTTTCACCGGTCCTTGCATTGATGCCAAACAAAGATCGGACTGTAAAAAAATGATTGAAGTGGTGTATAATACTCAATAAGGGTTTATAAGGACTGTAAGCATTTTACACTAGGCAAAATGTGCAATGGAGGCTGTCAACGAGTCAAAAGTTTGACGGATTTGGTGTGGGGACACGTGCTTCGGTCCTTGCACCACAATTGCGACCCCATTGCACAACAACAACTTCATTTTGAAAAATTGTGAAGAGTACATATTTCAGAGGGGAGGGGGTACTACTGGCCTACAATTTGGCCTGGATGGATTTGCTCAATCTGGGGCAAACATGAGCAAAAACACAAAAGTCGCTGCAAGGACCGTGGAATGACTGTAAATGAACAGTTGCGCTGAAGCAAGCAACAAAGCAACCGAGAGAATTGCGTTGGAAGGGGGGACATTATGGCATAGAGCATACTTGCTCTGCAGCGGGGGGTGTAGGCAAACATCATGGGTCAAGATCCCTTTGAAGCGGCATCGGTGGCGTGGAATGTTTTAATAAATCGGTAGTAGAGAAGTTTCATTGAGGCTATCGAGCCGGGGAGATAAATGATGATGCACTGTTGACATTGTGAAAATTGAGGAAAATTTCACATCAGCCTGAGAGCGAACGAATCGCGATCGAACACAATTTTGGAGACAGAAAAAGCTCAAATATTGAGCAGTATGGAGTGTGAGATATGCAACCGCCGGACGTGGTTGACTTCTGACACCTTGACTTCCGGGGGAGGAAAGTGATAAATAAGAATGCAATGAGAGGCAAAATAACTGAGTGCTGTATCAGATCTTGAAGTCCGAACTGATAATTCAGATAAATCCTGGGGTACTCCGATGGAAGGATGAAGAGCTAAAAGCTCTTTCTGATCACAGTGACAAATTCTGATTACTGCCAGGGGCGCGAGCACCGAAGAGAATCGGTCAAGTTCTGGGTGAATCTGAATCCGAATGAAGGTGGAATGTACGGGGCTGAATTATAAGGCCTTATTGAACAGGTGATACTTCGGATAAATGCTGCAGTATTCTGAACCGTGGAGAGTTAGACTCGAGGTAAGGGATGGGGGAGGCGCAGGATCCGCTGCGTTGGTGTAATCTGTGTCACCCAGCAATGCTCCGCAATATATCCAGCTGTGGCCATTTGCATGTGGGGCAAAAGCGGCCTGAACAATTATGGACGTTTCGAAACTGCAGTGTGGATCGAGTTGAACGATGAGGGAGAATGTTTTGGGTTAAAAATTTTACATCCAAGCTAGAAACGGTTGAGGTTCGATCGGCCTTGCAACCACGTGCGCTTATCTCATCTCCGCATCACGCGGTGCGTGTCCCAACTTAATCTATGGGTTGCTTAGAGCCTTCAGAAATTTTTTATATTCCCTGTAAACCCTATAGTAATAAATTGCGGATATTTGGACTAATGCCCCTCCAACTATGTAAGCACACTTTCTGAGGGCACGAAATTTAAACGCAGACTACCTATAGGTATACTACACTGCTTGGAATAGCTATCTCAGTGGTGCATCACTGTTGACTCAGTAGAGCAGCCTCAGAAGGTGTCAGTTTCCGTGCAAACAAATTTCTACTGTGTCAACAGTGATGCACCACTGAGATAGCTATTCCAAGCAGTGTAGTATACCTATAGGTAGTCTGCGTTTAAATTTCGTGCCCTCAGAAAGTGTGCTTACATAGTTGGAGGGGCATTAGTCCAAATATTCGCAATTTATTACTACAGGGTTTACAGGGAATATAAAAAATTTCTGAAGGCTCTAAGCACTGCGGATTTTCAAGGCAAATCGATTGGGCTCGGTCCCATGGCAGTCGGATAAGAACCGAGCACTCTAGAGGGGCATTAGTGAAAACGATCAAAAAGTTACCAAAAAGGAAAAAAAAAAAATCGTCCGCGCCTTATGTTCCGCAAATAGCTGTAATGTCTTTCCAGAATTGCTCATTCTCGCGCACTGCATTTGGGGCGTATACGCCGAGAATTGACAAGGGGCGCTCCCCATGCCATTCTACTTCCAGGATCATGGCACGTCCAGGAATTATGTGCATCACACGCATGTTATCTGTTCTCATGAGGTCCCTGTTAATTATGAAGGCAAGGCCTGCTGTGTTCGGGGAGGTGAGGGTCTTCTGAAAACTCGACTTTCAGAGGTTTTCTATGTCTCGGTGGCGGCTACCATTAAGATGGGCTTCCCCTACAATCATCACCCCGACTTTATAGTCGCGGACTACCTGCCACATATGGAACCATTTATTACGAGTGCTTATGTAATAAGTGATCGTTCTTTTCTCAAACGAGATGGGCTTTTTGAGAGCACCTCGAATAGTAAGTCACACCTTGATGAACAACGCTCAATAGTGGCTGTGTTGAAATGAATTTAGCAGTGTTCGTTACATTTTTTCTAATGACTTTAGGGTTCTAGTTTGAACGCCGAGCCACCGTTTCCGTAAGGCACCAAGTTCGAGCCCTGGTGTCTGTATTATTTTTTCTAGTGTTGTTCTCAGTAGGGCTTAAACTCAAGCCCGACCCAAGCCCAGACTCACAATTGTTCCAAGCCAGAGACCCTGGCTCAAACACTGGTCTCTCTGGGTTGCTGGATTCTCACATTCTCAGTTCTAATCCTCTGTTTAAGGGATATATTATGTTGGCTCCATGGGTTTTTGACATTGGGCATCCTACAACCTTGTGCATTCTCAAACTTATCCCTCCCTCAATTACTGCTGTCCTCTAAACCACCACTGATACCCTAGAGTCCGAGACATTTGATTTTTTTTGGGAAGTTAGTACCCCAGTATGTGTGAATACTTCATATTGAGTGATATGTTCCCCATTTTTGGCAACCACCACTGTAGGGCTCAATGTGGCAGGAGTTTTGCTTGAACACAGGACTTTCACTGAGTCAGCTCATGGGCTGATGAGAGAGCAGTGTGTGGCTGTCCGCATCTAGCGGACAGCTTTACAAACAGATACCAATTCAACATACACAAACAATAGGGAATGCTCACTCGAAGTCGAGAACATGACCTACACATAAGTGAGCAGTTTTAATAATTTTAGTGGACACAAAGGACAGTCAAATGTTACTTTTCAACATTGACTGGATGACAGCATTGCAAGAGGCAACCGTCCTTAAAATTTGCCACACAGGGTCGGAAAAGTGCAATAAGACCTCCAGACCCATCCTACCCTATTAGCTGAGCACAGCCACAGCCAAATCGGGTAATTTTCTCAGGAAAAGTGACCGAAAGGGGAATTTTCTACTGAAATCTGGGCTTGATATAGGCCGTTCTGCGTGAATCTGCGGTGTTTCGAGTCGATTTTTGTTGTACGGAATGGACATTCTTTACTGTTCCACGCGGAAATGTACCCCTAAAAAAACTTGATTTTTTTTCAACCCTTTTAAACGTGTTTTCAGAGCCGTCTGAACAAATTCCAAAAAGTGAAATAAGGGGTCCCAGACCCACCCTACCCTTTGAGGCTGTGTCTCGGCATCTTCCGGTGGCTGCCTCTTGCAGCATTGCTTAATTCTCATATATAATTCGTTTTTATCGTGAGAAAGCTGTCTAGTACGGGCATCAAACCGTGCAGATTACGCTGACAGGCATAGCCCGTAAATACTCTTGGAATTCGAATCCGTGCTCGCTGTCCTAGCTCCATTTTTCGTGGCGACGTTCACGGCCACGCCACCCCGCTCCGACTTATTCAGCATTTCTCTATTTCTACTCTCGGACTAGCTCGTTAACGATCCATTTTTGTATAAGTATGCTATATGTTCGAATGAATCCCCTCGCGCGTTTGCCAGGGTCTTCTGCTAACTCTCCCACGTGATGTTGACGACACCGTCATTCTACCAAATACTACCAGTAACTGTACCGTCAACCATTTACCCATACGAAATTGTCCCTCGACTCTCACTGCATCATTCCTGAAAATTCCCATAAGTTTGCAGACTCGAATAGCGGGGCGGCCGGTTTAGTATTTGGTCTTGCTGGGGATGCCGGCAGAACTAAATTTGCCGCTTCATCGGCACTTCATGTAAAATCGAGAAAATGGTGCTAGACTATTCGTGGGGTACCAGCTATCATTTGAACCTACGGTGGATCGTATAGGGATGGTATGGTTCTCAAGAACCAACCATAAATGCTAGGTGGCCTAAAATAGTACCGATTCGCGGCTATCTCCGGTGATGTGCGGCATAGCAACCTCGGATCATCCTGACAGGTAATTTGAAATCCTTTCGCCTCTCTCCTCTCACCACCACTATGAAACTTTCATACCTGTGGATTACTGCATTTCTTGCACTGTGGCTCTTCTGGTTAACCCAGAATCCAAATGCACAACATCGAGATCTCGTATCCTCGGGGTCTCCTGTTGATGCACAGGGGTGTTCTCCTGCAGGACGCTGTTCTGTCACTGCCTTCGGGCAAGATACATGTACTGCACGACATGCAGACTCCTTATCTGGAAGCTCTCATGTTGATGCATTGGGGTGCTCCCCGACAGAACACTGTTCTGAGTTTGCCTTGGGGCCGAGATATTCCGAGCTTCCCTTCGGGCCGAGAGAGTCCGATGTTGCCTTCGGGCCGAATATATCCGAAATGTGCCTCGCGTCGAATATAAGTTCCGAAATAGATTCATATGTGGTTAAAGACCACGAATGGGCTGCATGGAACTATATCCACTCACTTTGGCTGAACTTTGTTCATCTCCTAGTTGGTGTCTTCTGTGCAGACAATGATTATCTCCCATGGAGACGGATCAAGAGATTGAGTCAGAAGTTCCGCAGATTTATTACCAGACGTCATGATTGGAAGACACTATATGTTTCTCGGCACAAGCCCACATGGGCCTTTCACATGTGCAGTGAGTTTGTCAATTATATTTCAGGGTTGAGATACCTACTTGTTTTTCTTGTCTGCTTCATACTTCTTGTCACTGCAAGTGTCACAACTAGAGGACCAGACTACTCCAAATTTTCGGCATCTTGCCGCTATCGAGGTGGTGGGTCCGTGACAAAATTCGCCATGTCCTATATCAGCCCGTATTTTGTTGGGCCTGATAAGTTATATTCGGAGAAGGACAGGCTAAGTTTTGACTCAATTTGTTTAGAAGCTGAACTTCCTTCTAACGTGTTGGAGAACACCTTCAAATTCATTGCAAAGATACCTGTACGGGTGATTGCACCCAACTTGACAAAATCAGTGTTGAAGAAATTGAGTGATCTTCACGGTGTTGGTAGGCGAGGGAGGGGATCTACCCAAGAATTGGTTTCAAATCTTATAGATCACGGATGCAGTGAATGTGCTAGCATTGTTTTTGTCTTTAACCTGGAAGAAGACAAATCACCTAAGAGAAGGTTGGCACAGACCCAACGCAAAGCTGCCAGCAGAGTCCGGGTACGTGCCAAGAAAATTGAGCAAATCAAGACCACAATCAAGTCGAGTGTGGCCTTGAGAGATAAAAGGAAAGCCATCCGAGAGCGTAATGCCAAAAAACGTGCAAATAAACCACAGAAAATGAATTTGTTCCCACCGCAGCCTGCTTCACAATCAATTCGACACAAAGTAATAACGGGAATGTGTCAGGATATGTTGCCCGATAGAGTAGAGGAATCCGGATGTGCTGTATGCGGTGAATTGACTCCAAACTTCGAACTCACTCCGAAATCAGAACTTCAGGTCAATTGGAGTCTTTTGGAACGGCCAGGTGTCACCAGAAAAGAGAGGCAAACTTTAGACGATCCTATTGAAGAATTACCTGGCCCTATACTTGCAGAAGGTTGCGATAAGGTCTGTGCAGACTGTGAGGCTAGACTTCTCCAAGATTTTTTACCATTGAAAAGTTTAGCAAATCATACATGGATTGGTCCAGTGCCATGGCAGCTCCGAGATTTATCTTTTGCAGAAAAAATGTTAATATCTAGAGTTAGACACAACCGGTGTGTGATCAGAGTAGCATCGGGAAGAGGGAAGCTGAGTGCCAATGCAATAATGTTTGCTTCACCTGTTGTAAAAGTTCTGAGTGTGCTGCCTCCCAGCAGGGATGAATTGAGTGAGGTGCTTGCCTTCATTTTTGTTGGTTCAGCAAGGCCAACTGACGAAATTTATGTAAGGACACCAATGCTTGTCAGGCGGGACAGAGTGAGAGATGCCTTGGAATGGCTGAAGATCAATCATCAGGATTACGAAGATCTCCAGATATCTCCCGAGAATATAGCAGACCTGCCTGAAGCTGGGATACCATGCGGAGTTGAATGGAAAGAAACGGACCAGGATGAAACAAACCGGGAACCAGAAGCCATGGCAGTACATGACAACGGAGATGAAGATGGAACATCAGAAGGTCTATGTTCTTTTGCAGTCTCGGGCTTATCTGGAGATCAGTATAATCCATTGGACATCAAAGCACTTAAAGCCAAGGCAGTGGAGCATCTCAAGCGGAAAGGGAAAACATTGGGTGTCGGACAATCGGAAGAACCAGTTTCTATGTTCCACAATATTCGACTATATCCACAGATGTTCCCTTGGTTATTTCCGTATGGACTCGGAGGAATTGGGCACCCTGTACACAAGAATCGAATGTCTGAGTTGAGCCACAAAAGGCACCTATTGATGTACCATGACAAGCGTTTCCAAACTGACTTATATTTCCCTATGATTGCATTTAATGACGCTCAGATTAAGGGAGCCAAGAAAGGGAGTCATTTGCTCGTTGCGCGGAAAAACTTCAAAGCTGTGGCTGAGCGGCTTGTCAACGTTGATACTGCAGTGCTCACAGATCTTGCCAATCGATTGGAGAAAGGCGAAAATGTCAAGGCCAAAACAGAGGCAGAGAAAGCCTGCTTCGATCTGTTACAAGATTTGGAACATGTTGGTGGGGAAGTCCAAGGATCTTTGACTTCAAAAAGATATATGCGTAATGAAGTTTGGTCACTGATATCTTTCAAAGGTGCACCGAGTTGGTTCATCACATTCTCTCCGGTAGACAATAATCATCCCTTGTGCCTGTATTATGCAGACAACAAACTGAAATTCTCTCTCAAATCTCGCTCAGCGGATGAGCGAATGAGACTTATATCACAGAATCCGGTTGCTGCTGCTCGATTTTTCCATTACATGTCAATGTCCTTCATAAAAAATGTGTTGGGGGGGGACGGGGATGGCCCTGGACTTTATGGTGAAACTGATGCATACTATGGAACGGTGGAACAGCAAGGAAGATTAACTCTGCACATGCACATGCTGATTTGGATAAAGGGCGCCTTGTCTCCTCAAGAAATACGCGAAAAAATGCTTGACACTGATGGTGACTTCCAGAGAGACATGATATCTTATTTGGAATCATGTCATGTTGGAGAATTTCTGACTGGTACTCTGGCTGAAGTTAAGACTAAAGTCCCATATCAGGCAAAGACTCGGAGAGGGTTACATGATGTAATTGAGGATGAGGGGATAACAACTGCTCCTTTACGGTACACAGACCCAACACAGACATTGCCTGATCCACCACCTCCTCTGTGTGAAAATTGCAAGATTTCTGGATGTCCAGACTGTCTGAAATCAGCATCATGGTGGTCTAAGTTCAGAAACACTGTGGATGACTTGATATTGAGATCCAACGTCCATACTTGTCGAAGACCTGTTGCAGGTACAGACATAACCAAGCATTTGAAGCCAGGAATGCGAATGAAAACTGAGGTTAGAGGTTGCTTGCGGAAGGATGGTACTTGTTCTTCTAGATTCCCTCGGGATGTGTATACCAAAACAGAGGTTGACCCCGCAGATGGATCCATTAATATGAAGCACTTGGAACCAATGTTGAACTGTGTGACTCCAGATGTTACCTATTGTCTCCGCTGCAATAGTGATGTTACAAGTCTCTTGTCTGGTACAGCAATCAAGGCTGTTGTCGCCTATATTTCCGACTATGTAACTAAGCCAAGTCTGAAAATATACCACATTTTCGACGCTATCAAGAAGGTTTTGGACCGGAACACAGTTTCAATTGGGACAAGTAAAAAAGCCAGTGAAAATTCAAGAGTACTGATCATGCAGATGGTCAATTCACTCACTTCAAAACTTCAGATTGGCAGCCCAATGGCATCTTTATACCTACTGGGAAATCCAGATCACTACACGAACATGAAATTCAAAGTTTTCTGGTGGAATTCTTATGTTTCAGAAGTTGAAAAGGACTGGGTCGACGTGAGAAATGATCCCGGAGCTCCGAGAGAGGCCAGCCCCGTGAATGAAGGTGCCGAACTTGAGGAAGGAGATGAATATGACCGTGTTGTTATGATGACCAGTGGTGATGAAATTGTGGGGGCCACCAATGTCGATGATTATATATTCAGGCCAATTATCTTTGAAGATACTTCACTATATGAGTATTTTCAAATGACGAGCAGAAAGAAACGGACAAAGAAACAACAGAAGGAGTTTGATGACAGCCTTGAACAGAGAAATATGACTCACTCTGAAACCATTGAATTAGCAGAGCCTACACCTGACGATGAGGACTGGATCATTTATGATGAAGAAGAAGAAGTAGCAGAGGAAACAGTAGGAGATAGATCCGATGCTGTGAGTGCACATGCATTCCACCCGGATCATCCTCTGTACAGAACCCACTATATTAGATGTGATAGACGTGATCTGGAACAAATGGTACCCAACTTTGCAGGTGGGGCATTGCCAAGGATGGACCAAGGAGACCGTGAATTCTACTGCTGCACAATGATGACACTGTTCAAGCCCTGGCGAAAGGGGTCGGATCTGAAGAACTCTGTGGATAACTGGCATGAGACATTCTCTGAATACAATTTCAATGATAAGGCACAGCGGCTGATGAGACATTTCAATGTTAGATACGAGTGCAATGATGCCCGTGATGATTATTCAGCACAAGACCGAAAAAAACAGAGAGCTATGCCAATGTTTGGGCGATATCAACATCCAGATGAGGAAGCCGCCTCAGACACTGGTGAGGATTATGGAGAAGACTTTGAGCAAGAGGCTAGGGACCAACCTCTTCAGAAAGGTCCAAAGCAGCTTGCTAGAGAAGGGTTGATGGCTGATGTTGAAATGACTATGAAAGCAAGTGGCTGGACTACCAGGGCTAAGCCAAGCCATAAAACAGACCGTTTCATGCCCAAGGTTCACTTGTCAGGTAGCCAATGGAAGATTCGAATGGCGGAGAAAAAAGAAGAAGTTATGGCTTCAAAATTTAAACATGCCCCCGTTAAACCAATGAAAAAACCTCTAGCAAAAAAAGTAGATCTTTTCGATGGTGTTACCCTATTGGACTCATATTATTTCACTAAATATTTCAAAGCCAAGGAAAGTAAAGCACAGAAAGTAGTGGAAGAGGTGACCACATTGTTCAACCTTAATAAAGAGCAAGATAGGGCGTTTAGATTAGTTGCCAACCACTCAATATCTGAAGACTCTCCGCCACTGAGAATGTATCTAGGAGGAGTTGGAGGGACCGGGAAATCCCAAGTGATCAAGGCCTTGATAGATTTTTTTGAACGTCGAGGTGAAGCTCATCGATTTATTGTTCTTGCCCCAACAGGGACTGCAGCTGCGCTCTTGAATGGTAGCACCTATCACTCGGTATTAGGAATATCTGACTCTATGGGGGGTGAGAGGCACGAAGGCATTGGTATAAGACGAGTGGCGGAACGTCTCAGAGGAGTAGATTATATTTTTTTGGATGAAGTGTCTATGGTGTCATGTTCTGCCCTCTATGAAATCAGTGCTAAGTTAGCACGTGCCTTGCAAGAACCCAACGAACCATTTGGCGGCATGAACATGATCTTTGCGGGAGATTTTGCACAGCTGCCGCCTGTTAAAGCGCTATCACTATACAGCAGTGATGAGAAAGTGTCACCCATTGTGCACTCTAAACAACTTGTACACGAGCAGAAAAACAGTATTGGGAAGATCCTCTGGAGACAGGTCACAACTGCTGTCGTTCTGAAGCAGAACATGCGTCAGACCAAGGACACCTCAGAAGATGGTAAGTTCAGAACGGCCCTAGAAAATATGAGATATGGAGCATGCACACCAGATGACATTGCATATCTACAGAGTAGGACTATAAGCAGACGGCCAGGACATCCAAACTTCCAAGATCCCAAGTTCAATGAGGTATCAATTATCACTGCTTGGAACGCCCATAAAGACAAGATAAACGAGATGGGCTCCAAGAAGTTTGCCAAGGACACTGGCCAGGAGCTTACAGATTTCTTCTCGGAAGATACCTTGGTTTCAAATGCGGGAACTGAAGACAGAAAACCTAGGAACATGAGGAAAAGAAAAATTTCTAAACTCAAGAAAGCAGTGTCTGAATACAGGCAAAACCAACTGTGGAATAGTTATCCCTCTTCTTCCGAACAGATACCAGGAAAATTAAGTCTGTGCATTGGGATGCCAGTGATGATAAGGAACAACGATGCAACAGAATTATGTGTCACGAAGGGCCAGGAGGCATTGGTTGTTGGATGGCAAGACTGCATTGGAAGTTGTGGCCAGAAAATATTGGATACATTGTTTGTTGAATTAGTAAAACCTCCCAAGACTATCCAGATTCCGGGCTTACCTTCAAATACTGTGGCCCTCTCACGCTCTTCAAAAAAAGTATGGTGCTCACTCCCTGATGACATGTCAATACAGATCGAGCGGGAACAAGTATTGATTTTACCAAACTTCGCGATGACGGATTATGCCTCACAAGGAAAGTCTAAGGATGTGAACGTCGTTGATTTGAACAACTGCAAGGACCACTTCTCATATTATACTGCTCTATCACGAGGCACTAGCTCCGAAGGTACAGTTATTCTTCAAGGTATGGATGCCTCTAAAGTAACAAAAGGAATTTCTGGATTCCTCCGGCAGGAATTTAGAGAACTTGAGATTTTGAATGAAATCACAGCCCTTCTATATGAAAATAACCTACCAGTTGAAGTCAGGGGTATAAACAGAAAGGAGCTACTGAGAGCATATCAAATGTGGAGAGGTGGCCATCACGAGCCCGCCAGTTTGCATGAACATATCAAGTGGAAGTCCGGTGACCCGGCTTTAATGCCGGCCAATGTGGCAGTAGGAAAGTGGAAGCTTGTAGGGGCAGATAAGCCTCAAGGCAAAAAAGACAGTGATAACGTGTGTCCTGGAAAACGTAAGGCACCTGAGAAACCTGTAAAGCCACCCAAGGCTAAAAAACCGAAAGTTTCTGGGCCACAGCCTGTTGGTACACAGTGGGACTCAAAAGATTACAGCTGTTCATATGATGCAGTCCTGACTCTTGTATATAATGTGTGGCAGGACCATGGGCCTAGATGGTCGGAAAGATTTAACAGCATGGGAAAATACATGAAACGCCTTGGACATGATTTTCCGTCAGTCAAATCCAAGACTGCAAGGTTAGAAGATGCCAGGGACCAAGTCCGAAAAATGTTGCATACAGATTCGCATGCTCAATTCCCGTATGGTGCAGAACTGACAGATATTGATGACTTGTGCTTGAAACTGTTCGGAAAGAACACTTGGGGGACAGAGACAGTCAAATGCCTGCATTGTGCATATACTGAGATGGAATGTGATGCCTTTGAAAATTTCCAGACCATCACCAGTGACGAGAAATTGAAAGCTCGCCACAAGCGAGAGTATGCAATTTCGCATTGGCTGAACTCTCAAAAATTGTCAAAGGTCAACCGCTCATGTCCGCATTGTATGCGTGGGCTTGCAAAAATCATCAAAGTAGACTCAGCCCCTCCGCTTTTGTATCTCTCATTAGCAGACAAGTCAATTGGTATTGATCCTGCAATAAATCTGACAATTGGAAGTGAACTCTGTCGTTATGCATTGAGGGGAGTGATCTATAGTGGAGGGTCCCACTTCACATCTCGTATAATCAAGCCAAATGGAGCAGTTTGGTACCACGATGGAATTGAGACAGGGCAGAAACCCGAATCAGAAGGGCTGGTTCACATCCAACCTCTTAAATTTCTGTCGACATGCTCTAGAGATAAGATGACAAGGTGTGCAGTCGGAGTTGTATATGCTCTGCTTGACCAATAGTTCATGCCCTCTTCCCCTCAATTTTAAATTATTTCATAGTTTCATTTTGATCCTGATGGAAGCCTTGCTTTGATATTGTTTGTTCGAAGAGCTACTTCAATTACAGAGGGCCATAGGAAATGTTACCCCGGATCCGAGAATTATACACGTGATCTGTGTATTTTTTGGACCAGAACTTAGAAAAATGAATACAAGCACACCAAGTACAATGAGGTCCTTGGAGATCCATCAGATATCTTCCCCAGTCCTGGAATAATTGACTCAGTGTTCATAATAATTTTTTTACCATGGCCCTTAACTATATATTCGTTTTTTTTTTCTTGGAGTTGCAATCACTGGGGAGGGCGCACTGATTATCCACAGTGCACGTGGCGAGCGCTTTCCAGCTCGAAAATAAGTCCACTAGCTCTGACAGACATTTTTACGTCCCCTAAAATAATTGACTGGTGTGTCTTCTTTACTTACCGGCCCATCCAAATCATACGCTGTGATCTGATTGCCTTTCTGACCACAAGACCCAGAAGTATATTTTTAAAAAAAGCGCGAGTTTTTGCCGGGCAACGCCACGGCCCTACACCCCAAGTTATCTATATGCCACACATTGGTGTTGCCCATTCCGCTCATGTTTAGGCCAGCAAGTTTTACCGATGCCTTCGTAATTTTTTTGCGGCTGCCGGTGTCCACGCAATGCGGGCCTGGGAATTCCTCCATGTTTCGCCTTGTGGCTCGGGGTGGGGGTTGAGGGGGGATAGGAAGTACCGGCGGTACATAGACAGGTATATTCGGCAGGTCGGCATTCGGTTGACGCAGATCAGGTAGTGCGGGTTGTAGAAAAACGGGCATGTCCACAGGGGAAATAGGTAGGCGTGGGTCTGGTAGGACCACGTCGTCTCGCGGCGGTGAGCCATTGTCAGGTATATTATTCTGACCCGCGTCGTATGTGCGGCGCTCGTGGTATTGAGCGGGGCATGGGTAAGCTCTGAGCGTGGTATGCTCTCGCGTGGTATGCGATTGGGTACGGATAATATCCGCACCCCTCTGCATGCCATTGGCAGCAGAGTTGGTGGTTTGCGCGCCATCATCGACGCTTCGGGGGTGACTCCCCTCAGGAGGAGGATAGTCAGCCCGAAGCATCTCCGGGTTGCCTTCCACCACATCCCCTCCATGTTGATGGCCTTCATTCGACAGCGAGTGGCTGGCGGCGGAGCCACCGTGTCCTCCAGCCGTTACACGACTCGAACCTAGGCCGTATTTTATTTTTCCACGGTTTCTGAGGCGGTCAAAACGCTTCTTTCCCAAAGCCGGTCACTTGTTTTATGGCAGTCTGAATAGCAACCAGACCGGGCTTAGGTTCGCTGTTCGCCGATACTTGCATGTGTTGTGTTTCTTCTACCAGCTTCCATCATTCGCGATAAACCAAAGAATCCATCATTGACCATGCTGCCATCCTAATCTACACCGCGACGTTGCGACGACGCATACCATGCCCAAAACCTCGCCCTCCACCCTCCCCCGTCCTGGACCTCTCATGGAGTTGCCACTAGGCCTATTTCTTTGCCACCCCAATCTCCCCCGAAGGCCAAACATTCGCGCCGCCTCCAGCGCGTGCCTTCTTAGCCCAACTGGCCGCAGGTTACTTGCCGACGAGGATCTCAGGTGCGCACGGGTCTCTGCCAGCCTCGGGGCAATCGTCAGACGCGCGTCTTCAGTCCAACAGAGCGCAAAAAGGGACTCATCTCTAGGGCCAGGACATCACGCGTTGGAGTGTTCCGGCCGAGTCTATGAAACTCGCTCAATCGGTATCCGTGGTACTCTGCAAGTTTCAGATGGCTGGGCCATCGGAAGAAACCGAAAACGAAAGGGTTGACGATCAGATCACATAGGGCAGGGAGGGAAGGGGCGACACACAGATACCGGGCGGGACAGTATGTACATGTGATGGGGAGTATTGAGAGTTTGTAGCTTGGCAACCTTCGTAGTTGATCAGGACGGAGGCACCTGGTCATAGACCTTGAATCTATTTGAAGGTCCTGTGAATCACCAACCCAATGGCACACCTCTTCCTCAGCATGACAGCACCGTATTATAACTAGATCTCACATATCTTTTCATTGTGTTGTCTCTAGACCAGGGCTTATGTGGTGCAAAGTATGATGATCTAGACATAGAATGGGAAGGGAGCCAGGCTCAGATCAGTGAAAGGCATATCCCATGTGAATGGCACTGCTTCTGTCAGGCCCAGGAAATTATCAAGGAAGTGTGGGTTCCTGGGTGTGGTGCACACTGCAGGTTCCCAGACTACAACATCAATAACTTCTTGCTCAGGACAGAAGAGGTACCATTCACATGGGATATGAATCTGACCAATGTGAGCCTGCCCTGTGTCCCATTCTATGCCTTGATCAACCTACATAGCCCCACAATGCCCATCTGGTAGGAATAGTTTGGCGACCACCAAAGGCCTCCACCCAGAAGGAGGGACGTAGGGAGTTGACGGAGTAAGTCAGAAGAGATCTGACGTGGCGACATGTGAGCTTGGAAGCTTGTGCACGTAATTAATCGACGTGTCACGTCACGTGCTGATCGCTTTGTGCCTCCAAAAAGCAGATCACGTGGGGCGCCTGCCCTGGCGCGGCATTTTTGGTTTATGCTGTCACATACATGTTGGTGCTTTGGATGGGTTGTGCATGCTTGAGCGTGCGGGAATGCTTTTCGCTCGGTCGCGGGTTCGACTCCGTTCGGACCGTTCCGGTTGCACTCAAGGGGGCCCAATTCTGCGGTATTTCAATATGGGGTCAAAATAGGTGCAGTTTTACCTGCTGAACACGAATATCATTACCCCGAAGCGCGAGGTGAAGTCGTCGTGGAGTTTGAACCCGAAAGATTATTTCCATATCAGGCCTGATAACAGCTGATAAGATGGGACAGCCACTCCTAATCAAGTAATTTATCACGTGTCGTCCAACGACGCGTGACTTGGGCGAAAATCTTCTCCTTCCACATTGCAAATTTTCCTGGTCTGAAGCACGGAACACATACCGGCAAGCACATTGAGGCTGCCCATGCGAAAAGATTGTGAAAATGGACCGATTTGGTGCCTATATAAGGCAATTTCCCACGGAGGGGGGGGGAGGGGGTCGGCCGACTCCCTGAAAAAAAAAAATTGTAGGTGATATCTTTTTTTCTTATCTTTGTTCCCCCTTGATTGCACTTTTTTCTCTGTCTCGACTCCATCACAGTCTATCCAGTCCTGCCGTGAACACTGTGGAGTCTACATACCATCCATGGCGATGGAGTCCTTTATTTTTCCACTCGAGTGAGGAACACAGGTCTTTTACAGCTAACGTCAGTACCGAGGGCGCGAACGAAAAATTACCGTTTTTGGAAGATTTTGATCCTCGCGAAAGAATTCGCCATATCTCGGTGGGTACTTCACGGATTGACTTGTAACCTAGCTAGATCTTCTGGAATAATTCAAGCGCAATTAGTCATAGAAACAGATCAGCGAAAATATTATATTATGCATGGGCTGGCCAAGACAGCCTTTCGGGGCAGAAATTGTGTCTAGAGATCCCAGACCATGGCCGATTAGGCTGGTTTTTTGAGAGGGAGTACTTTCATACATTAGACGTAATGTCATAGAGTCAAAAATATGAATAATTACCCCAGGGAACTTTGTAGTAGGCTCAATCTGCAGGACGTGGAAATACGCTGCATGGGCATCAAGTGCAACTTTGTGCATGTCCATCTCTCCCTGTCTACATTTTTATTTGTAGGAATCACCCACCGGGACTGCTCAAAAGAGAACGCACCAACAGAATTCTGATGATCTCGGTAACAGCCAGGTATGTTTCGAATGATTCAATTCAAGTCCTTCACTATACATTTCAGAGATCGACTTTTGCCTCACCTACCTTGAAGAGGCCTCGGCAGACCAATATAGACGGTGAATTTGTGAGCACATCCATCATGGCAAGAAGAGTGATATTGATTGCGTCTCACAGAGCTTCAGTGCATTGTGCGCGGCTCAACCCGTGGTAAGGAACGCGAATTATTTCACCTAGCTCCCTTGATCATCCTGTATCTCCAGACGAGACAACCCCTTCCTTCGCGGCAATTCCTCGTCCCAAAACCTTTGTATTTCACGATGTCTCGGTGGCACATCCACTAATTTGTGAAGGGTGTGAGAATACAATTGCCGGCGTCCGGTGCGCCGTGCATATCTGGTACGACATCCACCGCAGCGATCACTCCTGCGTTGACTGCACAGTCTCACGTATCGAGACCAAACACCCACTCGACGCCTTTCTGCGCAACATCATGGGCACTGACCTTTCCGCGCACCGCGCCCTCTTCTTCGCGCAGGGCTTCAACATGGAAATGATTCATATCATTTCACGGGGCACCGTGGAGGACGTGCAGCGTGTGCTGCACGACCTGCTACTCGACCAGGGACGAGGCTTGAAGGGGAGGAAGGGCCTCTCACCGCTCGACCTATTTTTCTTGAAGGATGTGCTCGCCAAGTTGGTACAGGCTGGCCCGAAGTGATCCTGTGACTTGATGGTGGCCGAAAATGGACACGATGTGTCCTAATTTTAGTGTTTCCGAGACGTGTCTGTGTCCAATTCTTTCTGCCAGGAGTGTAAAGGGGGACAGCAGGTCCCCCTAGGTTGTTTCCACGGCAGATTTGGTTGAGGGGTCAGGTAGCTAGAGCTTGTTCAACATCTCCTTACCAGAATATTTTTGAGCCTACTACAAAGTTCCCTGGGGTAATTATTCATATTTTTGACTCTATGACATTACGTCTAATGTATGAAAGTACTCCCTCTCAAAAAACCAGCCTAATCGGCCATGGTCTGGGATCTCTAGACACAATTTCTGCCCCGAAAGGCTGTCTTGGCCAGCCCATGCATAATATAATATTTTCGCTGATCTGTTTCTATGACTAATTGCGCTTGAATTATTCCAGAAGATCTAGCTAGGTTACAAGTCAATCCGTGAAGTACCCACCGAGATATGGCGAATTCTTTCGCGAGGATCAAAATCTTCCAAAAACGGTAATTTTTCGTTCGCGCCCTCGGTACTGACGTTAGCTGTAAAAGTAATTTTAAGCAAATGACCATACATTTATGAATAGCCCAAATTGACCTTAAGAAAAAATTCATTGAACACTTTGGACAAGTTTTCAACTTCAGCACTTTAGCTCTGAAGGTTGAAAGAAGGGTCGCGAAGCCTGAGGTAAGAAACTAAGAAGGACACAAAAAAGACGGAAAAGGTGCAACTGGGACGGAGTCGAACCCGCGACCGCGCGAGAAACATGCCCGCACGCTCAAGCGTGCACAACAATTCATCCAAAGCACCAACATGTGCATGGCCGCATAGCATAAACCAAACCGGGGCAGGCACCCCACGTGATCTGCTTTTTGGAGGGGTGGTTGTGCCGGTTTCTTCTCTGAACATCCCCCACATCGCCACGTCACATTTGCGCGTGGCGGGAACCCACTTCGCAGTCCCTATCTCTATCCTTAATCCCCTCCCGCAAGTGCCCGGAAATAGCAGGAAGAGCGCGCAGGTATACAGAACTGGTCCATCTATACAAATCACCACCCTGCGTCCACGACAATTTGTTATCGCTTCCGCCCACCTACTTGATTCCTCCCGGCAGGGCAGACGTACGGGGGTTATCCACATCAGGAAAAAGTCTTTTGACAGTAGTTCGCCGCTTAGATATATTGCCTAAATCGGTCACTATAGCTGCCATAGTTGCCTGCCAAGAATATGTAGTTCATATTGTCTATGTAGCAAGGGGCGAAGGCTATACCACACAGTATAGTTGTTAGTCCAAGAAATGTAGTCCCCTATATTCCATCCCTTTCAAGCTCTGCCAGAGAGCGGAAACTAACACAGTCCGACTCATTTGAGTGTATTTACCAAAAAAATCATTCTCTGACAATCTTGAACAAAATAAGCCAGAGAGTTGAGAATATTTCCAAGTTGAGGCTTGCACGGCAGCTTAGTATAGTGCACTGTGCAGGTGCAGGACTTGCCGGCTACACGCGAAGGGTTCGAATTGATAATATCTCCCAAGCTTGGCAAGTCAGTTCAAACTCCGCTCGGTGCGTGATCCGATCGCACAGTTCCATTTAGCTGTGCGGGAAAATAAAGGGAAAGGGAAAGAGTACACACTACGGACAGTGGAAGCACTATATATTAGTGCCTCCATACAACCAAAATATAGTGCTGAAAGCGCTTGAAATTAGTACCTGAACACACTTATATATAGTGCCACGTGGCCAAAATATCACTAATTTGTAGTGCTTTTCGATGTTCATTAGTGCTTTGAGGCACTAATATGGAGTGCTTCAACGCACTGATTTCCAGTGCTCCGAGGCACTAATTCCGGGCCCTCCAGTTGAGTTTGTATTTAAATCAATATATTCAGACCTCTACTACTATACAACCTCGGGTATCTATATACCGAACCCGAAGTGAAGTAGCCGTGCTTACCCAAACTACCAACGCCCCGACAGAGGGGTTGCATCGCGCCCCAATATGGTGGGGAGAGCCTGGAACCAGGTTAATTCAGCCAATTCAAACCAAGAAAAAGACGGAACACCACGCACCTAGTGATGTGCTGGCTTGGCTTGGCCCGGAAACCATGGCTCTGGCCTGGCTTCATCTGGCTTTGGCTGGAGGAATCCCAAGCCAGGGCCAGGGCCAGGGATCCTGGCCTGGCCTGGCCTGGCCCTGGCTTGAGCCATGGCTTGAACCACAAATGTTGAAACCAACCATGGCTCGTCTCTGCACTTGTAATTGACCTGTGGGTGGTCCTTCATGATCAGAAAGTACATGATACCTTCTCAAACACAGATATTGTCCACAATCTTAGCATTTGAACTTGTTCATCCGAAACGGCTTACCCCAATTTCGGCAGACTCAGTCGACATTGTCGTTCAGTGGGTGAGTTATGAATCTGATATAATTAATGGGATGCTGCAGGGATATTCAGAGGTCAAAATCGATGTCTGGGGGTGATTTACAGGCACAAATTGCAACCCTGGCTGAGCCCTGGCTTCATGGCCTGGCCTGGCTTGGCAAACCTGAAGCCAGAAGCCAAAGCCAGCTCAAGCCAGCTGTCTGGCCTGGCTTGGCTTCGTGAAACCATGGCTTGGCTGGCTTGGCTTCTGGCTTCAAGCCTAAGCCAGCACATCACTACACGCACCCTGAATCAGTAAGAGGCGGGGGAACGCGCGCAGTGTGTGGTGTGAGGAGGGGAATGAGAGACGCGAGACGAGGAAGGAGAAAGGCGGGAGCGGGAATGCGTAAAACGCAAAACGCAGAATGCAGAATGCGGTCCGGAAGGATGAGTGAGTGCGGCGCGGGCACGGGTCCACACATGGGTGCCGGTGCCGCCGGCCTCCGCCCTCCTCGGTCAAGCCGCACGGGCTCGCGTGAGGTGCGGCGCACGGCGCACAGACCGCACCCCGAATCTCGGCGGCGCGCGCAGTACGTACGTAGTGCGAACGCACACACCACATCTTTCCGACAGACCGTCGCCGGCTTCCGCTTCATCCCCAGCACTGCAACCCCGGGAGTTCGCCATCACGCCGCCGCATGCGAACGTCGCGCCAAGGGTGCACTTAAACGCGGAATCCGTCGGGCGTGTGCTGCGAGGACGAAAGAAAGCCCGGCGCGGCCGTGATGAGTCCACAGCGGACGGGATACACAGTAAAAGTGAGACGCACCTCGTGCGTGAGGGAATCGGAGTAGGGTCGCAAGCCGCGGTGTGTGTAGATTTGAATTGAATCTGAAATGAATTGAATAATTAGCTGAGGATGAGACGACTCGGGCTCGGGCGTCACGATAAATAAAAAAGGTGGAATGGGAACAATGGATGGAGGGGTTGTGTGGGCGCGATAGAGGGAGGGAATTTCGAATCAAGGAATGGAATGAAAGAAAATGAGTAAAAGACTAAATTGAAGACTGAACGGCGCGTGCGCGTGTGAACGCCTTCGGATCGTCACTAGGTAGAAACTCGAGGCGATGAAGACGTTTAGCTTTGAAACCGGCGCGGTATATTTTATCAATCCGGAAATTGCGTACCCAAAGAACGTCGATTGACGTTGGAACTTTATAGGCACCAGGGGTGTTGTTGACGGCTTCAACGTGAAATATACCCACTATACGGGCATATGAAAAGGGGCGGGAGGTATCCCCCTCCGGAGCTTGCGTCATAATGTCGGCACGAGTATGTACGCTGGTTTATTGAGTCTTGGCCCCGTCGAACATCGTAAGTCGTATAGTTGACGGGCAAGACCTCAGGCTTGTGGCGATAAAAGCGGTTGTTTTTGATCAAGATCTTGTGATGCTGCTCGGGGGTAAATTCGTAGTCGTCACCACACCAGCTTGAATCTGGATGCAGCAAGCGGTCGAGCAGGTGGCCTTTGAGTTTCGGCATATAACCCTGGTGAGTCTGGGCATTCAATGTTTGAATTTGTAAAGATTTAACAAATCTCCACTGCCGGATCACCATCGTTCTTGTTTAGGAATTGTAGGATGTTAGAAGGGAAATTGCGGGAATGTGAAATATGGTGGTGTTCCTCAGGAGCGGTGTACGGCAGTGATTCGCTCTCAGCGAGGTCGACGTAAGGCCTCATCTTCTTGAGTTGACGCTTCTTCTGTGCTTTCTTGGGCTTCGATGTCGAGAGAGTCGCTTCGGCAGGGTTTATTTAGTCTCGAACACAGCCCCTCATGACATCCCAATTCGGGAACCCTGTCATGAGGGTCTGGGCTGTAACCAGCCAAATAACCGTACATGGAGCTCTCGATTTTGGCATTTTTTGCGGTCTCGTTCGACCAATTCTCAACCGTTTTGCACAAAACCTTGGAGTAGAATGTTGAGTTATATACCATTAGAACTCCTCTGAATATTTCCAAATTTATCTGTGGCCCCATTTCTATCTACTGGAGGCCGCGAAGTTCTGGGGTCCTGGTCGGTGGCTGTGAACGCCGGTCTCTTGAGTGGTGAAAAAGCCGGGGTCCTGGTTCGAGAGCTCCATGTACGGTTATTTGGCTGGTTACAGCCCAGACCCTCATGACAGGGTTCCCGAATTGGGATGTCATGAGGGGCTGTGTTCGAGACTAGGTTTATTAGGGTTGATGTAGTAGACTCAATGGGCACGGAGGGGACTGAGGACGCAGCCGCCGCATCCATCTTGCCGACTTTCCGGGAAATTCGGAGGAGTGCTTGTTCCCGTCGTTCTAGAACGGTCATTTGCCGGACAGCCGTATTTTTGTTAGTGCGAGCGTAAAAGCGTTCGACCCGCCGGTGCTCAAGTTCACCCTACAAATTGATCAGCAAATCTCCGATAGCTGGGAAGAGAATGCTGACGGTTTGGGTAGAGTGTGAATCACTGGCTCCGAACCAGAGAATTGTGCGCACGTAGACCGGTAACCGTTCTGTCTACGAGAAACAAGTTGTTGGTAGACAAACCGGTCGATCTGGGCTTGAATTTATAGGACTCCAGGAGGGCCGAGCGATCACGTTTTCAGTACGTGAGATTTGCGAATGCGCGCGCGAGTTCGATCCTCAGCCCAGGTGCCCTTTTTGAAAAAATATAAATATAGAGATTAAGTGGAATAGGAACACTGCAAATAGCCTTATATTTGATAACACTTATTCCCCTTGATTTCACGTTCAACAAGTCCAAGAGGACAAGGATACATATCTTTCCACAAAATGTCCTCCCTCGATTTTCTCTTTGTCGACCTTATCTTCAGGTTGGATTGCGGTGAAATGGACCTTTTGAACCGACTTCTGCTTGGATGTGATATCAAGAGAGCGAGAGAAACAGAGGAAGAACAAACCCCGAGTTGGTAGATTTTTAAAGCTTCTTCGATTCTGCTGACTAGGCGGCGCCAACCTGCCGCACCTGCGAATTGTTCTTGAGGTAGGTCTCCTCCCACTCCCGCTCCTGATCCATTCTTTTCTTGAAGCGCGCGTGTCAATTCAAGATATGACCTCAGTATAAGTATTCTAATATCTGTATCGGCGGGAGGAGTGCAGGAGAGGGATAAGTACAATCAAGACAATATTCATCGTCGAGATTCGAGGTACTTACCGAGTACTGTACCATTTCGACGATAGGTTCAAGCTACGGTCGACATGGTACAGTAATTTACGGCAAATCGGTTGAGAAAAATGAAAATAAGGAATATGTTGCTCGAAGGGTCAAGTTAGATCGAATGACGGTCCAGGCAAGAGCTTCGAGGCAGGATTCACAAAACTAAAGTGTGCAGCAGCAATGGTATGGACGTCGGAGCTCGGCATGTCAAACTCAATGCTGAACAGCCAGAAAATACTAGTACTGATTTCTTGGAAAGACGGTCACACTGACTGCTTTCTGGTCAACTGCTTTCAAGGCAGTCAGGCCGACTGCATCCCAAAGCAGTCACTTGGAAAGCAGTCGGACAGGGCCAAACCGGGAACAACCGATAAGCGCCGGGCCGGAGCCATGTCGTGGCTAGCCGGCTAGACCCGGCTCGTCGGCGATTTCGGCTATGTCTACCACTAGCCATTAGGCATTCTAGGGATCGGTTGAACGCAGTGAGTGACCTTTTATTTTCCAGGAGTTAACGGTCTCCAATTTGCAACGCGTGACTCTGACATCGGGGTAAGCCACATACGGACCGGAGGCCGCGTTGATCAAGGTGTTGCGTCCTAGGTTCATTTGAATTCCAGAGAAGTCCCAGAACCACTTGCTGAGGCGCGGTTTTCAGAAATTGATAACCCTGGTCAATGCGAATGTTTCTCGCGGTTCAGATTTGTCTCGGACTCATGTTTAATGGTGACAGTGACGCTATTGCACACCTCAGTGCAGTGTACAACCCTCTCTCATAACTTGCAAATCAATTGTGGAAATACATTTTTCACCACCTTTGAGAAAAACTTGTGAAGTAGAAAAAAATGAGGTGTTACGGATAAATAACATTCTTGAGATGGTAAATAGTCATTTCACAGATATGGTCTATGATAGAGACCCACACACCAGCTGCTATAGGTGGGAACAACAAAAGTGTATTTTCATTTGTTGCTATGAATCAGGTTACAGCTCTATGCAGTACAACAGGCGCGGCTCGAAATTTTTCCAATTTGGGACATTTTGCATAAATCACCTGCCCTGTACTCAGTTCTCGTCGGATTCCCTCGGGATATGAACCGATCGATTCGCGCTGTGAGTCCACAGCGGATGGACTCTTTCGATTTCCCCTGGGGTCCCAATATATATTTTTTACCAGTTTGGTGAAGGGGAGGGCCCCATTTATAAGATGTACTGCATAGTCGCGGCTTGACATTTTACGCGGCAGCGCGTTAGGTGGCATATCAAAGATTTGAAGCGTATCCCGAGATTTTTCCAACCCAGGGACAGTAACATTAGACCGGGATACAGTAAAGGAGCCCCTGAGATAACAAGAGCAAACACGAACCGTGGTTTGTCCACGGTCCACGTGAACTGTACCGGTGTTCTACCGGCTCGTCCATGCTGATCCCTAAAATTTAGTCTGAGGTCAACTGTGACACAGCCCCAGGCCTCGCGTCTATATCCAGACTTGATTCGGCAGTGGAAGAAGTCGAGTGCGCGATGTCGGGGCGAGTTCCGACTGCAGCCCACATAAGCGAGCCAACGGATTCGCGGTAAGGGACCTGCTTCATCAAAGCGATGTCCTTGACGCTGGTGGGACAGTGCTCCGTCGAGAGCTGGAAATTCGGGTCCACCGGCATTGCGAACGGCTTCGCATCAGTGAAGTTGAACCTGCGTTGAAGTGGGATTCGAGTCGGCTTTCCGCGCAAACAATGTGGATCATCACATCGTTTGCTTGATTTATTCCTCGTTTGTCAATGGGATATATTCGAATGAGCATCTCCATCTGTGCAAACAGAACAGGTCTGGAACAGCCCAGCAAATCTAGCAAGGTTAAGCGGTGGGCAAAATATAATCTAGATAAGCCAAATTCACTGGGAACAGGGGGAGTTGGACGACTGGAGTGCGTCTGACAAATCAACTCTGACGGTTTGATCAACCGCAATGTGCGGAGGGTTCCATCCTCCTAAAACCACCTCTTTTAGAAAGTAAACACAGTCAAATCGGCGCCCTTGCCATCCGCATCAATACCACGGTTGAGCCAATCAATGGAGCCATTAGGACCGGTAGTATTAGTAGTCTCCTCTAATTAAAGCATCAAACAAAATCTCCCGGGAAAAAATGCGGACTCACTGGTAACATCTGATGGGCCACAACGGTGACCAGTCGCACTGGCTGCTGGGGCGGCCATCGCCCTTGAGGAGGTCAATTCACTCATCTTTTAGGGGTTAATTCAGTCAGTCTAGCTATTATCAAAGAAAATACAGTAAAATTGAGGTCATTTGTCGTCGACGGTGAACTCGCAGAGGTACACTATTTTTTGGTCAGCCGGCCAAATTTTGCGTTTTATTTTCCCACGGTACAACAAGATTCGAAACGAAAATTTTGTTGATAAAACAGGGTTCTGGGGTTCTGAATCTTCAATCCCAAGTGGAAACAATCAAAATTACGGCTTGTCATGAAGTTATGTCTGCAACCATATGCGATTACAGAAATTGGAATGGCGTCGAGACTGTAATGAATTAAGTCATGGCACGCAGGTTTCATTCTTAGGCAAACATGCACAATTTTAATCCCGGCTTGTGACTGCCGAAATGTGCCACAGAGCACCAAATTCGATCTTGTACGCTCATTTCAAAGCCGGTTTTGAATCTGACACGCTGGGGTGATGGCCAGCGAAATTTCAAGCAGATCCGTCTCTTTTGATTTGTTTGCCGTGCGCTAGTAAGTACTCGCAATTCCGGTGTCGGGTATGGTAGCAGACAGAACTTCGTGACAAGTTTGAGTCCCGATTTGGAAATCGTTACTACGACCTGGGCTTTTACCAGATTATGGTGAGAATGTGTGAATAGTATCAGAGGAAGGCACTCTAGAGATCCCCCTGACCAAAAGTTTAAATATTTTCTGCAGTTCGGATTTCGCGCTTTTGATCTCGGGCCGGTCGTAGCCAGTGGCTGCGTACGTCAATCAATTTCCCTTTTCGGTGCGCTGTCATACCACCCAGTCGAAAAAATGACCACCATTGGATGCGATGAGCTCAAAAGTATCATAAAACTCCTTCTTTAGTCCCAAAAGGTTGCCCAGAATCATCTTCACGGCCACAGAGGTACATACACTAAGTGGACAAAATAAATGTCCGATCGGTTTTCTGATCATATCTCCACATTGGGTACATATTTCTTCTTCAACCAAAGTACAGGACTGTAGAGGAGGACCTGCCGGAGACCCCTAGACTAGTGATCGGATCAAAATATTATGTTGCGACATCATTCGGGCCGAAATACGAAACAGACTGAATATCCAATTTTCAAACGGCAGCCAGGATTTTTTTGAGAACAAACGAAATGCACCAGATTGTAGCCCGGGATATTCTCTTCCATCCCCCACTTTGAATCATGCAAAAATATACAGGGGATAGGGAGATATGTGACCCGCAAAATGAAGAAATCACCTTGGCAGAATCGAACCGGAGCGCCGGTAGGTAGGTAGGTAGGTAGGATTACACGCGCCAAATGGGACCTCTCGCTATACAAACAATGCAAGCTCGCGTACGATTGCATTCTATGTCAAGACAAGCCTGTTCTTCGCACGCAGAAAATATGTTTACGCTGGTTTATTCCTCCACCTTTCCCCTCCTGCCTTCTTCTTCTTTCGCCGCCGCCCCTCCTCTTCTTCTTTGGCCGTTCCTCCTCCTCGTTGTCTTCCTCGTCGTCGCTGTCCTTGGCCCGCTTCTTCACCGCTGCTTTTGGCGGCGCTTTTTTCGACTTGACCTCCGCCTTCATCAGGAAAACCGTCCAATGGTAATAACCCTGGATTGAACTGAACTTCATGGTAATTCAGCTGAATATGGACGGATATGGACGGTTTCCTTTACTAGGTTTCTAGCAACCTGCCAATTAAATTACCACTAATTTCAGCCCAAGTTAGGCCACTCTTACCATCACTTCTCGCTCTTCCCTGAAGCTTCATGAATTGTCGTCCAAGATTTCCAGGTATTTCCTTGACATTTGACCAGAAAGAAGAGGTGCGAAGAGTGGCTTCTATTACAGCCTTTTGCGGAACTTAGGGCGCGGCCATTTTTTTTTTTTTTTAGTAAGTTTTCGGCAGAATGGCTATCCTGACCTCAATTCTCAACGGATTCCCTTGGTGGTAGGCTCATTCTACTCGTGTTGTAAATGCGGAGGGCATGGCATCTTACGATTTTTTGTGAGAACCCCGAAATCATTTATTAGGTCAGATTGGGGTGTTTTGAGCTGTCTGAGAGCAGAATATGCCACAAAGTAGCTGTAGTGCTCGGATTGACCTAAAATTTTGATACAATGCACTTATGGGTATTACGGAGGGCAGCAAACACCGGGATAGTGAATGTGACTTGTATTTCAAATTTATTGCTGTTAGGGAAATTCACCCGATATCCTACGTGTTTACATGTATGATACAGTTGAAATACAAGTCACATTCACTATCCCGGTGTTTGCTGCCCTCTGGAATACCCATAAGTGCATTGTATCAAAATTCTAGGTCAATCTGAGCACTACAGCTACTCTGCGGCATATTCCGCTCTCAGACAGCTCAAAACACCCCAATCTGACCTAATAAATGATTTCGGGTTCTCAGAAAAAATCGTAAGATGTCATGCCCTCCACATTTACAACACGAGTAGAATGAGCCTACCACCAAGGAAATCCGTTGAGAATTGAGGTCAGGATAGCCATTCTGCCGAAAACTTACTAAAAAAAAACAAAACCGGCCGCGCCCTAAGTTCCGCAAAAGGCTGTAAAATGCAGAATACAATACAACAACTAGGGTAAAGACATATGTACTACAAGATGTAGGAAAATACGTGCGGGATATAAAAATGCAGAATTTGATAGGGTAAAGACATATGTACTGGAAAATGTAGGAAAACGGGCGGATACGTAGCATTAGACATTGTTTTCAGACTGAATACCTGTAATTTATTGCAATTTTCAAATCTAATGTCTTTCGGCGAAAAAAAAAAGTTTCGATTGAGTGCACCAGACGTGGCGCGTTCGGTCCCCGGACCGTGCGTTCTTTTTTGGGACACACGACCAAACACCGCGTCTTCCCTGCTCTCTGCTCTAATCTTCTTCCAATGGCTGAGCCAGGAGCCGACGACTATGACCAACGTGATTCAAGCCTAGAACGCGAGCTAGAGGAGTATGAGCTGGGACGGCAAAGAGATGATCCAACTGAGGAACTTGATGCATGGGATGGTACGCGACGAAGCCTCTCTCTTCCGATTCGCTGAAGCTTACAGGCATATTGAATGATCTTTAGAGTCAGCATATAACGACGGCAACGGGATCAAGTACGGCATCTACTTCCAACCTCTCCTCCCCCCCACGCCAGCCGGCGGAAAACCGCCTCGCAAAAATGCACGCGCCGAGATGATCAACACGAATACTTTTGTTCACGAGAATTCCGACTTTGCTACCACCCTTGATGCTCTTAGTGAAGCTCTCCACTATGGCCCTCCGCTGAAATTCAAGATTGTTGGAGGAAATCTCCGAACTACCGCTTTTTCTGTCTTGTACACTATTCCTCGGGGTGATAAAGAAATGCGGCTGGAAACGGAGAAACATTATAAAACAATGCTCAACGACACGAAAGGGAAGGTCCGGTTGGATATAACTGAGCTCGTGAGTTATTCTCGAGCGTCAATACATCCTGCGCTGATTCCTGTACAGCCGACCAATCAACCAACAACAGGCACGCAACGTGGAAGGGACGAGGAAGAGGAGGCTGATCCGCGTAAGTCTAAGAAGAGAAAGGTGCGTGCTACATTCATATCTCCGTCACCTGTCTTGACTACCGCTCAGTTGACCGAAGAGGAAGAAGCAATGGCCGAGACAATCACTCAATTACAAGATGCGCACCGTTGCTCTGATAAAGCTTGCACTTCACGGTTTTGCTTTGTGGGAAACCCTTCCGCATCCCATGTTCGTCTTACTCCCCTGCATCTCAAAACGTGGTCCGCTGCTATTGTTAGTAATCTATACCTTCGATTCAGACCATATTGCTGACAACTCGATTCTCTTAGTTGGCCAAAACTCCGGGAGTCAGCGTAGATATGCCGCCAGGTCCGAATGAAGAAAAAATGTTTTGGCCAGCCGAAGCTCAGTCCGATGATGTGGACGACATTGCTATGCTTGCCGCGCGCCGACGATCCGCGTCCGCAAAACCAGCATCAACATCTTCCGTTACGATAAACAATGATTTTGCCGGCCTGGCTGCCATATTCCAACCGTTTCTCACCGGTGCCGCCTCTGCCTCTGCCTCTCACTCCCAGCCCCAAGCCCCCCGTTCTCCTTCGCGTCCTGCTCCTCTTCCTTCGACCTCTGCATCACCGCTCAAACCCACCCGACTGACGATTGCCGAATTCTGTACGGCATTTGATCTCGGGCCCGATATTCTTGACCAGCTGACGCCCATGAAACTCGCCGGTCCCCATGTTCTCGAATTTGTGGAAAATGAGATTCTGGACAAATACCTCGAGATAGGGCAGCGGGTTTCAGTTAGATATGCGGAGGCTCAATGGAAGAAAGGGAAGGCGGGTTTCTGATTGCATACTTGTGCGGTTGTTCAATTGTTACACATGTGAAAGCTGTATACTAGTAGTGGCACTAAACAAGTCCAGAATGTCTAAAGAATCCCCACGTCATTTCGGGAGTGATGATCTGGAAAGCACGGTACAGCTCATAATATGCAGTGGATGCGGGGAAAGCGCCAAGGCCGATGCGACGAAGATGCGATTTGATGACCGAGAAAACTTGTTCGATAGGATTGTAATGAGGTGAGTAGGGTGGGAGGTACTCAATCCGACATCCTGGAATGCTTCATCAGAATAATTAGAGTTCTGTCAAACAATAGAGCGTACCGTAAGATTCGACAAGTTCACGAATCTCATCAGAGTGATGGATTCTCGCGTTGTCGAGCAAAAGGACGCTTTGGGGACCGGGGTATGGATTCATAACAGGCAGCTAAAGAGAGGTGAAAACTATATGGAAGAATGATAAAGAGGAACTCACAAGGTCAGTCTCTAGAAAGTGAATAAAAGTATCTCTGTCCGAAGACCCTTCAATCACCCGGCAGGCAATGATGCCTTTGTCGAGTGCCATGGCAGCGATTGCCGTATATCTGCGCTTGCGGACGAATGGGTTGTAAACTTCAACGCGACTCCCAACAGCCGATCTGCCCCACAACCGCGCATACGTCCGGTTATCCTTGGACATTTCATCGAGAGGCACCAAGTAATTTGCTGGATATTCAGCGATGCGGGCCACAAATTCTCCCTCCTGCATGGGATCACGTTCTGACGCCATCTTCTGGACATTTTTGACGCTGAGTCCGGCACGTTCGAAGGTACGATGAATCGTGGAAATAGATGCGGGAAGATGGCGGTGTTTGTGGAGGAACTTTTGGTATTCATCAAGGAATGTGCAAGGCTGGTGTTTGGCAAGGCGGAGCAGGTAGAGGGAGTCTTTAGCATGTAGAAGTCGTGGTCTACCTGTACCAATCGGAGCTGCCCTAGCGACGCTTCCAGTGGTGCGGTACCGGCGGAGAGTGCGGCCCAGCGTACGCTTCGAAAAGCCACAGATTGCAGCTATCTCATCCCGAGAGTCGCGGCCACGATCAATCATACGGAGAGCAATCTTCTTGGAGTCGTCGTGTATTCTGCGGTTCGGCATGGAGGGTGCGAGGGGCGGAGGAGCGTCAAAGAGCGTCCAGAAAGTTGCCTTGTTTGGCCGTGTGTCCCAGAAAAGAACGCACGGTCCGGGGACCGAACGCGCCTCGTCTGGCGCACTCAATCGAAACTTTTTTTTTTCGCCGAAAGACATTAGATTTGAAAATTGCAATAATCAAACTCGGGCACATCAACAAGGTTGATGCAGACAACATCCTAGTGGGAACCCAAGGTAAGCCAAGTGAACGGGAGAAAGAGACACAGGGACGTACAGGCGGGATACAGAGAACGTAAAAACGCGAAGCTTGATCAGTGATTCAATGAGGTGAGCTTGACAGGTATTTACCAGGGGCATGGCATGGCGCTCGACAAGAACGGAGACGAGCATGGGGGACAGAGGCCTGGATGGTAGGAGAAACAGTTGGACATGGGAGTAAGTCAGATGGACCTGAGGATGGGTAGCGAACAGTGTACGTACACTACTTGACACGCATGGCCTATGGACGCAGTCGGCTCGAAAGCTGAAACAACATCAGAACTGCACCAAACCCAAAGAATATGAACTGCACGCACCGACTTTGATCTGTGGGAGCGAACGTGGCAACAGAGAAGCTGGTTGATGAGCAGAGGGTAGGTGCCGAGGGTGAGGAGAACGACGTGTAAATGCAGGTGTTTAAGATATCATATCAGTTTGCACGGGCTGGACAAATATAGGCTCACTTGTGAATGTATCAAGGTTCTGGGACAGAGACCAAAGACAGTGAGCACACGGAAATGAGCCTGTGAATGTGTAGAATGGCTTACTAGTGCCTCTCAAACTTACGGGTGGGCAAGGGAGGTTGGAGGACCAGTCACATTGTACCATGACTCGCAAGAAGAGAGGGGGAAGGGAATGTGAAAGGGCGGAGAGGTGGATTGAGTGGTGGGAGGAAGGAAGAAAAGATTGTTTGTGTCGGTGACTAGTCACGAAAACATAACAAGAGATGACATTTGATCTCCGATCAACGTTTGGTTGTGTATGCAAGTTCGGCTTTGAGCGGACTTTGAACGACTTAGAACCATTTTCTAACACTCTCGGTGACTCTGAGCCCAACGCACTGTTTTCCGCGCCCCAAGGCAATCATGAATCGCCGGTGCTAGATTTAAAAATCAATCTGTGGATCCGACGCGGAAAGGGGGTGGAAAAAAGAGATATACTTCAATAAGGTCTTTCTCGCAGTGTTCGCCCTTAAGGCCTTAACGGCACTTTTCAAGATCCCTAAGGCTTCCTAAGGTCTAAGGCTTAAGGCTAAGGCCTCGCTTAAGGCCTTAGAGGTTATTATGTAATTATTTATGCATTATTTTTCTGCTGCGCTAATCCATGTATTCTTCCTCGGATGCAATCTCCACTGCTCCATCATCCAGCCGCGCATCTTCCTCCACCTCTGCCTGTGCTTCGACCTCTGCCAAACCTTTCATCAGTTCTGCCTCCGCATCGATTTCCTCTTGCGTGAGCCGTGTGGCATGCTTCTTTTCGAGGAGGAGGAGGAGGATATATTACTGCCGAGGTCCCAATCAGGAACAAGCAGGTACCGTATCTACGTACACCACGTCCTTATGTACGCTACGATCGGCTCCCCCGAACAGCTCAGCGAGCGTTTGCTTCTTCCACTTTGATCGGCAGGCTTCGTCACCAGCATCTTCAGCATCGTCTGCTACGTCCAGCCCAAGCGCATTCAAAGTCCACTTGGGGCCATGGTCGCAGAAAGAAAAAAAATAGAATGATTGACTTGTGATCGACATTCCGGTTCCGAAGTACATACACAGAAATTCGGCCCGCCTACCGGCTCTAAGGCCTTCTAAGGGTTAAAAAAATCTCTAGGGATCTCTAAGGCTTACCCTAAGGCCTTACTAAGCCTTAGAGCGTTAAGGCCTTAGCCCTTAGGGCGAACACTGCTTTCTCGTACAACGTGTTCACGAAATTCTATCGGTCCTCAATAACTGGGAAGGTTTCGTGGAAAAATTGTGTATACCTGCAGTTTTTCACCCTCGTTTCTGACGACCGGTCAGTCCACGATGGCATAGATATGCGGTTTAACGGAACCTACTCAGCGAACCCGAGTCCTAAAATGCCGTCGATCTTGCGATCCTTGAAGTGCCACGATGCCGCCGTCGCCACCACGAATCTAAAATTCGGGGACCGGCAGACTCGGAACGAGGTGCCATTTGAATGAAGCTCTGCCCTCAAATAAAAGGGACCTTGATATGTAATGATCAACAACTGAAAGCTTTTCAAAGATTTCGATCGGGACGCGAGCTCGATGACTCACCGACTCTGCTACCTTCTAGATATTGGAGGGTTGTAGTGGGCCCTGGATCCAGGGTCGCACCGGACACATAAAAGCTCGAGCGGGCCCTGGTAGGTAGGTAGGTAGGTAGAATTACACGGCACGGTCCCGCTCAGGAACGCCGGGGCCCAGGAATATCTGAGTGTACACTATGGTCCCTGGACTCCTCCATCACCCCGTAGCCGAGCTCACGGACGCTATCAAGCGAGATACGCCGCGGTAGAACTAAAGGAACAACAGAGAAGCAATAAGTGGAAAATGAAAACCTCGAAACAAGCTCGAAACAGGAACAACTCAAACTTTATAGGACAGCATACATGGCATAGAACTTCGATGGCAACTGATGAAACGAGAACAGTTAAGAGGTCAGGTCTCTTGATCCTGCTGTTCACCATTGTTGGCTGCCATATTTTGAAGCAATGTGTTCCAGTTTGTCCTTCTAAAGCTCAAGTCCTCCTGATGTAAGGAGAGCTTGTCATTCAAGTCGATTGACTCCTGCAGCCATTCCTTTTTAGCGTATCCACTGACAGTTCAGGACATCCCAAATTGAGATAGCGGCCATCGGAACATGCACGGGGGCAGCGGAATGGGTGTCTTGGCCCAGTCACAATTAGATCTTTAACCCAGACAGATGACTCGTTGCACAGAGTTCCAGTGAACTAATAAGTGCAGCACAAAAATAGCCATTCTTTGTAGGGGTAAGAAACAATGTGCCGGTTGAAGATGAGGAGGTTTTGGACCCAAAGAGGAATTATCTCAGATTCCAGGGTTAACAACAGGATTGCGAAAAACAAAAGGATGCAGCATTTTGAGTAGAAAACCAAATTTGAACATTAGTTGACTCGGAGTTGCCTGATGCGAACAGTCCTCCTAAGGGAAAGCCCCATATGTTGAGGTGATTCACTTTCGTTGGCCATGTACAACTTGTGAACTTTATTTGGTGTTGATCATGCTTTAAATCACTTTTGTTCATCCGCAATAACCGGCCATTAGTGCCATGTCTTTCTGGTTGTGGAATAATATTTCAATGTCCATTCAAGCAACAGTGATGTAGCTCTCTTCCATTTGATTCATCGTGCTCCGAGCGTGAAGACCAAAACAAACCCGGCTGCGGCAAGTCCCCGCCTCGTCCAATGATGGCGTGGCAGTGCTGCTGAGTAAGCGGCTCGAAATCGGAGGAGGCACGACGGCGAGCATGGGTCGTCTGGGGTGTGCGCACGAAGCTGTGGTACCCAGAGAGATAGACATGTGGATGGGATGTCATGGGCAGTGGAATGGCCCTCAGGGACCATAAATAAGCTCAATGCACGAAAGATGGGGAAAGCCGGCCGAAATGGGCGGGATCGAGGTGCACTGCGGCGAGCACAGAAGATGCGAGGACAGCATTACATATGACCATAGGTATAGGTCCGTGCAACAACGTAGACAGAAAAATGAAGCTTCACGAGTAAAAATGGGCTGGATGCGCGACTCTGGAAGTGGATGTCGTTTTTTTTTTTCTTCCAAATATGTACGACACCATTAAATTCCGAGACGACCCCGATCTGTCTTCACTAGCTGATGCTCGGCGGCGACTTCCCGTGCACCTTACGACACTCGGAGGTGTGCGGTGGGGGGGAAGGCTGGCGTAGCACAGATTTGTGTTTTTAGATGATGGTGGTCGAATGGTGGGAACGCCTGGAATAATTGACTTGGGGGTAAAAATATTTTTTTTACCCCGGCCCTTAACAGTAATTTTTTTCTTTCTCTTCGAATCACTAAGGGAGTGAACACACGTGACCCGATTATTCACAGCGCACGTGGCGAGTGCTTTCCGACCCGAAAATGTGTTAAGTCACCAAATGGAATGAGGTCTCTAGACGTCTAGATACCCTAAAATGATTGACTCGGAGGTTTTGTTTTTTCCTCGGCACCCCTATCCCAATAGTATATACATGATGACTACCTTTCTTGCTACAGAAGTATCTCCCTCCCCAAAAAAAGCACGAGTTTTTGCCGGGCAACGCCACGGCCCTACACCCCAAGTTTCCTTGTTCCACGTCGTGGTCGTCGCTGACGCGTTCAAAGTATAAAGGAGACGTCTTGAAATGGCGTATCTCCGAGCCAAAGACGCCCCACTTGGGAATATTCATACAATCGGGAACTGATCGCCTTCAGGAGGTCGTTGCCAAATCTCTAATCCCAGTAGTATCCTCCCCTTGTACAGCTTCTCTTCACGGCCTGGACATTTCCTCTCAGAATGTCCCCGCATTCGTCGGGATTTCTGGTCAAGGCCGCATCCCCGTCTTGGAGTATGGGATCGAAAGACGGGAACTGCGTCTTTCCGACGCCTTGGATGGTATGGCATATACTGTACATCCCTCGTGCCGCTAAGTGGCCTGATTCTCCTTCGATTGACATCAGGGATGCTCCATGTAGTCAAAATCGTGAGTATTGTTCTCGTCTCAGCAGATCGTGGTCTGACATCCCAATTCAAGGGCACGAATACCGAGGATCCTGCGGACTCGGATGACGTACACTTTTCCAAACTAGCCGTGGATACTGGGGTTGAAACTGAATAAAACCCCAAGCATCGTTATGCTCATAGCAAATTATGCTTGAGCGGGTGAGATAAATTTGCGTTCCAAAAAAAGAAATGCGTAAGCATGCTTCACGAGCATCGCTTTCGGGATCACTAGTAACCTTCTCTCGACACTTCAGTATATACCCTCTATGCCTCGCCTTGCTGCTGTTGTATGTTACTGGTGCGTCGCACAATTCATTCCGGTTATTACTGCTCATTGTAGATTTGCTTGGGGAGCACAGCAACGTTCGTAGCAGTCTCACAAACATTGCCATGCGAAAGTCGCTTTCAGACGGGTCCACGGCCAGGATCCGACGCTTATTCCGGACGGGGGCCGTCTCGGTCGCAGGTCCCGGGGCATCACGACGGGGAACATCTTGCGCATGCATTTTTGCATGGCCTCGACCGCATTAATGGCGCAAATAAGGTGTGTTGATTCCCAGCATTTATGAACAGTCCTTTCGTTTACTTTGTGCATCAGTTGGGTCATGTCAGTCTTGATAATGCCTCAAACAACGACACATTCATGCACTGGGTTGAAATTCAATTACGGCGCCGAAGGATTGCTTTCTCCTGAATCGAACGGCGCATTAGGTGATTTTTCCGCATTCGATTTCTCTCAACTGACTTGCGCTTGTGTTTAGATGCTTCCTCCACATCGTTCACTTGGCATGTGTGGCGATTTTGAAGGCCATCACCGACATGGACTTTGACGATAACGACGCAACCAACTTTGAACCGCAGGGAAACCCTGCCGCAACTTTTATGGATGCGATAGACCGTGACCCAATTGCCACGCTTCGCGCGATTGTTCGCCAGGTAGTTGGTTTCATTCTTTTGTTGATTATACTTTGTTTTCACCCGCCCTCAAACAGATTCGATCATCTTCGCTGCGCCGTAAATTTTTCTCTGATGTCCTGAAGGCTCTCAAACTCAAGGACCTCGAACTACTCCGAGACGTGATCACTCAGTGGTCGTCAACGTTGTTGATGATTGATGGTGGCCTCTTACTTCGCCCCGTAAGTGCAGTATCTCATTATCCAATGACGAACGTGGTTCCAACGTTTGCATAGGCCATCGATGATTTTCTATCCAGCAACCAGTTCGAAGAACTCCACAAATTCAAGCTGGGTGATGAAGAGTGGAAAGCACTGGAAGTTTTCAAGAAAATCTTAGACGTCAGTTCCCAGTTCCCGGACTCATTTATCACACTACTTACCATCGATGAACAGGTGCCACATGCCTTTCAGCAGAAACTATCTGCGGAGAAAACCCCAACCCTCTGCTACGCACTACCGGCTTTCGAAGCAATGATCAAGAAATGGGAGCAAATGCAACTGGACAATCCCGAGATCGCCGATATTATTCAAAAAGGCCTTGACAAATTCGGCTCCTATCAAGAACGCCTAGAACGTGTTCCGGCCTATACTCTGGCGATGAGTAAGTTCAATCTTCAAAAATAAGTTCTGTCATACCAATTCCATCATGGTTCCTTCTAGTCATCAACCCACGAATCAAACTTCGATGGTTCATTACACATAGGCCAGAGAAAGTCGAATGGGCGAAACAGCTTTTTATAAACGCGGTATATGATTTAAATTATTTTCAGGCAGAACACGAATCCTGACAAACTCCTAGCTTAAAGAGTACGACGATGACCCAATCGATTCGCCAGTTCGTCCGACGTACGATAACTGGGCTGATGAGATTCTTGGTCTCGATGATCCTGCTCCGCATGGCGGTGGTGGTGATAGTATAGAATACGAGGTCAACAGCTATTTAACTGATCCAGGGTTCGGTCTCGACTTGTTGGCCTACTGGGAGGCAAGTCCTGCACAATCATTTAAGTTGCGACCCGACTCAAATTCAGGAAAATCAGCTACGATACCGGCGAATCTTTGCATTGGCTCTCGATCTCCTGCCAATACAAGCATCAGCGGTTCCATGCGAGCGTGCCTTCTCATCTAGCGCCGAGACGGATACACGCCGACGCAATCGAATGGCCCCCGAGCTCATGGAAGCATTGCAAATATTGAAGTTTTTCATCAAACAAGGTCATAGCCTCGACTTCACCGCTGGAACAAGCAAAGAGGCTGAAATCCAGTGGTTGGAGTCACTCATGGAGGAACAGAGCGCCGTTCCTCAAGATATTACTTCGTTCATAGCGTCCCTACTCCCTCCGGATGAATAGATCCTTTTCTTGACTTTTCATTTGCACTCGCGGCCTTACAGCCAACTAAGGATTGAAAAAATTCGATTATATCGTGAGCTTTTTAATTACAAAGGATGAGCCGCCATGTGCAGCGGCTCAGGTTCACTAACTAGCGGACGGTGCGCGCGCACACACAAAATCAAATGCGGAGATTGACACCGCCAGCGATGTCTTACTTATCTCCTCTATTTCCCCCTCACCAGTCCGACGCGCAAACCACGAAACGATGACGATACACTTGGGATCGAAGAAAGTGGAGAGTAGACGAGAAGAACAAAAGGTATGTCTACACGTACCTCTCCCTTTCCTCCCTCCTCCCTATTTCGACCTTCCGTGTCGACCTTCGCAATGCCCATGTCCACGGTGTGGCAGAGCCGAGTAGAGTCGAGTCGAGAGGCGCTCGGGTGCGCACTGTGAGCGGTGCAGGAAAGGTGAGGAGCATTGCGTATGGAGTGGATCGCGTGCTAGAAACCCCCTCCCAAGTCTTCATCTCGAGCACGCGGCATTACGTGCAGCACCGCAAGGCAACACTGTTGAGCCGACCCTGGGGATTCGATACGACACGACGCTGAGAGGGAACCGAAATCAGATAAGGCGAGTATGGCGATAAGGCAGGCGATAAGGTACGTCTGCACGCACCTTTCCTCATCCCTCCTCCATGCTTCTCCCAGACTTTCCCTGCGAGTTGACACGTGGCAGACGTGCGAGACGGGGTTGGGGCTGGCAGAGGTGCCCGCACGGGGCCGAGTCACAAGTCGAATCGCGATGCGCTGGGCGCAGCCTAGTGTTGCGAGTCCTGAGTCGAGGCATGGCGCGGGCGAGTCAAATCGAGAAGTCGTGGCGCTACGTCAATGCGTGTGAAGGGGAGAGAGAGCTGGAGACGTACCTTGCATTTCTTCTTTGCGACTGTCGGATTTGCACCAAGAAGCATCTCGCATGAGCGGCGAGCGCAGAAACAGACGAGTCGGGGCTGCCGCGGGCCCGCGAATGGACGCTTCGCAAAACACGGGTGGCCGGGCCCATAAAAGCCTTTACAAATATTGATGTGCAGGCTAGAGATGGCTACTTCGAAAACCTTGGTCAGGGTGGCTTGAAATTCAGTGGTGGGCGGGTAGGCGAAGAAGATAATGAAGTGTCACAGTTGTGTCACCGAGTTGTGTCACCGTGTGACTTCGGCTTGTCGTAACTTCGCACCAAATGCGACAGCAGAGATGTGGTCTTCAGGCATTTCAAGTTAGATTCATAGAGTCATACTACGGGCCGCAGAATGCCCATCTGCCAGTTCTCTATGTTCTTCCCTTTTAGACCTCAAGCCACGGCTTGAGCCGAAGCCGAGCCGAAGCCGCCCAAAGCCGGCGGCTTGCCCGCGGCTCGGCTCGCCGTATTTGGTAACGGCTTCCAAGCCATCAAAAGCTGAGTCGAGCCAGCCGTAGCCGAGCCGTGGCAACACTATCCGAAATGCGGCTATACCATTGTCAAAAATTGCCCGGAGACAATACGGTCGCTATTAGGAGTACTTTCATCCTGTGGTATTCACCATTTTCCATATGTCAGGATTAGAAAAAGTCGGTTCTTCAAAAAAGTTGAGAAACCCCTTTAGTGATGATCGAAAGTTCTGCCCGGGGGTGTTTGAGCTCGTTTCTGGGCCAAAAGACTTCAAACAAAATACTACCATGATCGTTGAGCAATTTCAAGGTTTATTGAGGCCGCTGGTGACCTATAATTGGAGACGGAGGACGATCAGGTGGTGGGGAGGGGAGGTGTTGAGTACTCGCTTCATGCCCACGAACATGATTTTACAAAAAAATCCGTACCCATTCCACTTCTGAATGAACAGGAAGCAAAATACTCCCAAATATAGAAATATTGCACAACTCGGTTCGCCGGTGGTTGATTTTTGTGTTCACTTCCCAGAGGACTCGCTTCATGCCCACGAACATGATTCCACACAAAAATCCGTACCCATTACACTTCTGAACCAAGACGAAACAAAATACGCCCAAATATAGAAATATTGCACAACTCGGTTCGCCGGTGCCTAATTTTTGTGTGCGTCTCCCAGAGTAGTCGCATCATGCCCATGAATATGATTCCCCCGAAAAATCGGTACCCATTCCACTGCCGGCCGGCATGTTCGGTTTTAATCGGTCTCGCGACCGATTTGCCATCACCCTTGGCATGGCGGGGTTGCCCGGGGTTGCCTACCACCTTCACGTCACCAAAACCGGTAAGCCACGACAACAGTTGACGGTCCCGGCCCACGAGGACGAGCCCGAACCCGACGACGGATAAATGACCCATCGCCTGCAGGCGACACCCACACCCGCGGAAATCCGACTTCCCCCTTTTCCCCTCCTCCCTATGTGCTATGAGTACTATGATTATGAGCCCGACACCTGCGAAGCCTGTACCCGATGGTCATCAATATGTTGTGAATATGCTCTTCTGCTCCCTTGCTCAAACGTTATGCACTCCTACGATGCCGAAAACGCACCGCCATCAAACTGCCCATCTGGGAGTCACGTTTGCTAAGCAAAGGCCGCCCGAGCGGCGGAACAGAAGCGGAGTAGCGGGGATTAAAGGCTTCGGACGGACACACATTATTTTATAAAGAGTAGAACGTAATGACAGTTGAACTTTCCGCCGGCGTGGGATCTCGGCCGCTAACCACCCGAGCCAGAAAGAAAAAGAGGATATATAATGCTTGATATCGAGATGGCATGCCCACTTCAACGTTTTTCGTTGATGCGTGTCCGTCATTATAGTGTACCAAAAAAATCGCGTTCAAATCTCCCTCTGGAGTTTCACCTGGCGTGCCTTTCTCCGATAATAAACAAAATTAGAATACGGATGTATCCCAGGGCAAGGACGGTAATGACAATCGTGATAGCGAGAACGATTTTTTGAACTTTCTGGCTTTGTAGTCATCTGTGCATGGATTTAGTGGGCAAGTCGCATTGGTGAGGAAGTTAGAGGACTCACTGCTATTCAAAGCAACGCCGATATATACACCACAGCGATTTGCTTTGGGAGTGAGACCACCGCCGCGATGAGGAATACCCAAAACTGGTCCGACGCGATGTCAGCAACTTTGAATAAAAATGAAATAAAAGGACATGCCTTCATTCCACAGGTCGCGAAAACGGCAGTCGTGAAATGTGCTGGCATGGCGCTGTACCTGGATTGTACAACAAGTGAGTGGTTGCAGTCAAGACGGCGTCATAGAGCCGCACCGCATAATGATGGGGATGACGAGCCCCCCCTCGCGTACTACGCGTGCCAGGGTAGCACACCTCATGTTCGTTGCCTCCGCTTTCCGGCCGCGGGCGCCACAGCGGAATTTGAAGAAACTGAACTCTTTGTTAACGCCACAGAGAGGTAGAGTTCTTGATTGAACCTACAAGAAGGTGCAAATTTCACCGAGAATCGTGCCCGCTGGCAGTTATGAGTTCTGCAGTCACTGGCAGGAGGAAAAAGTAGAGGACTACCGGCGACGATACCGAAGCCTTGCCCCAATCCCCAGGCAACCCCACACAGCATAGCTACGATTTCTTGACCGAATAACTGAGATTGGGGTGAGTCAACAAAAGTGAACGGGAATCAGAGGTGCTGAACTGGAGGAAAGCTCATGACAATGAGGGCAGCAATAGGAACAAGCCATGCTGCGGGTGTGCTGCAAATGAAGTCGTTAGCGGCCAGAAAGCAAGCTGTTACAGCGAAACTTACCAACGACACCAATCTGTTGCTGGACTCCTACATTTTGCGGAGCTGGTCAATGGCTTATGATTTTCAGGTGAGAAAGAAACGTACAGAGCGTTTAGGATTTTTTTTTTTTTTTTTTTTTTTTTTTTTTTTTTTGTGGAACGTTAGGTAGTCGGGGACAATAGCATTGCTGCTCCCCGTCTGCGTTCGTGGTCCCAAGTGGTCCCACTCTCGCTTCATCTGAGCCGACATAGTCGTCCATCCCTAACCTGTTAGTGTGAGGCCTTGGACTATAAAACCCGGCCAGAAGAATATACCACTCGAGGAGATGCGCATCCGCACTCGTGTCCTTTTTCTGCGACACGGCGTGTGGGGATTTGGTATCATCGTTGAATCGGTCGGCCCGGCGGTCAAGCCGGGATTTCCTCATCTTCTCAACCAACACCCACTAAAACCCCGACCTCCGCTACTATCCAGTCTCTAGGGAGGTATTCTTCATTTTTACAGCCCTTTGCGGAACATAGGGCGCGGCCAAATTTTTTCCCATTTTGGGACATTTTTGATATTTTCGACCATTTCCCTCGCTGCGCGCTCAATTCTGAATGTATCGTTCTGAAAACTATATGAGCGGAACCGTAACGAAATTCTGGAGGTCCTCTCGTGCTTCAATTTTTTTTATTCAGCTTATATAAAATGTACTCTGATATAATCATGTTTATATGGAAATCTCTTCCCACAGGGGGAGTTGGCAATATATTATTTTGGGGTTTCATTAGGGCATATATACAACTATTTCTGAGGTCACCTCGTTCCCGGATTTCATTTGTGGGTCCTATACCACGTGAACGATGTAATTGAATCCAACAAAAACACCCACTTCTCAGACACAATGCTCAGGCCTATTCTGGTCTTGGATGAGCATGATACTCATCGAGTGCTCGTCCTGTGGTGTTTTAAAGAGACTCCACGACTCATCCAAGATCTAGTTCCTGGAATACCGGAATAGTAAATATCATGTCAAGTTCCCATGTTGAATAGCAGGCTGATCAAGAGATCAAATCTGCCCAATATTTCCTGACCACTAGATTGAAACCTGGCATCATATTTACTATTCCGGTATTTCAGGAACTAAGATATACATGGAACTCCACCATATCAAAAATCTAGGGCAATCGGAGGTGAAATACTGATGCCCCAGCTGTCCTGCCTGGAAATGTCCCAAAATATGCTTACCTAAGACCCCGATGCCAAATAAAAATTGTGAGGACACAGAAAACTGCGTATTCCGATTGTGAATCTATTGAGCCTATTTAGAAGGTAAACAGACCAGAACTGAGGGTGCTATGAGTGTCCTGGTCAAAACGATCGAAAATGAGAAAAAAACGTCCGCACCCTAAGTTCCGCAAAGAGCTGTAATATATTCCAACAAGCTTAAAACACCCCAATCTGACCTGGTAAACGATTTCGGGGTGCTACGAAAAAATTGGAAGATGCCACGAAGCCCCCTCCACCGCAAACATATCCCGATTAGGAAAACGATCAGACGCCGAACGCACATATTTCATATTTCTCAATGGCCACCAATCCTCCACCTCTACGACGGTTGCGCCAAGTCCTGTTTCACCGCCTTTACACTAAAGCACCCCTTTAGTATTTGTCATGATTTCCGGACAGCATTTTATTTTTCCGAATGGGCGCTGGAGTGACTCACCACCTCGCTTTCCCCGTCAGTGGTGCCACGTGGGGGATGTAAAGAGCGATATACCGGCCAATCTCGTTCTCTTTGTCAGCAAAAGCATCCCCATTTATCGAGAAGTTCAGTTTTGGTTGAAACGCTGTTACACTTCGGTCACTGAGTAGTAGTTTTCCTCTCACTTTCATGGCCACCCCAATTTCGCCACGAAACAGACAGCCTCGTCCCCCAGGAGGAAACACCCCGCTGAAAATACACAAGGGTCTGCTGGAAAACCGAAGAGATGCCAATGGGCAGGCCTTGCTTCAAGTTTCGGTTGTTGGAAACATCGATAGAAACGAGACATCTGTGAGTAACGGCTGGCTACATATTCTGACCCAACTGACTCGGGGGGCATTGAGGAGCATCACCTACAGGCGGCATTGGCCACCCATACAGTGCAGATCCCGATACCTGGCTCAGTTCGGCTCGTCGAGAATTACGCGGAGCTGTATCCCAGCAATAGATGGATGGACACCACGACATACCTTCACTCGACACAAACCATCTCCGAAGCATGTTCTGCAGCCTTGCTCAACCACGACTATACATATTACATGGACGAGTCCGACAAGATGTGGCTCGATAACACAAACTACCAGTGTCGCGTTGAAGAGCGAATTCCTCAAGAGCCGCGGTCGGCAGACACACAAGGGATATGCAGCCGGTTATTTATCAGCGAAGACGAGTTTGAGCTTGTGATGGGGTTATTCGAGACTCTGACTGGCCCGCAGGTCAGAATCATCATTGAATATGACATATATATTGCCACTAACTATTGCGGTAGTTCCACCAGCAGCTCCCAGATTTCTCGATTTTCAAGCCATTCTTTTTAGCCCCATTACATCCCGATACATTCGCGTCTCACGTTGTGCCATCTTGGATTCGACCACCTTCTCTTCTATCATCAATTGCTCTCACCATCTACCCACATTGGCATCAACGGCGCTCGCTCCGAGGCGGACGCAAAATATGTCCCTCGCTCAATGTATGATGTCCTTCGCTCAATAATTGCGTTTCCTCTGGGTAAACTACTAACAACCGCACTATCACCACTCGCTCATAGACTGAAGAGGATGATCACATCAACGCGGCCTATGTATGTTTTCGTAACATCCCAATTCGTACAAGGCGGGTGCAAAAGTCGAAAGCGAGCAAAGGTACAGCTGGGCGGCTGAAGGCGGAGTCTTCCGTTCAGCCCCTAGCTAACGAACGGAAGAAGTTCGAAAATGCGTCTCCTCGGAGATTACAGAGGCTCAAACCTCAAGGACGGGAAGAACAGGAACCATTGCATATCATGCAGAGCTATGTGACGAAGGTACCCGTCGGCTCAGGAGCTCCAGGACCATTGAGGGACAGCGGAACATCACACCTTCAAGTCTCTATCAAGCACAAGGTCTCCAGCGCGAGGATGACGACCTCACATGTGAACCCAGGTCGTGACTCCCTTGAAGGGCCCCCGACTATCCCGCGCCCCGTCGCTCAATTGGAGAAGGTGGTTTACCTTTTATTCATTTACAGCAGACCGCTAATGTCATATTGTGCGCTAGCCCACATCCGACACTAAAGCTCCACAGAAAGCACAAAACCTACCATTGACAAGAGAAGGCACGTCGACGGACAGGACACGCAATATTGCAGCCACCAGCGGGTCGGGTTCACAGAGGGGTGGACCCCGTTCCTTGCGTACCTCAACAACCCCGAAAATGTCACAGACCCTCATCCAGCTCGGCCCTCACGAGATCGGCTCGTCTACGCGTCATGATCATGAGGGCTTCGCGCTTCCTCCGAGTCTGCCAGAATGCGTCCAGGGGCTCTTGCGGGTAGATGAAATAAATTATACGTCGGTTGTAATTGATCTGGTGCGTGAGCGAGTGGCCATGAGATGTAGGAGCTGAGGGTCCGGGTAGGAAACAATCCCTGTCGACATGGCGAAGAAGCGGACGTTGGTACGTTGTCTTCTCGCCGTTTAATTTCTTCACTCCAGCTGTGTTTCGGAATATCAGGCAGCAACAGCAGGAGCAGAACCTACGGCTATGGTACGTCTTCAACCTCCAGCGGTGAGGGATCAACTTAGCTTAAAATTCAATAGGATATTATGGGGGATCAGCACCATCAGAAAGGAGGGATTTTTCAGCAGAAGCGCCGCAGATTAGTTCACCCGCTAGAGCATCTCATTTGAGCTTTTCAAGCAGATGCATACCCCTCCCGCACACCATCGGATTCTATAAATGACAATTCCATGTCCAATTTCCTGTTCTCTGCGAAGTCATAACTTGTATAGTCCCTCGTAAGCAGTCACTTCAACAAAATCACCTCGTACCTCGCTTTTTGAATTGTTGAAGAAGATTGGTCTGGGTCTTTCGTAGTCTCACTCCCGTTGCAGGCTGACAGAATGACCAGCCTGAGATATATTTAAGGTCAAAGTGATCCTCAATCATGGAGTTTTCGGCCCACAGACGCGGTCACACGTGTTTTTTAGACGCGATATTTGGGATCAGGTGTTTAGGGCTGCCACCTGTTCCCGGGACGGCAGCAGCCGACGGGAGGCAGACAGACGGCCACGGCCCGTCTCAGCACGGCCCGTCAGATACAGTTCGAGGAGCTTGACGGGACGGGACGGTCGACGGGACGGCCGTAAACGGTACAACGGGTCAGATAAATTGTATTAGCAGTGTAATTCGAGCTAATACTGTGCGAATTTCTCGATGAATGCATGTCCGTGGGCATGGAGTGAGTGCTCTAGCGACTCACGGAAAATTCAATCCCGGGCGAATCAGGCTATGTAATATTTTCCGTATTTGGGCAATTTTTTGTCTTTGTTCAGAAGTAGAATGGATACCAATTTCTTGGTGAAATCATGTCCACGGGCGTGGAGTGAGTGCTCTGAGCGACCCACGGAAAATTCGACCCCCCGGCGAATCAAGCTATGTAGTATTTTCCATATTTGGGCAATTTTTTTTTTCTTTGTTCAGAAGTGGAATGGGTACAAATTTCTTGGTGAAAGCATGTCCGTGGGCATGGAGTGAGTGCTCTGCACGACCCACGGAAAATTGAACCCCCGGCGAATCAAGCTATGTAATATTTTCCGTATTTGGGCAATTCTGAATCCTGGCAATTTTTTCTTCTTCGTTCAGAAGTGGAATGTGTACAGAGCCGTATACACTTTCAATGCTGCATAGCTCCACTTTATGGACTGGAACGGCTCGGACTTTTCGTTTGAATACCACATCGGAAAACAATACTGCATTGCCCCACTTTATGGAGATCTTTCAGGGCCCAGGAGGAAGAACAAGGGCAGCTACGGAAAATCTGAACAGACAGTTTTGCTCAGAATTGTGCAGGCTATCTCCTGGCCATTCCTCATCCCTCGTGGGAAAAAATTCAAAGGGGGCTCAATAAACGCCTTTTTTCACGCTGATTCTGATTCTGAGTTCAGATTTGCTCCAGATCCAACGGTTTAGCTGGAAAACGACTTGTCGTGTTTGCTTGTCCGCGACTGTAGGACAACAGCGAGATCTATGCCATTGGGGCTGGGAGTGATGCAGCAAGTCCCCAGTCTCAGACAATCCGCCAGAGTCAGTGTAGAACCTTATGGAATTATCTACGACTCTGTAGAATAGTGTAGAAAATTTATGACTCAGGATATGATCAAATGAAGCACATGAACTTACGTTCCGGTGTCAAGATCCCCTTTAACATCACGGAAGGCGTAAAACATTAGAACCTCGGCGTCACCGAATAGCCCACCCTGGAAGAGGTCTCCGAGAGCGCTCTGCATTCCCACGCAAACGTCCTTCTGATTCCTGAACTTATGGTATAAATTTGATGCAGGTGACGATCAACGAGGGGTACATCTCAACGTGACGCTCGTTTGATTGGATGGATACATTCCCTTTTAGATTACGGTCTGCGAAAAATATTACACCAGTTGACCCGCCGGTGGTTAAATTTTCCATGGCTCTTCCTGAGCACTCATTCCTTGTTAAGGAACCTAATTCGAGAGAGAAATCCGTACCCATTCCACTTTTGAATGAGGGAAAAGCAAAATGGGCTTGTGGAGTCAGAACTGCCTGCCCAGATATAGAAAATATTACACCAGTTGAGCCGCCGATGGTTAAATTTTCCATGGCTCTTCCTGAGCACTCATTCCATGCTAAGGAACCTAATTCGAAAGAGAAATCCGTATCTATTCCACTTTTGAATGAGGAAAAAGCAAAATGGGCTTGTGGAGTCAGAACTGCCTGCCCAGATGTGAAAAATATTACACCAGTTGAGCCGCCGGCGGTTAATTTTCCATGGCTCTTCCTGAACACTCATTAAGGGTGTAAAAAAACATTGTAAAGCATGTACAGTCGACTCTGTCTTAACCCATACCCCTCGGTGGATGGCCTAGGGTATGGGTTATTGCAGAGTATGGGCTTCGACGGAGGTCACGTGAAATAAACTTGCAAAATCAGCATATATATTGGGTAAAATCAAGGTGAATTTATGTACTCTAGAGGCACTGTGGTGTGAAAATCGTTTCATCCCTCATTTAAGGACTAAATGGTGTGCAAATCCTATCGGATTGAAGATATTGCCGATCAATTTGATGACTTCATGCCCGTATATGGCGCAAAATCAACTCAGAATGGAAGTTTGGGCACTTTTCAGCACAATTTTGACCCGCTCAGAATGCAAATCGACATCCTATCACTCACCACACCCAAATTTTGGACCAGAAATTCACAGAAACAGGGGTAAATTATGGGTTTTTGCCCCAAAAAATGTATGGAGTATGGGATAGTACAAAGTTATGGGTTTTTATTATGGGACCGACATGGTGGACACCAAAAACTTATGGGGTTTCACAGAGTATGGGTTATGAGGGGTATGGGTTAAGACAGAGTCGACTGTAAACATCGGCTGTGACTTCACGAGATATCCTCAACTGTGTCCGCTATCCGTGTCACCTCAGAAGGGGTTCTGTGTTTATTAGCCGGCGTGAGGTTCTCGGGAGGGCCAGATGACGACAAAAGACTGCCTAGTGAGCCCGTTTGCATCGAGTTTTTTCACAGTTTTTTACCCTGTAATTTACATGTAAAATTGGGTGGATGTAATTTACGTTGACCATTTTTAGCCAGCACTAACTAGTGTACCGAAAATTGTCAAGATGTTGATTTTTTGCAGCTACATTCTCAACGCGTGACCCCAAAACGCCTCGATGAAATTGGTTGGTTTTGGTATCATTGGACTCCCCTCATCGAGATCTTTCATCTGCAACACTTTCCCAGTGTAAAATAATTGGTTCAATTTTTTGTTGACTTTGATTGTCCAGAGCGGTAGTTCATCCTCTGTCACTAAATCTTCGCCCAAATCCAGATTTGTCACAGTTGGATTCTATTTTCCTAGAATGCTGTCTATCAAATCTTAGCAGCTTCAATGCACTCTCCTGGATGCTCGAACCCATACAGTGTTCCCATCGTGCCGATGATCACATGCATTTATTTAGATTGACATGCAGAGCCCTCAGCTCCTGTTCAAAAGCACCGGGGCCATCAAAACAAATCTAAAGAGACAGTTCAAACCCAAATTTCGCTCGCTATCCTCCCAGCAAGACCCCGTCAAAATCCGGCTTGAAATGATTGCACAGTGGTCAAAATACTGTTTTGATGCGAAATCTCGGCCCATCGTGCCGATGATCACATGCATTTGTTTGGATTGACATGCTCCCCTTTCCGCCTGCTCCCCACCCAGAAACTGCCGTTGTTGGCCAAAGCGTGACCCTGGACAGCCACTAGCGGGACAGTAGCGTGACGAGAGTAAGGGGAGATCAAATTGACCTCCACTCGCTTGGATTTGCACGTGCGGTCATATTCTTCTCACTGCAACAAATTACGGCCCAGGAAAGCTTAATTTAGTCAACTGCTCCCCTTTCCGCCTGCTCGGGCGGGTTTGCAAGCGGTAATCCAATTAATGGGACCTTAACTCATTGGGTCACGGTGAAGGCTTGGTGCAATATTATTATTAGCCAGATTGCGCAACTGGGGCACTCTATTCCAAAGCCAAAGCTAAACACAGCTATTCCAAACCAAACACGGAGCACTGTATTCCAAAGCCAAACAGATGTATTCCAAGGCCAAACACTTGAACTTGATTTGAAAGGTCTCGTGCTGAGTACAGGAATAAATTTTGAGAATAATGATATTTTCCTCCTGATGACTGTCTTGATGGTATTTCTCGGGGTTTTAAGACCCAGTAAATAGCGATAGGCATGTGGGAGCACACACACAAAACTTAAGTGGTCAAAAGACTTCCTACATGCCTCCATGACTAAATTAACAGAGACCAAAATCACCCACTCAATCGAAAAATCATTTACAGCAATTGGCAGTACCGAAGGCGCGAATCAGAAAATTGCCGTTTTGGGCAAATTTTCGATTCGCGTGACCGATTTGCCCATAACTCGATGGGATCTTCACTAAATGAGCTGAAATATAGCTAGATAATTCGGCCTAGTTCATACGCAATTAGTCATAGAAAAATATCAGCAAAGAATTCATTTATTTTCACCATGTATCATATCAGCATGTTCCAACCGTTGAATTCAACTATTGAACTCAAATCTTGTCCAAACAAGGTGAATTCTTGGGAGGGGCTACATATGAGCGCATACTGTATTGTCATATAGCCAAAAGTGTCAATATACTTTTTATTGACCTTCCTTCCTCTTCCGAGAGCAAAAGGTGCCCTCGGAAGACGAAGGAAGGTCAGTGAAAGATATATTCATATTTTTGGCTCTATGACAATACAATATACACTCATATTTAGTCTCTCTCAAGAACTCACCTTGTTTGGACAAGATTTGAGTTCAGTAACAGAATTCAACAGTTGGAAGATACTGATATAATACATGATGAAAAATAAAAAAATATTTTGCTGATATTTTTCTATCACTAATTGCGTATGAATTAGGCCGAATTATCTAGCTAGGTTTCAGTTCATTTGGTCAAGATCCCATCGAGTTGTGGGCAAATCGGTCACGCGAATCGAAAATTGCCCCAAACAGCAATTTTCTGATTCGCGCCTTCGGTACCGCCAATTGCTGTGAACCCAGATTTTTACTGCAAGAAAAGAACGGTGGATGCTGTTTTTCTGCATATAGGAAAGTCTTATGGATTTGGCGCTCTGAAGAGTGCCTACGTTGCTTTTTTTCAAGAAAATCCCTCTAAGCATGAGAACCCTTGGCTCACAAGCAAAGAATAGCACACTTTGAGAGTACGAAGTGGAAAATTGAGAATCGGCAACGTAGACATTGATTCAAGAGTATATTCATATATTCTAGACCATCTATGTGAATTTCTGGGGCCACATTCAGCTCAGCAGAAACTACACGAGTTTGACTGGACCAAAAGTCATCATATATCATTGCTTCCCTCAGCGTTTTTGTACCCTAGATAGTATCTTACAGAGGTGAGTTTTAATCAGTTCTGAGTCCATCGGACCACCACAGTCTGGGGGGATGATATATCAGCTGCCTACAAACCCCTAGTAGCACTGATATATAAACTCCCACTGTTGTAGGCTCACCACAATATATCAATTGCAGGTCAAACCAGAAAGGGCCAGCGATGTGCAGGGCTATGCTTCGCAGCGCCGTCGTCGTGAAGCACGTTGATCAAGCGTATGCAATTGTTTGCTCATTTGATGACATCAACAACCGGATCCGGAACGCGATGTCGAGCATGTGCTCGACGTCGTCGGCCGCGATGAGCTCGTCGACAACATGGAAAATGGGGATAAATTCGCGAAAAAAATACAGGCCAATTGGAGTACACAATCAGAGGGCATCCGCATGTTTCGCACGCCTCAGCGTTCCCCTCCGCGTCCTCCGAGCACCAATCTTGGTCGACGGACTCCAATGCCTCCTCACCAGCTTCCCGCCTCACCCGCCTCTACGCCGCCATGAGGCTATGTCTCCCTCGGCTTCCATGCCCGCCACCCGCATTGGGATCGCTGTTGGATGTTGATGGCATAGCGTACTGCCCCCGAGCGACGCGGGCGGCATCGCTCCTACACTCTTGGTCGATGCCGCGCTCGCACTCCTCCTCCGCACCCTCGCACCTCTTCCACGCTTCCGCGAGGGAGCTCTCTCCCTCGCCCGCGTCTATTCGTCACCTGCCACGCGCTCGCCACCAATGCGCCAGTCGAATTACGGGCCACGGCCGCACGGTAGACGACGCTGTACCGCTCTCCATTCCCGCCGCACATTAGCTCTACCCTCGCTCCGGAAACCCGGCGACGCTGCAGATGGGCGGCGGGGTGTGCAGCGTAGGCGGTGCGCACGCTGTTTGCCCTTCGACGAAAGGGTTCCGGGGCTTCGTACCCAGCGTTTCGGAGTTGAGCGCGATATGAGCCAACGCGGGCGGTGCCGGAAGGTTTTGCACGGACGCGAGCTCGCGGGTCCGTTTGCGGACAGAGAGGGGACAACGCATGGTCGATGTGCGGATGGGCTGCGGAGATGCCCGGACCCCGATCGCCGCACCCACAATGGCTGCACAACGGCAACGCAAGGACAGGTGTAGATAAAATGCTGTCGAAGGGGCTGAGGACAAGATTCTGAATGAGGATGACGAATGGGCGGACTTCCGTGAAGAAAGCAGCTACGCACCTGCTTCCACCCGTTCCCTCCTTGGTTCGAAACCAGTGTCGTCGAACTTGAGTTCCGTGGTAGCCCTGCCGTGAGGTCAGCACCGTTGTAAGCTGTCTGGAAGCTTGACTTGAGAAACGACACTGCCGGTGGACCTTCCACGCACCAATCCCAGGAGAACATACGCAGCACCACCGCAGGGTCTACGGAAAGACCCAGCACATGGTTCTGCACCTGGTTTTCTCCAGTTGGTGCGTTAGGAACGTGCAGGACAACGTGGCGCTGGCGTGAGTACCACAGCAAGAAGACCGGACTAAATGAAGAGAAATTTGTACCTTCACTCCAAGGTAGTGGTAGGGGTGAAATCGGCCTGTTTAGGCCAACATTGCTGGCTTGTGGAAGGCAGGAAAACGTACATGGTGGGAGGAGCGAGGAGTTGACACCGTGACAGTCACATGAAGTCATCCGTTTTGGGACGGTTTGCCGAAAAATCTTCTCCAGTCCTGTAGCGTTCGAAAGGCCGGAAATGAGATTTGGAATGGGCAAATCATCCTGGAACTGTGTATGATTTATGTCTTGGCCAAAGATGAGGTGAACTGGATGGGGTCAAAAATCAGGAAAAGTTGAAATGGGCATGAATGCCGACATTTACCCAGGCCCAACACTAGGGAAGGGATAATGTCTGTGCACCATTGAGTATTGAATCTCTCCTGTTAATCTCATCCTCAATTCTCAGGTCATTTTTGCATCACATTGAGCGGGGGGTTCGAAAATCAGGAAAAAGTTGTTCTGTCCCTGGCGGGTGCATGAGTAGGTCTTCCGGCCAAAAGAATTTAGAAAACAACTCCCGGAGATGAACCAGACACAATAATACCGGGGTTCACAAGCTCCATAGACGTGCAAATTCACGGCACATTCGGTACGATTCGACTTATCAATATCTATAATGACTGTACACATAATGGCGCACTCGACGCGGTGCGAGATTACCTGCGCAGTCCGGAGGCAGCCCAATGCCCAGCAGGGCCCTTGATGTACATTTGGGCAGGCGATTTCAATCGTCATCATCCCATTTGGGATGAATTGAGGAACTGGCACCTGTTCACAGCGCGAAACCTCGAACTGACACAGCCTCTCCTGGATCTCCTCGCGAGATACAGGATGAAAATGGCGCTCCCAAAGGGCATCCCGACCCTGGAGTCCTTCGCCACTGGTAACTTTACCAGAGTGGATAATGTCTTCTGTTCACCTTCCCTCCTCCCCTTCTTCATTCGTTGCGACACGGACCCGGCGTTACGCCCCGTGAAGACTGACCACCTACCAATAATACAGGTTCTTGAAATACATGCTGACACTGTTGAGCACACGTCGCGGCCAATGTTCCAGAAAGCAGACTGGGGCGAGTTCCGGAAGAGATTGATGGAACTGCTTGCTTCTATAGAGCGTTGCGACCACTACGACAGCGTGGAGGCTGTCGAAGAAGCAATCCGGCAGCTCGAAGCGGCAATCCAGCAGGTCATACGAGAGAAGGTACCTTTTTCGAAGCCATCATCACACTGGAAGCGGTGGTACACGGAGGAATTGGACCTCCTGCGGAAGGAGAGTGCGAGGCTTGCGCGCATCGCTTACCGTTGGCGGCATGCTCCGGACCACCCGGTGCATGAAGAGGCCAGGGTCGCACGTACTAAATTCTGTGCAGCTGTCAAGCTCCGGAAGGCACAGCACTGGGTGAAGTGGTTAGAAGATCTGACGAAAAACAGTGTCTGGACTGCGGGAAAATTTGTATCCGCGGAGGCGACGGATGGGTCTGCGGCTCGCATGCCAACGCTGGAGAGGCGCGACCCTGTGTCAAAAGCAGTGGTCGAGACGGCCGTGACAAACGAGCAGAAAACGGCCATGCTTCGCAAGGAGTTCTTCCCTGAGAAGATGGAGCATTCCTCCGTCCCGCCGAATGCGACATACCCCCCTCCTGCATGGCAGTGGGAGACGGTGTCAGACGAGGTGATACGGCGAGCTATCGCACGGATGAAGCCATACAAAGCCACCTATCCTGATTCCACCCCGAATTGTGTCTTCCTCGAAGCAACTAATCTGCTAGTTCCCTTTCTAGGTCCCATATACCGATCCCTGGATGCTCTCGGCCACTACCCGAAAGGGTGGGCTGACATCTTGAGCCTGGCATTGCGGAAACCGGGGAAGCCCAATTACGCAGAGCCGTCAGCGCACAGACCAATAGTCCTGTCAAAGGGCCTCCCGCGACTGTACAATGCGTGTAAAACGCTTCAGTGCGTCACGGAAGCGGAAATTGCGGGGATATTCCCCAATAACCACTACGGAGCTCGCCCGGGTCGCTCGACGACCGACGCCATACATATGGTCGTCAAAATAGTCAAAGATGCATGGCGCGATGGTAAGGTCGCGAGCATTTTGTGCATGGACGTGAAGGGAGCTTTCCCGAGCGTGGACCTGGATCGTCTCATCCATGAAATGCGATTGCGCGGCGTACCATTCCAGCATACAGAGTGGTTGCGCCGGCGCTATGCGGGACGTACGAGCCGAATCAGTTTTGGTGACTATACATCGGAGCCCTTCGACGTAGAGGGAGGACTTGATCAGGGAGACCCCCACTCCGGATTTGCTTACCTCATCTATAACTCCAGCCTCGCCGAGATACCACAGCCAACCAAGAATGAGGCAGCTGTTGTTTTTGTCGACGACAACACGTTAGTGACGATTGGACGCAATTTCGAGGTCACTCACAGAAAGATTCGCGACATCATCCAACGCCCTGGAGGTATCGATCAATGGGCCAACGAACACAATGCCCTTTTCGGACCAGCAAAATACCAGCTTTTGGATGCCTCGCGCCGTATGGTTCCCCACCCCTACGTGCTGCGCAAGCGTATCCCGGAACCGCGCTTCCCACTTAAGCTCGGCAGACACGTCATCAAATCCAGCGACTCGGTCAAGCTGCTAGGCGTTCACCTCGACAGGGAGTTGCGCTGGAAACCACAAGAGGCATCTGCGGTAGCCAAAGGCCAGGCGTGGCTGGGTCAATTCGCTCGGTTGGCTCGCCCGACACGTGGAATTGGAGCGAGTAATATGCGCCGTCTCTACTTGGGGATCTGCATCCCGCGAATGATGTATGCCGCTGACGTCTTTCTGAAACCCCCCACCACTAGTAGACTGTCAGGGAAAAAACCGAGGGAGAGAGGAGTTATGAAGCAGTTCCGCACCATTCAACGACGCGCGGCACTCGCCATAACCGGAGCAATGTCGACAACCCCAACAGAGCTTTTGGATGTATATGCACACCTCCTCCCGGTCGCTCACCTGGTCGACAAACTCCGCTTTGGCGCTGCACTACGTTTGTCCACACTTCCACGAACGCACCCGCTCTTTGACGCGATAGCGGACTCACAACATCAACACTCCCACCGAACGACCGTAAACGAACTGATGGGGGACTTCCCGTACAGGGCGAAGGATATGGAGAAGATTGAAGCGGTGAGGAAGAGGCCTGGATGGAAATCGAGTATGGCGGTAGTGATACCGAGCTCGAAAGAGGCGGCACTGGAGGCGGAGGCAGCAGACGACGCAGAGTGGAAAGTATACACAGATGGGTCCGGGATCGATGGACATGTCGGCGCCGCGGCCGTCCTGTACAGAAACAATGTCGAGGTGTCGAGTATGCGACTCGAGGTGGGCAACCTTAACTGCCACACCGTGTTCGAAGGAGAGGGTATAGGCGGAGGCTTGGGCCTCGTTCTACTTACGATGCAGCCGGAGGTGCAGGGACGAGTCTCCCTCGTCATCGACAGCCAACCGGCGGCGAGAGCGACGGAGTCGTACTTATCTAATCCATCCCATTGGATTTGGGATCAGTGGCACGAGCGCTGCAAGGAGCTCTTGGGACGTCACACTGAAGTGACACTGACACTACGCTGGGCACCAGGACACAGGGACATTCCAGGAAACGAACGCGCGGACGAGGAAGCGAAAAAAGCAGCCCAGATCGGGTCCTCACTTATGACGGACATCCCGAAGCCGTACCACCCGAAACTCCCCCATAGCAAATCGGCGGTACGACAGGACTTCAACGCAGAACTTAAAGCGAAGATCCTGGCCGAGTGGAAGCAGTCCCGCCGCTATGCGCGCGCCTCCCAGTACGACGGCCGCCTACACAAAGGCTCGTACATGGCAACTGCAAATCGACTTCCCCGTGGTCTAGCAGTCCTCCTCATCCAACTCCGCACCGGGCACTGCCCACTCGCTCGACACCTCCATCGCATGGGAAAAGCGGACTCACCCATCTGTCCATGTTGCCGGCAAGCGGACGAGACGGTTGCGCACTACCTATTGCACTGCAAGGCGCATGCGGACGCCCGCCGCGAGCTCGTCAGAGCTGGCGGCCAGCGGACGCGTGCCTTGTCGCAGCTTTTAGGAGTGCCAAAGTTGCAACCCCACCTTTTTCGCTTCATTGCCCGCACTGGACGCTTCCACTCCGTGCACGGAGACCTTCCGGAGGCACACCCAGACCGCCCTACCCGCGAGGAGACTTTGGAGTGGCTTATAAGTTTCAAGATGCCGCACCGAGACAGTTCCCTCCCTCGCGAAGCCAACCCCTTCGGATCCTAAAGCCATCCCACCACCACTTCCGAAATCCCGCGCCGTCCACCTTAACAATTGTCCCTGTCCCTGTCCCTCGTGCCCAGCCCAGCAACACTCAGCGCCCAAACCCCGCTCCTTCCCCGCCCTTGCTTCCCTTTCCCCCTCTCCCCCCTACTTACATTATTAATCAGAGCCCGCTCGAGGGGCCTTTACCCCCCACTTACATTACATACCCACAGCACCCCATAATGCGCGAGAGCGCAAACATCCGAGTACGGCCTATATTGGCCCAAAGGACATGATTTCGAAGACATCTACGGCATTAGATACTTACCTATACGGACACATTAGTGTAGAAGAATGGCTAACATACTGTACGCAGTCGAGGCCAAATAAAATTGATTCAAAAAAAAAAAAAAAAAAAAAAAAAGCTCCATAGACTATGGACCAAAAAATGTTTTGAGAATGTCGTGGCCCACTCACAAACCTCAGGATACAAAGGCCTGACAACACGATACGGTGATGCCAAAATGCACGACCTCCGACAAATTGTTGAAATTCAAACACATATGATATTCGCGGACACTGGTGATTGTACTCACTGTTAAAGACGCTCCGAAAGCTACAAAGAATAGTGGTGCCAAAATATTATAAGAATATTTGAGACATTCGTCTTCATCACGAACATCTCCTGTGTATATTGCACTAATCACCGCATGGGCACTCTACTGTGAAAAACGAGTACCCCAGACCCCTCACTGAGTGCCAGGCGACGTAACACAAGAAAATTGAGTTCCATTCAAACCGAATTGTACCATGGGCTGAATCATCCAGTCGTAGGTCATCAATTGAAAGGCAGCAGAAGCCATAGATGTATATTTTTACCAAGAAATAGAGAAGAGATACAATTGGAACATGGTCTAAAACGAGGAAGAGCAAAATTGGAAAACCGGCCAAAAAGTGAACAATGTGTATATGATGAGCAAGAACGGGGCGCACGGCGTGGCGGGTGCAGCGTTCCGGGACGGGCTGCGGCAGGCGGCAGAGCGTGCAGGGCCGCGCGCAAGGGGTAGAGTGGGGGTAGCGCGGAGGAGAGACGCGCAATGAGCGGGGCGACACGCGCAACGGGCACGTAGGGCAGTACAGCAAGCACGTATAACGCGAACGCGAGCAGGGAGTGCGTAGGTTGGCACAACAGGTGCGGAGGCGGCGTAGGTGGTGGGGTGCAACGAGCATGCCGGGCTGGCCAGCAACGAGCGAGCCGGGCGGCGCAGCGATAGCCCAGTAATGAGAGAGCAAGGAAGGGAAGCGCAATGCGCGGGGTGGGGTGACGGGTAGTCTCCCGTAGTCAGACTCAATAAACTAAAATTAAGATAGTCGACATTTGTTTATATAGGTGACGGGGCCCGCGGGCGTAACTAACACGTAAGGCGCGAACGTGTAAGGCAGCGTAACGGGTGCGGAGGGACGCGTAGCGGGCGCACGGGGAGGCGCAGGGAGGGAGCGAAGTGGTACAGCAATACGGGATGGCGCCGAGAGCGCGTACCCCACGGGTGACGAGCGTGCAGGACGTGCAGGACGGCACAAGACCCGGAGTGGGATGTGGCGGCGGGAAGTGCTCGTATGGAGGAGGGATGCGTGTGTAACGCACTGGGCAACGAGATCCAAGGGGACGGGATTCCAAAGCAGCTGCGGCGGGGCCGGAGGCCGCCAAAAAAAGTGCAGCTGCCCTTCCCCAGCCTGCCAGGACGTTTGTGGGGGGTAGAGTCTTGAGATGACATCCCACGTCTGCGATAATTTAGCGGCATAAGGATCAGGAGCCACGGGAACCAAGCGGCAAGCCTAGGGAAGGAGTGATTTAGCTAATCTAGGCTGGCCAAACAAGAGGACAAGGGGCGCTTAGAAGATGGCGATAGTGGAGCACCGAGCCAGCCGAAAGGATTAACGGAGAGAATGGAGCCAGGGGACCAGCGGGAGCAAGGGAGGAGCGCCATTTGTGGCGGGTGAGTGGCGGGTGAGAAGCGGAGTGCGATCCTAACAAATGCAAAGCATCAGCCCAGTTTGGATCACTGATGCACATCAAGCGCCTTCTGTGCACGGACCAGAAGGCGCATGCGCCGCCGCCCCAGCGTGCGGAACCCCGCGCATGTGGAAAGGGTAAGCACTGCGGGTGATATATCAAAGCCAGGCTCCAACAGTGGGATTTGATATATAGAGTATACGTATGACTCCCGGCATCCGCTGGGTACCCCGCTGGGCACGTACACAGGGGCTAAGCGAGGTACCCAGTCACAATATACGATACTAGTTGCTACCCGTGAATAAATTCACGGGCGCGGGGTAAGAAGCTTGAGATGAACAAATTTATTGTAGTACTTCTGTATATACAACATTTCTTGTAGTCCCTACGAGCTCTAGGTTGTCATCTAATAGTATATGAATACCGCGATGATTAGTGGCTCGTGAAAGGGCAACGTAGAGTTGACCATGAGCAAACACATCTTGGAGAAGATACAGCCCAACTCGGTCCAGTGACTGGCCTTGAGCTTTATTGATGGTCATTGCGAATGCTAAACGGCCAGGAAACTGGAGGCGTCGTAATTGAAAGGGTAATTTGGACGAATTGTTTGTCGTTAATGGAATGCGTGGAATGAAACATCGTTCACCAGTATGAGGACCGGTTATGATGATCCCTTCGAGCACTCGACGGCTGATCTGTGAGATGATCAATCTCGTGCCATTGCATAGACCTGCGCTTGGATCCAAGTTGCGTAGAAGCATCATGGGGCAGCCCATTTTCAACATCAAACGATGCAGAGGGATTCCTGTTGGTGTGAGCGTGTTCAGGAACTCAGTGGGATAAGAAGATGATTCAGTTGCTGTCCCGCTTCCAGTAGGATCAACTGCGTCGTCAGCGCTTGGTAAGATACGGACTTCTCCCGGAAGCATTTCCAATATTTTTCCGTTTAGCATGTCGACATCCTTGTTCAAAGGGGCCAGGATGGCGCGTCCGGTGAAGTACGCACATAGATCGTCTTCGGCACGGGGTTGATCAATGGAGTCGTAAACGGAGTTGATAAGATGCGGAAGGTTTTCCTTTCCTGGCGGTAATAGCATACTTTCTGGAAGGTAGATGCGGTCATTTATAGACGGGATCTGACCTTCACCAACTTCCAGTAGCCATTTGGCAAAATGTGACGCCTGTAATCGCTCAGAAGGGGAAAGTGTTGCCTTCAGTACTCGCATATTGATGGTTAGATGCAGCTGTTCAACTTTATGCCAAAATGGAGACGCTGTCAGACATGCATTCAGGATGTCTGAGCGAAAGCCATCGGCGACAACAGGCAAAGTTTGTCGCCAATCACCTTCCAATTTGTCGAGTGAGGTCGGATCTATTAATTCTTAAACCGGGAGGAACGTACCAGATAAAAGGGTAGGGATCCCTCCAAATAATTCCGTTGAATCGCGGATGTCCTGTAATGCTCGATTGACAGCCTCGACAGCGAACCGGTGCTGGGAGCCGATTTCATCCCACAGAAGTAGCCGAGTTTGCCGGAACAGTTGCGCCAAATGTGATTGACGCGAGATCGTACAGGAAGCATCCGAGGTCAGATCCAGCGGAATTTTGAACCTCAAATACGAAGTTCGGCCATTGTCGAGCAGGATGGCCGCAATTCCTGTAGAAGCAACTGCTAACGCGATATCTCCTCGTTCTCTAACAAATGCAAGGATAAGGTTTTCGACATGGGTTTTTCCACAACCACCTGGTCCGTCCAGCATGAATGTACGTGGTTGTTGACTGAGGTATGCTCGAGTAACTGTGTCAAATACAAACCGCTGGTCAGGATTGAGCTGTGGTATGGAAGCCGCCAATGTTCGTTGAAGTGATGCACGGTCGAAGGCACGTTCTTCGGCAATAATTCGTTGTTCGAGAGCATCTCTCAAATTGAGAGCTATAGACGGGCCACGTAGATGGAAATCCCGAAGTGATTTTCCTGCAAGCTGTAACTGCTGATCAACGAGGAAGAGGCCCATAGATTCAACGTGGGCCCGAGTTATCTCTGCATCGGATATGCCGTGTTGTCGGAGAAGGTATCTGCAGTCATCGGTAATTGACTCAGAATATTTGTCCCATAGCTTCTGAGGATCTCGGGGAGTGCACTCGAGTAAAATGGTACAAAATAGACGGCGTAATTGGCGTCCTGTTTGCATGGCTGCAGCTTCAGTTAAGCAGAATTCATACTCTTCATCGGACGCTAGAAGGCCGAGGGCAGCACAAGCTGCTTGGAATGTAGGGTATGTTGTCCCATTTATGGTGCGTAGATGCTCGAAAGAGATCGCACCCGGAACAGAGCAAAGAAGCATACGAAGATAGTATCGTTCGCCTGCACTGGGGCTGACGAAGTAGATTCGCCCATAGGCAAAGCCGCTTTTACGAGGCATCCACTTCTTTTCAGAGCTGTTCCAGGTAAATTTCTCGGGCATTCGATCATATGTGAGATCTCGTGTCTCCTCCGGATAACGTTGGCAAGCGGCAAAGTATTCTGTTAAATTGGTACATCTGGCTTTCTTGGATGTGACGACTGACTCTATTGTAGCTGTCTCTGGATTGAATATAACTGGCTGGTGGTCAGGCAAGTGGCACTGGAGGCGTGTAACACTCGGCGAGTTGGCGTGGAGGCTGAAACCGAAAAGACGCCAGACAGCTTCCGCCGGTCCGATGTACCGGCCATCAATGTAGTCAGAAATTTCGTCACGTCCTTGAAATTCAGGACGACCATCGCCTCCCTCTTCTACGGTTGCCGCTGCCCGAGTTGAGCCTTTGTGGACATATTTCGGTAGGTACTTGACAGCTAGGATGCTCACGCATATCTCCATGTTTATATGCGCTTGGAATTTAGCGACCAAAGGCCTGGGTAAATTTAGGATTAGTTGGCTATTCGTCTTGAGTTCACAAATCCTCGAGATACCTGGAATATGGTACAACAAATCGATTATCAAATCTGAAGCCTCGTTTCATGAAGAATCTTCCATCATTTCGCCGTCGATATGCGGGATAGCTGTCTTCAACCAAACTGGTGGAGTCACGGAATGGGCGAGGGTAATGACGGGTGCATTTCCCGTCAACTGTGCAAGGTTTCGTCGAGTCATGAACGCCACAAGGGCCATGGAGAAGTTCTGCCGCGACTGTATGAAAAAGATCTGGTTCGAGGTGTTCGTCCGGTAATTCAGCGCATACTAATCGGTCAATATCTTCAGAAGTCTGCGGTTTATCATTCGGGTGTAGGATGATAAGGGTATGGCTGTGTGGAAGACTTCTCTTCTGAAATTCAATGACTGTGAGTAGACCAATGACTCGACCGAATATATGTCTTTCGGTGATGTCTTTGAGGAATTCATCATTTTTTAGTTTGAACACTCTCGAGACCAATTCAGGGCGATCTTCTGCCAATTGTCCCGGTAATAATTCGCGTTGGATTTCTTCCCAGTGCCCATTACAGGTAAACGTGATGAAAAGATCCGGTTTACCTGACGATGATGAATGTGGCACCAGAAGGCGAACAGAACGGTATGTCTCACCGGAGTGTCGAACAATGGCTAATGCATCTTGATAGAGCTGTACCATGTGTCGTGGACTTCCTGTGTACGAAGAGGGAAGGACAGTGCGTCGTCCAACATCGGCCAATGATAGATCACCCTCTGCTGCATCCATAAGACCGTTATATAAGTCCACCCGAAGTTGGCTCTGGTTATATTGTAGGAAGCGAAGTTTGTTCGCTTCCGTTTGCGCCCAAGCATCGACCAAAAATTCTTGGAACAGCGCACCAGAGCGTAAAAACAGGTTGAACTGGTCCGGACGATTATGCAGGTAGAAACTGTACCATTGGGCCTGTGAAACTCGGGTGGAGCCACCTCTGCCACGTTGGGGAGGAGGAACTTTGGTTGAGTTCCGTCGATATGCTCCGCCAGCAATGTCATTACCTTTGAATGGTATTTGGTCGTACCACCCTTGTTCTCCGTGTGGTCGCAAGATTGGGAATCGAAGCGGCAAAAATGAAGCATGAAGTTCGGAAACACGCTGTAAAGAACCATTTTGGTTTTCAACAATGATATCACGGCCCTGGCGAATTTCTGAACCATCCCCTGGTGCAATTAGAGATATCTCGTCCACGGTAGGTCGGTTGTAAATGCGTGGGTCACGTTGAGCTGGATTAAGCATTTTAAAGTGTAATTGTCGCGTGTCGTCTAATGCTACTCTATCTTTTGCATGACGATATGCGTGGATGTATGGGTTGTTGCAACGTTCGAGTATGTTCTATTCAAAAATTTTACCATCGGTTTTTGTGAGTACTTGAGAAGTAATATATATAAGCACCTGAAGACGAAGCAAGATATCCTCATTTGCCTGCCCGTGTCCATGTAAGGCACGCGTTTGGGCCATATCTTGCTCTGTACCATTCATGATGTAGATCTGCGAGAACTGTGGCTTATTCGGGTCGATCGGTAAGAGAGAGCCAATCGAATGGTACAGTTCCCCATATAAGCGTACAATTCGATGTCCAGCTGGACCCCATACGGACGAGTCAAACTTTGCACCAATAGAACAGAAAGAAAGGAGATTGTTATATGTCCGAATGTTCCTTCGGAATTCTGTAGCAACTGAGAGAACAATTATTGTACGAATCGAGTTGTAGACAGAATATACCTGGATCAGTCCCGGTAAACAGCAATTTTAAATCGTCGTCCTGCTCTCCCCATGTGGGTAGGAGAACTTTCCCATCGGAGCAGCAGGTGGTGAAATGTGGATTGGTCATGTTCGATCCCGATTTTCGCTCCTCCAACCAGTGCAATGCTTTACAGTTTGGGCAAGGTACGTCGCAGTGACCCAGTATATGTGGCACTGAATAATCTCGCTCTCGACGTGCTTGTTGCGATTCATATGCCTGGTGTGTAACTCTTCTGTGGTGAGACTGATTGTCATCAGCGGGTACATGGTTTCGCGCAGAGGCTCTAGCTGTTTTAGTATGTCTTTCAAAGTTGGAAGCCAGTGCGGACATTGTGGGTGATGCCAGGGGATGAATATTTATTGAGGGATATTTAACGGCTTGTCAATTAGACTTATAGAACCGGAACTTAAAAGGGTTGCGGTCCAGAGCTAGTAACATCCAGGTCCAGAGCTTCCAAGCGTTGAGTGGTCACATAGCCGTTCAAGACTTTACAGTGCAGTTGAGGCCGTTTTAGGAAATTAGGAATCATAGATGTCGTCGTTCAGAGTATTGAGTACCAAATACAAAGGAGAATGTAAATTGATCAAGTCGAAAGCTGAGAGGCCACCTCATTGTGGTCGTTATCGTCGTCCTTACGTTTACGCTTCAGAACACGCTGGTTCTTGGCATAACTTGATCCGCCGCTCTTCGATGGGGACTCAGCCGCGCCAGCCTTAGTTGGTGTTTTCACTGAAGTGCGAGGAGTCGGCCCATACGTGATTCGAGCGACGTCAATGATCAAGAGTCCGCTCAGTTCTTGTTCGCGTCCAGCAAGTCGGCCGCCCACACCGACGGTCTGTCCGATCGCAGGCATGAAGAAGCTTTGCCAGCGTGGGTTGCTTCGGTCGACGCGAACTTTCACAGCAAACGGTTGATTACCATCCTTTACTCTCTTCAGTATGTACATGCTTCGGCAGAGGTGGAAAGGAACGCACTACAATATAGCTTGTCCCAGCTACATTGAACATATGAAACTCCTCCGTGGTTTCAGGCGCGCTGACAACGCCTAAAATGTTGAACCTTGGTGGTAGGATATCGGGACAGGTTGCAAGATAATCGTGGTCTATATATATGTAAGCGTGCCGGACAAATCTCGAGAAAATGTGTACCAGAGGGCGAACCAGAACCTAATAGTTCCATTTCACGAAAATCGGAGGCCACAGTGATTTCTGCACCACCGTTATTGGCAAAAGCCACTTCAACTTCGAAAAGAGCCTGCTCCAGCGGCGGACTCTCCATATATGAGACCAGAGTAGCCGGATATTCCGCGTCATCGACAGTGAGGATGGTGCCGATTGAGTATCGGTTAGTGCGAACAGTTTGGACGGAGAGAACAGGCAAACGCCCAAGGATATAGCAGTGTGACATATTCCGAGTCAAGAGATGTGGTTGGAGAGGGCAGCGACACATTTATATGGTGAAATTCGAAGACCATGATAGAAAAGGCCTAGAAAAAAACATGCGGTGTGGATGACGTTGAGGGTAAGTAGGTTAATTGGCAGGAGGCCAGCCTGAAGCCAGACTGGTAAACAGACAACTGTAGGACGTTACTGGTAGTGGAAGAAAGAGGCCCCGGAGAAAAAACGTGCAGTGTGGATGACGTTGAGGGTAGTAGGTTAATTGGCAGGAGGCCAGCCTAAGGCCAGATCGGTAAACGGACCGTCGTAAGATACTACTGGTAGTGGAAGAAAGAGATTGGGACTCATGAAGAGGTTTTGCTGGATGCGAGAAAAGAGATGGGTGTGGGAAGGAGCACGCGAGAATCCCCGCTTCAAGCCTCCGATAACAGCCGATGGTGCGCTTTGAATTCGTCCGAGCACAGCCACCTCGGGCAGTTTCAGAGCGCACGTTCGGTAAAGTATGTTTTGTATGCCGGTGCCCGGCTACAGTAGCGGGGGAGCTTGCACAAATCTCAGTTGGAGGAGTTGTCCTCTGGTTAATGATCAGACATTATAACACACAGTTGAGTCGGATGGACTTGAAGCAGCAACAGCAGCAAAATTAAAGTGAGTTTCCGCAGAGATAATGGCTCGGGGAATCTGAGTAATACCTTTCATTGGAGTGAAGGAGGTTACACCTATTTTTTCAGAACTAGGATTGCATGATTTGCATCGTAACCATCCACAGTCATGGCCGTTTCTAAGTACGGCATCAAATAAATTCTCCGAATCTAGGATTTATTCTACATGTACTACCCTGGATATTCACAACTGAAAAATTTAGAACCTTTTCCTTCCAGATTTCAGGGGTAAACCCATCAGTTCTTGAGCCCACTTGACGGAAAGGTACAGGTACATCCTTTGCACCTGGCACGATGGGGTCAGAGAGGAAAGTCCGGAAGTCCGAGCTCGGAGGATGCACATTTAGCTGACATTAAGTCTCAAAAGATACTGTTTTATCCCCTGAGATATTCCAAGAGCAGGGAAGATAGCTATAGAGCTACAGACGTAAGGTCGCGCTCAGCATTGGGCTTAGTATCATATCTCATGGTTTTCTGCCCACTTTACTGGGTATCCAGAGAAGAAAAAATCTAATGAATCACCCAAAAAGAGAGGATTAAGGAGGATATCTAAGAGATTGGAAGAGGTGTTGAATTACTATGCTCACTGGTGGATGGGAGTGCGAAAACACAGATTTTCGGGCGCACTTCACACACAATATTTACACTATGCTTTGAGATGAAAGAAAAATCCTCAGTATCAGTGCTATACGGATCTCACAAGAGCCTGAAATAACCGGAATTTTCTTCCTACAGCCCAACCCAAGATATAGGCGGAGCAACGGGTGCCAGGTGGAATAGGGGGTCAATTCCCAGCCCGTCGCGTAGACAGGGTGTTTGAAAACATTTTGTCCCGGAGTATGTATACTCTCCTGCAGAGGGTTTATGGGCCCCAAATGGCAGAAAGCTCATGAAATAGTCGAGGAACGAGCAAAGAAATTTGCCGAGGAAGAATAATAGCCGTGATCTCACGTGACATATTATCAACATCAATCCCATCAGTCAAACACGAACAACGATCAAAAGCCGTTTGCACAGCCATCTTGTTTTCGGGGTGTACATCAGCAAAAGGGGGGGCAAGCCCCCCCAATTATATCACTCGGAGTAAGGTGGTCGTGGGAAGAACGATGGACGGTTGGGAAATCGAGGCTAGTCTCGGTGAAAGTCGAGGGCTTGGAAATGAGCGTGAGCATGGAAGATCAATGGAAACTTCTGTATGTCCGCCATTCTATTATATTATAGATACGCCAGATCCGGCTTGTAACGGCCCATGGCCCCGATCATTGTGCATTGCCACCCGGACCACGCGACTGAAAGAGCTTCCCACGCCGAAAGGACATCAGTAAAACAACACATTTGTCTTTCGCATCTTACATCTTTCAAGCTCATCTTAGATCTTTCAAACTTATCTTTGAACATCTTTGTCTTGGGAATCGAGTCTTACATCTTGTAGGACCCGTCTTTGGCAATCTTTCAGCTTTTGAACCTCTTTGACTTCAGTCCTTTTTTTGAAGGGAACTAACTTCACTCAAGTGCCTAGAACAAGTATCAAAATGAATATCATTTCAACCTTGGGTTCTGTATTGCCACTGACACAAGAAATGGGTCGAACTGTACCTTACTAGTGCACGTTACTACATACTCCGAATTTCCGATGGCTTTGACCCAACTCCCACCAATGAAGATTTCCAATGAGATTGAGCAGGATTATGATACCTCCTGAGTGAATCGGTTGTTCACGAGGATTCTAGTGCCGAAGGAGGAACGGGAGCGCATGCGCACTACCGTGACTACGCGAGGCGGGATCATCAAAAATGTTCCCGAGTCGTTTCAAAGTCCGATCATGGGTCCGTGCGCATGATCTCATCAAAGATGGTTGGTTGATGTCGCGGCATCAATTCCTCCTTGCCTCCCGCCTCCATTTCCCCTCTTCCTCTGCACCTCGTTCGGACTTCCGCACTGCCGTCCCTCATTGCCGCGCCCACCAACAAACAATCATCATCAAGCCAGCTCTCAAGTCGCTGTACTGACTCGCAAAACCTGTCAAGATCTTCCCCAAGCTGTACCCCTTTCCCTCAAGTGTTCTCCCTTCAAGATTGGCCTCATCAATGCTCACAACTCCTTGTCTATCTGTTCCCTGGCATCATCTCTGTATTGTTTCTCCAGCTATAGCTCAACAGGCTCTTATGTCTCCTTCGGCGCTGTTCTGGGCCTCCTGGCAGTGTGTGGCAACTAATCCTTTTGATCCAGGCTAATCCAGGACGATGCTCCGGTCTGTGGGTGCGTCGCCATCTTCCTATTAGCTAATAGGTATCCTAACCAGGGATTCATACAGTTCTTACCGGCGTGCTCGACCCAACGCGTACACGATCTGCGAAGCGCGCATGCCGCGGGGACGTGCCGCTGGCGCTTTCTGGCACGGCTGGTGCCCGGCTCGTGCACGGGCGACGCGGGGCTCGAGGATGATGCGCAGCGGCACCACGCCGTCGCCTGCGCCAACCGCGGCGGCAGCGACGACCTTGTGCCTCGACCCCGAGTACCGTGGTGTGTGCCGAACCGTCCTCACATGTGCTTGTGCCCACGGCGGTGGCGACCTCCTTCCCACCTCGGACGTCCATGCGACTCGGCGGCTATCCGTTGTATGCGCACTCTTGCCTGGGCGCGCACGTGTGTATGCACCCGTGTTGCCGTGCGGTCAGTCGTATATGTGGTGGGTCTAGTCCATTTCATGTATATATGCATAGATAGAGTGCAATATATATTCTTTGCATGGATCTTTTGAGTGTCTTTGAGTGTCTTTGAAGCGGCTTCTAGAAAGATTATTGAGATCTTTCACATCTTGACAAAGATCTGCATCTTTCCAAAGAATAGGAATCTAGTTTCAAAAGATGCCTCGTCTTTACCAAAAATCAGTCTTTCGCGTCTTTCATGTCTTTTCATGTCTTGTGAAAGACGTGAAAGACGCGAAAGACAAAAGTGTAGTTTTACTGATGGAGAAGATCGCCGCTGCTTCTCCTCTCGCGTACCGACTCATTTGCGTCCCAGCGACACTTTCACCTACTTGAAAGCTGGAGCCTCTGGTCCTGCTCGATTAATTCACCCTGGGACCCACTACACTCCCAGTAATTCCTACAGTACATTGACTTCCGTAATCGACACAGGAGTCGGCGACCCTCAGAGCCACCTTCGCTTAGTTTCCCTGCATTCCGCGCGATTTCTCGGCTCATTGTATCCTTTTGGAAAGCCTTACGTGCCATTGTGCCTCCCAGAATCATCTGTGATCTAGCTACGCGCTCTTTTCGCGTCCTCTGCCCGATCCGACACCGTACTCTTGCTACCCTTGCTACCCGGCAGTGTTGACCTGCCAGTGGGGATTTTCTGTGATTAAATATTGTGCGGTATATACTTGCGCTCATCTCTGCCTCTTGGCGCTCTCTGGTATCCATCTTCTGGCATTATTGTCAGTTTTACCGCTAACTAACTTTAAGTCTCCAGCCAGCCTTCTTCTCCCGTGAGTCGACAGCGGTGGCACGCAGGAGGCTTTCTGCTTGTGATACGTAGTGCTACAAGGTACGTGATATGTCTTGCTATCTGTCAGCGCGTCAAACCGCACGAATAACATATCATCTTTGCAGATTCACCTATGCCTGACCCACCTTCAACGCCTTCTCGGCCGACCCGATTTGTCGCGTACTTGCCCTCTTCGGCGTCGCCTATAACGCGTAAAAGACAGCGTTTAAATGCTACGAAAACACCCTCTATGCCACCGACGCCTGTGCGTCCCTACGTGCCCCCTCTTCCTCATTCCCCATATCGCTTCGATGCCAACAATGAAGTGATTGATAATCCCGCGCCTCTACCTCTGTCTCTACCCTCTGCCACCTCCTCCGATGCACCTACACCTCTCATTGCAGATAATACTGGCCTGCAACGATCCCTGGCTGATTTGGAAGCCAAGTCCCATGCTATCCGGCAAGCATTTGCCGCCGAAGAGCAGTCTGATAAGGCAACTGGGCCTACCTATGCTCGCCATGTCAAGAACTACCAGGTGTGGTGGGAGGCATCTCAAGCCCTCGTCCTGCGTGACAATCACGACCACACGGTCGTTCCGGCCTTCCCTATTACTGCCTCCAAGGTTACCGTGTTTCTCGAGTATGAGATGACACGCCCACAGGTCCGTTTGAATTGCCAATTTAGTCTCCCGATTTATTGATTAAATATTCTGACTCAGAAACGGAAGCGCGATGATGGCTCTGGGTCTACAGGCACAGTTGGTGTCTCCGGGGTGAAACAGGTTATCTCTGCTCTTGAGCACTGGCGCCTCAGTAACCAGCATAGCTACCCGGACGATCCAGCGGCGCAAATCGGGCTTCGTCAAGATTACCACATCAAAAGTCTCGAAAGCTCTGCAGCTCATAAGGAGCCAGTACGCGTCAAGATGGCGCACACCCTGAAGGCAAAAGGCACCAATGCAGGTATGTAACTCATCCTACTCGTGATTCCTTATTAATTCAATCGCAAGACACCTTCACATCGGCCGATCTCATGAAATGTGCCGCCTGGTGCTTGACTGACTTCAAGGGACCCTCGAATATTTACATAGGGCTTAGGGATCGCAGCATGCTTCTTACGTCCTGCTCTGTCGCATTTCGCGGCGACAGCACTCGAAATCTCCTCCTTTCTGACCTCTTCATGACCGATGTAATCATGAACGCGAAGGGGCTCGGGGAGACCGTTCAGGTGAGCTTCTTTTCCAACATGTAATATCTACAGATGGCTGACTTGGAAACGAGGCGCTGACTATGCTGGCCGACAATGCGAAGCACAATCAAACTGGAAGAACGGACGAGCATGGTGCCTTCAGGCATCGGCATGCTGAGCTCTGCCCGGTTGGTGCAATTGCGTTGGTCTTATTTGCGTACTTCCACGTACGGAACTCTGCCGTTCCTAATTTTGTTCCCGATTTCTCGGACCCCGAATACGGTGACTACGGGAAGCGAGAATGGTACGGCATGTACCTCTTTCCCTCTGGAAAGGATCCCATGTCCGAAATGGGCTACGAGAGTGTGTTTTAGTTTTTTAACTGACAATTCATACGTCCTGAATAACTTCTCAGATCATCGCAAACGCGTCAACCTCATCTATGAGAAAAACGGGGTCAATATTTCGAAGGTCACACACGCCGGCCGCGAATTCTCGGTCAAAACTGCCCGTGAATATGGGGCCACGGTTGACGGTGCCAAGGCATTGGGTGGCTGGAGCGATAGCGGCTCGTTCAAGCCCTGCTATGACCGCGCACTTCCGGTGGATGCACTCCTTGGTGCGGCTATGTTTGATGCAGTAAAACCCGAGTCCCATTTTCTACCTCGCGAGTTTCTTGGTGAGTTTCAGCTTTCATGCTATATTCTATAATTCGCACTCACGCGCACGCACATCAGAACCTCCCGCCGATCTCGTCGGACAGATATTTCCCTGGGTGGAGGGCGAGCTTGTAGCACTTGAAGCTCGAGAGCGAGAGAACCCTTTCGCTCGAGACATTGCCCTTCATCAATTCTTCAAGCTTCTCATGTGGTTTCGCATCCTCCTCTTGCAAGACTGTGCGCTCCTGTACACCGCATATCCACAGTCCCCGTTGTTTGCATATCCACCCTTCAACTCGCCTCACTTCCGCGAGTATGCAGCTTCCTCTGTGGATCGTATCGCCGATGTCGAAGCACGCGGACGTCTTGCGGTCAAGAATCTTCCGCAAAATCTTGTCCGAGGATTCCAAGGTGCAGTTTCTAGCTTGACGATGGCGCAGAAAGCAGCGCGCGACGAGACACGTGCATACATGCTCAGTTTGGACGCAAAGATTCATGCGCTTGCACAGCAGTTGAACGAGCTCGGGGGGATGAGTAGACAGCGGAACACTCGAGACAAACGGGAAACTGGTAAGTTCTGTACAGTGCACACCTCTATTCGACGCTTACCGGTATTCTCATTCTAGTTTTCGTTCCTCCTCCGCTTGTATCCCCATTGGTTCCGCCCGCCGTCCATGAAACTTCGTTGCGACTTGAGCAACAGCAAACGTTTAACGAAGAAACAATGCCATACAGATCTCTCTTCGAAAGCGGGCCTCTTGCCACCGCCACCTCGCAACCGGAATTCGACTTCCTCTCATTCTATCCTGAACAGGAACATCCGAACCGCCCTTATACCCCTGCTCCGGCTTCCCATTCCATGCCAACCGCGAGCTTGGTTCCCGTGCCACCTGCAAACTTCTCTGTTGTATCACCGTTACTCGGCCAGCCCGGGTTTTCTGTTGCTCAGACGGCGGCGTGGAATACTTTAGCCCTCAGCTACACAGACCGCCGTCTCCGGCGCCACCAGTGGGAATGGATTCCGAAGACAAATTCATTCCTACCCCATTACACGTTCCAGTCGGTCAAAAAAATTACGGACATCTGGGTTGAATGGGCGACCGGACTCGATGGATTCCTATCAGTGCGGGAGCTTAACGAAGGCTGGAATGCCAAGTGGAAACGAGATGCCCAGAAGAGCAAGAGCGAGTACAGCCGACGAAAGAAGGTCGTTGATTTAATCCAGCGTCTGCAGTCGAAACCCAATTGGAACTTGGAGCTTGCCCTTCGCTTCATTCGGGAGACTTATGACGAGGGTGGTGAGTTTCGAACCACCCGCGCCTTCTGCGATTTTATCCAGAGCTCAAAGACCGGAGGTTTTGAGGCAGTACTCAAACAGTCGAATAGTTTTGTTCATTAATTTTACTTGAGATTCTGACGTGAAAGAAAATATCCGGCTCCGTTGAAGATCTTGATCTGAGGTCCCAAATGTAACGTGAACCACGGCTTCTTTCACATTGTCCACAGTGGCCATTTAAAAATCGCCGCTGTCGAGCTCTACCAAGCACAGCCACTGGTAGAGCTTGACAGCGGCGATTTTTAGCGATTTTTATACAGCTCTAGAGCACCACATAAATATTACACATCTGTCCATTGAACATACATGATCCTTTTAACAGTATCAACGAGGCCCGATTGTGCTTGAGACCTTTTAATTCAGCTCAAATCACATTTCTTAAATTGTGCTGAAGCTGGTTCCCAAGTTTGTTTCTTGAGACCTGCCTCTCCAATTCCAACTATCCATCGGCACTAGGCAGTTCAGAAAGCCACCCAGGTATCGATGGGATCGTGCTGCCTCACAGAGCTGAATGCAATGAAACACGGGCATACATGGTGTGACTTGAGTCGCAGATCCAATCTCTCACTCCCACTATTCAGATCCGGCTTCGGAGGGTCCCTGTGATGTCTACGAATGTCTGGGAATATCCTCAGGATTTCAACATACCTTCTAAACGGGTGAGTTCTATTCCAGTCCAGTGCATTCATGCGAGCTTCACGAAAGCTGAAGATGAGCTGAGCTCTCAGATTCAATTGAAGAGGCTTTGGATAAGCCACAGAGTGGTATTCAAAGAACAAAATATTCCCTAAGTGACACCCCCCATGTTCTTCTCGACCAAAGATATTTACTACACCGAGTTGATGGTCAACCTTGGAGCCCACATAAAATATCACTCAAGGATGATTGTGTCATGAGACTTTACATTTACTCGAAGAGGTATAGATTGAGTGTTTGTAAATATTTGTGAAGTTTTATATGGAATGCCGCATTGTCTGGATGTCTGTGAGTGGGTCGCACAAACTTGCCTTATTTGGATGTCGGCGTTGAAGCGGGCAGTAAATTGAGCGCAACATGGACTAAGGGATGATTAACAGGAACAAATCGGCATCTTGAAGGGTCATCTAAGATGTTCCAAATATGCAAATTCCTACAAGCTAAATAAAACAGTCGGCCAAGTCCATTTAGTTGTCTATAATCGGATGCTCATTCTCCCATTTCTGAAGGAACAATTTGAGAGCGGTGGCTCCTGGGATGATATTCTCCTGTGATTTACCGATCTCAGTGATCACCTCGTCGCTCTTGTTCGGGCCTTCTGTGGTGTAGAGTTTGATAATCCGAGTCATGTTGAGTGCATCGGTGAGCGAAGTGGAACCAATCTCAAGAGCTGTTTCAACGGCGCTCCTGGTGATTTTCTGTCTCATTGCATTAGTTGTGAACGTGCGGTGCTAGGTAAACTAGGCTATAGCCACTCACTTTGTTCGAAATTTCGGATGGCCAGGATGTTTTGCAGTACATTTCAGACACTTCAGCTGCAAATCTCCAAAACTCGACCCGGTCAACATTCTGAAGGACCTTTCCACGATTAGATCGGAATTTAACGTAGCCAGGGCGCCTCTGTATTTTTTCTTGAAGCCACAAAATACTGGCGGGCTTGTTTGAAACTTCGGTCGTTGTGGCCCCACTCGAGGAGGGAATAAGACTTTGAACGGTATCAGCAGGAGCGGGGGATGGGCTATGTTCCCGCTTTAGGAGGAGAAGCTGGGGGTAATTAAGTGGGCAAGAGAGGCTAGATGAATAAAAGACACAGACATGGTGGACTCGTAGGCTCAGACGATTTTCCTTCGGAACGACAAGGTTGGTAAGATGAGGTGCGAAAGTGGCCTCATCATCATTGAAAGTAATGAAATACTCTGTGTAGTTGGAACTCTGGTGGTCTGGAATTCCAGTACGACCCGAACCTGGCGACATTTAGCCCAGAAGCATCAACAAGAGATATCAGAAAACCTTGAAGTCTTCCCATTGAGCCTTGAAGAGCTCGAAAAATGTCCACGCTGCTTGCACGCCATTCCCCATCCTGGCAGCCGTGAACATCAACGAGGTTGACGTCTACACGTTGAGAAACATTCATGATTGAAGAAGTGGAACGTTGGTCTTCAACAAGTAACTGAATTGCCTTCAGTGGATGCTCGGAGTCTAACATAAGTCATGATCCCGGATTGAATGGATGAATGCATTGAAAGCCCGGACCTGAGGAAGATCGTTGCACAGGTTCATCATGAACAGGCGCGGTTGGAATTATCTGATCTATATACACCACTGGATCAGATTTGCGCAGTAACTGAAGAGCAACACGAACCAGAAAGATGCTGTTGTTGCACGGGTTCATTATGAACGGGCGCGGTTGGAATTATCTGCTCTATATACACCACCACCTCAGATTTGCGCAGGAACTGAAGAGCAACACGAACCAGAAAGACGCTGTTCTTCACCAATGACGGGTGTCGTGAAGCCCATTTGCCGATCGAGAAGCATTCCTTTCATTTCCGCGATGCTGACTTTTCCCAGCTGCCCTTTAGGCTTGGGAAACTTCTCCATCTGTCTCTTGATTAATGCAACAAATTCATTGCGTTTCTTGAGACCATTTCTGCCGAAGCTATGGTTCAGACACGCCTTGGACATTCATACCGTAACGAACTTGAACTTACAAGTCAGATTCAAGGTATGGCCTCTCAGTCATGTCTGCCAGAGTAATTGTAGGAGGGAGGGAAGAAGGAGAGGTGTCTTAGAAAAAAGCCCCTAACTGAGTGAGCTACGGGGCCTACGCCGCGGCCGGCGGGACACTTCGAGACATTACCTATCCTCGTTCGGCATTTTGCCTTTCTCGATCGGCATTTTACCGACGTGACAGGCCGGAAAGGCACGATTGAGCAGATCAGCAAATGCCCAACCGGCATCTCACCGATCGAGGCGTTGAGAACCGCCGTTCGAGGCGTTCGAGCCTTCCTAAAGCGGCTATCACGCCCGAAAAGGAAACCGGAACAGCGGGGTACCCAGGCCATTGATTTACGTAAGGTACCCGCGGCTCAGGAGCCGTACCCGTAGTAACGATACATCAGTACATCTTGGACATCATGGGCGAAATGATATATCAAAACCCCATATACGCCTGATCGGACACCCATGGCTAATAGAATGGCTTCATGGCGCACGAATAGGGGCCAAATTCCCAAATGCGGTAATACCACATCACACGTCACGGATTTTTTGGCAGGGTTGCCGAGCACCAGTACTTACACCCCATCCGAAAAATCGGTCATACCGAGGCCTTTCAAATGGCCGGAAACGGCATTTGCCGGCCGAGGCTTTTCCTCTCGGCAAAACGGTCTTGCGATCAGTGGCAGTGTTAGCCTCGGTATGGCGGGGTTGCCGAGATGCGACGCGCTATGCGGCTACAGCAGCCGCAGGTTCCCCCCTCCAACAAAAAGGACGTCCTCGTCCGACAAAAAAACCCTCTAATAAAACCCGCTTGCATGCTGCACAACAAACCCCCGACCCGACAGTGGGACCTCCCCATGTAACTCAGCATCCGACAAAAAATCGTAACGCAAACGAGGGTCGCGTTCCGGAGGCCGACCAGGGAAAACAACGGCATTCCAACCACTCCACCAATGAGTGAAGAGGTTGTACACAGGATTGAGACCCAGTGCAAGGGAGTGGCCTTGCTGCGGATCCTACCAAGGCCGGAAGATCTCCGCAAGCACATTGAGATAAACTCGCTGCGTTGGCGGCAGGTGCTCCGAGTCAAACCACTCTGCCCAAGGTCGCCACTCAGCGAGGTAAATTGCACGCACAAGTTTCTGTTCCCGCCCGAGCTCCAGCGGCAGTAACCTTGCTAACGAGCGCGCGAAGGGATCCGAGATGAGGCCGTATGTCGTATAGAAATCTGTAGGCATGTCGACAGTATCTACCGCGACACTAGCGAAAGAGCGCGGAAGATCTGGGGGAGTAGCGTCGACAGAAACATTGCAGAGAATCGGCCGTGATTCGATACCCGCATCAACGTAGGTACGAGCTGGGTTGTGGAGAAGGGAATCGGTGTTGACGATGGCGGCGGGGGGTGGTGAAGTCAAGGGGACATCAGCGACGAGCCCGACGAGGTCGACGGAAGGCGGTGGCGCCAGCTGAGGTGGGCGCACTGTGGCTACTCTGCAGGATCTGTTGTCGCCGACAGAAGAGACTGTGGATGTGGCTGCAGGGCGCACACCGCTGGCTGGAGCTCGGCGCCGCCGGGATCCGCGTGAGATGCGGCGCTCCGCATTTGTGCGACGTTCGAGGGCCTGCGCAACACGTATCATCTTCGTACACGCGGCCGATGCTTCTTGCAGAATCCCGGCCTGGGTAGTGGTGTGATGAGGGGATGGTGTGTGAATCGGGGAGCCAGGGGGTGCGGAAGGATGAGAGGATGTGGGATGGTGCCGAGAGCGAGGCCGGGGGAGATGTACATGGATGACTGGGAGGAAGGTCGGATTTGGAGGCAGTAGCATCTGCGTGCCAGCCATAACCTTCATTGTAGCTGCCCACATACCTAGGGCATCCTGCTCTCGCAACGATAAAACCCTCCCCTTGCTCCCTAAAACTTCCCGATCCCCGAAGTCTGCCTCTCCGCTTCCTTCGTAGATGAAAGATCCTTCGCGAGGTGATGGCAATGGCGAGAGAAAATGTGAAACATAGGACATGGTTTTTGAGACTTTTTTGGGGGCCAAAGATTAAGGAACAGGTGGACAGAAGCCAGGAGGAAGAACGAAGCCAGAAAAAAGAAGCAGCTCTGCAGAAGCAGGTGGAAACCGCCGTTGCTGCACCCCTCCCCTGACATATCACGTGATACACAACATATGCAAACAAACACGATTCCGATGTATTCTTCGCGTCCCTCCGGTGTAGTTACAGTTGGGGACAATCAAAGTCCGCTTGTTTCATAGCGCAAGAACCGTCCTTTTTTGGATAAATCTGACAGCGGATTCGGATCCGGAGGGGTAAAAGGAGCCCAAAAACACACCTCCGAAGTTTTTCCTACGAGCCATTGTTTTTCTCAATATTTTGGGTCAGTTGAACGAAATTGTATGTACCTCTCTGAGGGCTCTGGGGCTGATATATGTCTACAACATCCTCCACACGAAATGAAAAGAGGTCTGCACAAGCCACATGGCTTCTGCGGATTGATTGACAATAAGATTTTGACTTCCTGGAGGCTTTCGGACGAAAATAGGTGCCAGATCAAACCACTTTTCACACGTTAATTGCTCGATAAATTTCCAAGATGTTGTCGGAATCGTAACCAGCTCACGAAAAGGCGTCGATTGCCGATTTTTACATATTTTTAGCTATCTATTGAGACATTTCTCAATATTTTGGGGTCCGATCATCGATCTTTTGAGAATTTGGACATTGTGCTCGTGCCAATCTCTCCATTTACGTGTAAAATCACCCCCTAAATCGTTACCGTAGGCTTGGGAGCCATCTGCCGACGATGGTATCCTAGTTTCCCACGGTCCCCAAATAGGCGGGTTTTGATTGTCCCCGACTGTATAGCTATATAAGTCAAGCCCCATAAAATACACAGCAGATTGAATTACCACTACGTTTTACATGAACAAGTTACGTAGTTATCAGGTTGGTATCAAGTGTCACGATCAGATAGAACCGGGCGCGTACGGTAGAACATGGCATTGAGGGTCGACCTCTCCCACGTCGACGGCGCGGCGGAACGCGTCGAATTCACACGTCTTTCTCGGCTGAGGCAGTTCTCTGCCAGGCGGAGAAATGATGCGCCTTCCCGTTCGAGAACATCTAGCATGCGTGAGTCTCGGAATTGCCGCTGGTATTCAATACCATCCGAGAAGTCCCGAAGAGTATTGAGGAGAGAGTTGAATCTTTCATCAAACATTCCGGAACTGGAACCATGCCCTGCATCCGCGTCAAGTAAATTATCGTCAGAGTCTTCCCCGACTTCATCTTCAAGTGCCAGCCCATCATCCGCATCGGTACGAGGTTCGGATGGTGCGGTAGATGACTGATTGCCTTCCTGGGGTGCCGACAACACAGGAAGGGCCCCGAGAGGCTTCAGGAGCGGATGAGACCAAAACGGGACCGTCCGATTCCGTGTGACCTCCCTGAAAAATAACGGGTGGACGGGATCCACAGCTTGGACGAGGTGTTTACACAGCAAGAAGCGACTTTTGGCGAAATAAGGGCACGTGCAGACCCATTTATGCACGTTCGGTCTGTATTTGTCGTTCAACGGAAGGGTGATGGGTGTACGGCTGCATTTCTTCCATTCGGCCTTGAAATCCTTCCGCCAAGAAGCCAAGTGACGGTAGTCCCGACCGGTGGGCCCATTCAAAATCTTGTCGAGCCGCCGATAATAGAAGGGAGCCAGTTTCACAACCAAGATCCAGGCAAGAAGATCAAGACGTGGCTTGTGAAAGTGATCCAAGAAATCGTGTTTGATACGGCGCCAGCTAGTCAAGTAAAAGTTAAGAAATTGTTCGAGTCCAAAAATAATAATGGCACCCACTGGCTCTCCACCATCATCGTTGTTTTGAGGCGTGGGATTTCAGGGTGCTCTGCACGGGCCCAGAGCTCCCAGCGGCCGCGACGATACCAGTTCTCCCACAGATATGCCCAGACCTCGCGCAAGTCATTATCGACACAGAATGTGTAAGCTTCCCTTACTGCGCATAGCCTGGAATTAATGGGTGTGCGCAAAGATGGTTCTCCATAAAATTGATGATCGGTTGGCGAAAGTCGCTTGGACAGAAGGTTCGTCGCGTTGAGTCGGTCGTTTCGTCATCCACATCCATGGCGTCGCCGTGATCTGTTTCTGGAATGGTAGGGCGCTCCGATCTGGTTGGATCCACGAGATGACGCGGCTGGGAAGCAGGAATCTTGATGGTGCCTACGGAATTCGGGTGTAGAGAGGGCATAGAAGGCGGGGTAATTTCCGCACTGGCGAGGAAGCCACCTTCGTGCTCCGTTGGGTCAGCGCGTCCCGCGGGTTTGAAGGACGGGTCAATGAAAGCGAATTCGGCCCGCGCGCGGTGTACATTGTAAGGTGTGGTCGATAATTTAGCCTGTGCCAACCGCGTGCGCACGGCACGTCGAAGGTGCCACCAACAAAGCTGGATTTTGGCATTCCAGACGTCTCTGGCCATACCAATCTCCCCCATGTCCTTATCGACATGAATGAAGACCGGAATTACCCCGTATTCGTCGCGAAGCTTCTGTGCCCACGCCTCCAAGGCCTTCTTCCGCTTCCCGAGGTCGTCCGAGCCGGTTGTAGAAAGAAGACAATACGACAACGGGAAACCTGCGTTGTCATGCTCACCAAGCACCGTATACAACTCTAGGTGCTTTGAGTTTGTACCGTCTAAACAATATGTTAAACCTGGGATGCAGAAAAGAACTGATTACACGTACAAGTAGCGTCAAGAGCAATTTCGACAATCTTTCCGCGGAGAGGCGTAATAATCTTCTTCATTGCCCAGCAAAGTTGCTCGACACCTTCAGCAGGGTGTACGTCGAGGACGTCGACGTCGTCTCCGAGTTCATTGAGTAAAATCTGAGCAGAAGGAAGTTGCTTCTCATCTCGCTTCCATAAAATCTCGCTCATCTTCGTCCATGCAAAATGGACTTGATTCGAAGTGACCGATGGGAACTGTGCCTGGACTTCCGGGACGAGTTGGTTCGGGGTTCGCCAGTGAAGGCCTTCGCGAATGACAGCGGCTGCACCGGGTGGAAGGGCTACGTCGTAATAGGCGACATGGGGGTCATCATGGCGGAGGTAAATTCGAAGCTTCTTTTCCTGCGCGACATCGCCCGAAATACAGGCGACCCGGGGACAACTTTTGCAGTCAAAACGTTCCATCCCGAGTGTATCGCGGTGAACCGCTCCTTCGCGTTGGCTCGGTCTGCTCTTGTGTTTGCGGCCACTGTCCTGACAACAATAAAGTCGTGTCTTGTGACCAGTCTTTTGCTCGTAATTTTCCTTGACCCTAGCGACTGGTAAAAATGGCTGTCTGGACGCGTAGATTCATAGTACGTACCTGAACCGATATCCTGTTACTTTCCAGATCTCATAAATAGTCATTTGGACGCGTTCTTTATCCGATACAAGCGGATCCTCGGGGATTTGGCATGTACCATGGAACTCGACGCGTTTATTCGTTTTGAATGCGTCTTTGAGTCCGTTCAACATGGACTGAGTGTCCTTGAACCGCACTGCACCGCTGGAATCTTTGCCATCGGACTCCAGACCAGTATTTGCTCGTGTGTCGGGGGTTTGCTGCATCGGAGTATTATTGGTATATTGTGGCCCGGGATCGCTGTCGGACGCGTCGGGGACGCGTAAATTGGGCTGCTCCTCCATTCGGACGCGCTTATTGACTTCCTCTGCTTCTTTGACGCGCTTCCGCTTCGCTGCCTGGACGCGTCTATTTGAATCTCGGCAATCGGGGCACATTTTCTTTTGCTTCTCTCCGGGACCGGCAGGTGGGACAACAGCATTACACTTGGACTGGCTGCAGTAGAGGATGTGCTGGGAGGCTCTTCCATGGCGGGGGCTGATGGTGCGTGTCGGGAACAAAAAACGACGGAGATCGCGCCCAATTTGTTAGTCGACCGAAAAAACACGTGGACAAGGGGTGAAACCATTCGCCAAAAAATCAGGCGGCCACAAGGATCAAACACTAGACTGTCAATATCACTGATCAAGCCTGAGACACCATAATACCAACTACTCAAAGTATACCATGATAAACTGAACCTTGGAGAGGTATACACACCATGCGCAACAGCCCAGTATCCATTTCCCAGGTATTTCACCCACTGAAGCAGGTTTTTCTGACCATTTTATAGTCTTTGTATCAATATTGAACATGCGGACCACAATTGGAAGACTAAGAAGGTCGCGAGGGGGGAGAAACGGTAACCATAACCCCTGGTCTCTAAGTAAATTGGAGACCCTGAGACCTTGAAGTCAAGGGTTCGAACCTCAGTAAAGCCGTTCCTGGGAGGTTTAGTGGGTATTACCTTAATTGGTCGAGTCCCACACTGTTCGGCAAATGCCGTTCGTGCGCAAATGCATCCGATTCCCTACCCTTTGGATTTCGGGGGGTCATGTGCCCCCTGACCCTTGCGGACCGGCGGGGCTAATCAATTATTAGTTGCCAAAGGTCATAACAAACGCACCTCCAAAAAAAAAAAAAAAAAAAAAAAGAAGGTCGCGAGGTGTAAGTGCTTCCCGAAAAGGAAAGTCACGTGATATGTCAGGGGAGGGGTTGCAGCTGCGCTAGCTGCAGGTGGATGTACTCGCGCCGATGACGTGGTCAAAGAAGGGGTCTCGCTGGATGCAGCGGTGGACTAGGATGGCAGAAGGTGGCTAGTAGGCACGGGTCACTCGAATCCACTCTAATCACCACGATGGAGACGCCACGGAGGCTTGCAGCGCTCTCGGATGGACGATCTCGGGAAAGCTAGACTTGGTCACGTGCTACTGACTACCACAAGGAGATGCGACGCGCTATGCGGCATTGCGGCTACAGCAGCCGCACCGTTACCCCGGCGTGGGCCGCAGCTATTCTCAATATCTTTGACCTCGTCCATCCTTGCGATAAATTCTGCGTCCCGGACCAACCCCTGCGATCAACATTCAAACCGCATACTTTCGTCTCTTTGTGAGAACCGAATCCAAAGAGGGAAGACGGGAGGATGCGGACAGACGTCAAAGACGAGGCGGAGGGAAATCAAGGATGGATTCGGATACTCAACTATTGACAGAGTTGATTGAGCGACGTATCTAGTAATTTCTGTACGTATTTATAGGCAAAAGAAAAGGGGATTTTCGGAAGAACCAAGACAAGGAATATATAGAGTGGTGAGACGAGTGGAGACAAGGCAGTGAAAAGAATATGAATGCGGATGGAAGCGGAAAATGTAGAGCGGAAGAAGATGGGAGTTTCGGGGATGATCCGAAGGAGGTTTCTCACATTACCCCCCTTTCGAGGACGAAGTGGAGGGAAGTGGAAGGAAAGATGGAAAGGAACAGAACGGAGTTATCGGGGGAAAAAAATGACCAAGAGTAAACACGCAACGGTTGGCGCGATGATATGATTGAAAAAGGCAATGATTGAAAAAGGCAAATGTGGGAGAGTAGAAATTGAATGGATAGACAATAGGGCGGGAGGGCGTGAAGGGGATGGGAGCGAGGATGATGCGAGGCGAGAAGGAAGCGAGACAAGAAACAAGCAAGCAGATCAAATAACATGCTCGGCCCATTAACAAGGTGCCGGCGGGAGACGCGGGGGTATCTGCCGTTTAGACAATAGCCTAGTTGGACAGATGGTGTGCCAAGGGGTGCGCAAAAAATCAGGGGTCGGATGTGGATGCAAGTGGTTAAGACGTAGGCCTTGTTCAAATGCGCCGCGAATGATGTGGTGGACGAAACAAGCAGAGTTGGTGAAGGGAACATGACAGACAGAATGAAGACACCGAGGAATTGAGTGGTATGGATGGTGATGAAGCGAACTATGAGCCGTAAGCTTCGCGGAAGTGGAAGGAATTTTATGCGGAGGTGCCGTGGCGTGCAATGCGCTTGTTGCAATTGTCACGAACATGGCCAGGTTGGCCGCAGTAAAGGCAAAGATTATTCTGGATGCGGCGTGTGCGCTCGTCCGGAGTAAGGGGACCGAAATGAGTGCGAATGGCGTCGATTTCCATGGGTACAGGGTCGGGAGTCGACGGAATGACGGGTGGATTGGCAGTGGGAATGGTCACGGGGGTAGGCGCGGATGAAGGCGGAGGAATATATGACGGGAGCGAAGACGGAGCTGAGGTAGATGCAGAGTTGGAAGGAGGAGGATTGAGGTAAAAATGAGCATTAGCGCCGTGGCGACGCTCGATTTCGCGCATGTACAAATTGTTGTCGATGCCGAGAATGATGGGTTCCCAAGTGGCGAGAGTTGTCGGGCGAGGATGGATAGGAATGAGAGCATCTTTGATCTCCTCCTTGAGGCCACGAAGGAAGCGGTCGCATTTCGTCTCCTCAGTCATCTGGAGGTACGTAACAATCTCTTTGAATTTTGTGAGATAGTTGAATGCGGAGGAAGTTTGGCGGAGATGATCCAGTTTTCGAAGAGCGGTGGATTGGAGATGGGGATCGGAGAACTTGGAACGGAATTCGACGATGAACTGGACAAAGTTCTGAAGGAGCGCAGGATTGGAGCGTTTAACGCCGGCGAACCATTCGACAGGCGAGCCATCACCCATATATAAACCTGTGTAACGGCTTTTGTCCTCGTCGGTCGCGAAAGAATGGCGCTGAAGAAAGAGGCAATCCTCGATTTCGTTGAGGAAGGGTTCGACCTCCTCAATCTTGCCGTTGAAACGGCGAGGGTCGCGGACGCGAGGAGCAGAGCGGGGAGCGGAGGCAGAAGCGGGATTGATCGGAGCGGAGGCAGGATTGATCGGAGCGGAAGACGGGACGGAATGTGGGGTTTGGCGAGAGATGAACTGGGTCATGGCAGTCTGGAAGGCCATGTTGGTCTCGTTCATACGCTTTAGAACCTCGGTGATCTCGAGGACGTAGTGAGGGACGGGCAGAGGATGAGGAGCGGGGAGGAACTGAGACGGATCGCCGTGATCGGCAGCGGAACTGTCAGCCGCTTGATAGCCGCGATCAGCGGAGGAATAGTGGGCGGCTTGGACCTGGTCAGCCCAACTGGTGTTGGCGTCGTCGATTTGGGACATGGGGTCAGAACTGGAGTCAGGATCATAGGACATGAGCAGGAGGATGAGATGGAAGGATCAAGGAAGGATATCAAGGATTGGTGGCTCAATCAAACTTGTGAGAACCGAATCCAAAGAGGGAAGACGGGAGGATGCGGACAGACGTCAAAGACGAGGCGGAGGGAAATCAAGGATGGATTCGGATACTCAACTATTGACAGAGTTGATTGAGCGACGTATCTAGTAATTTCTGTACGTATTTATAGGCAAAAGAAAAGGGGATTTTCGGAAGAACCAAGACAAGGAATATATAGAGTGGTGAGACGAGTGGAGACAAGGCAGTGAAAAGAATATGAATGCGGATGGAAGCGGAAAATGTAGAGCGGAAGAAGATGGGAGTTTCGGGGATGATCCGAAGGAGGTTTCTCACACTCTTCCCCATTACGACGCTGTCTTGAAGGTAAAACATGACCCGGTGGCGGACGGCCGCATCTGCCCTCTGTACGCTGTCGAAATAGCTGCAAAATGCAAGCAGAAGATCCCCGTTCGACTCGGGGTCGGGTCATCCACAACATTTGTTCGTGTCTTTTTCTCGTCTCTCCTCTAATTCAGATGATTCATTTTTCCCGTGCCATCTCAATGTTCATACCCTGAAAACAGGTGAAGTGCGTTCGTCTCATTATCTGCCTCGACTTATGTACATATCCGACTTCGGTATTTTTCTGCAGATGTCCTAACTTGCTTGCTTAAATTTGGTTTTTTTCCCTTCCCTTCCGTCAAGCGTCAAGCACGAATAAAGACGAGACCCGGATGCGTTCCGGCACACACCTGTCTCCGTTTTCTCGTTCGCTGGGGAGTTTGCAGGACCCCCGTTCGACTCGGGGTTGGGTCATGCTTGACTCCGTGTTTCCCCTTTTTTCCTACCCCCCGAGGTGCGCGGCGGCCACTGTCTCTTTCTCTCTCTCTTCACCTAATCACACCTTGGGGTAGATTGCGCATCCTCAATAACTTGCGCGCAACATTTAAACCTCACGTTCTCTTTCTACATCAACAACAAAGTCTCCTTAACTCCTTGCTCCTGAATCTCGGAGCTTTCAGTAATCGAGGAAACGTTTCTCGGCACTGAAATAAGGCGTTAGGGAACGCACCTACCTATGTTGATGGCTTATCTACGGCTCTTCGACTTTGCAGGAATCCCGTTCGACTCGGGGTCGGGTCGTGGACTAGGTTTCCACAGCTTTTTTTTTTGGTTCCGGGATCTTTTTGATTATTCTGAATCTTCGTATCTGCGGCTGGCGACTACATCCGCTTCTTCACTCCAAATGTATACCTCCAAGCGGCGTCTTTCTCACTCGGAGCGCTGCATTGGCGTTTGCTCAACGCGGCTCATGTATCCGGAACTCCTCCACTCGACTACACACTTCTCGACACCGAATCAAGACCCGACTGAGTCCTGGCATACACGTGCCTCACATCATCATACTTCGAGCCCCCGTTTGACTCGGGGGTCGGGCCCTGCTCTGGTCTGCCTCTTTTTTTTCGGGGGGTGCGGGACGTGTGGCGCAACCACTTCCACTTTAATATAATATTCCTGGCGTCCAACTTTCGCGCAAATCTTGCATCCGGACCAGCACGAAACATTCAACCCAAACCTTATGACTTTGCCTGAAGTTTGAACTGACGACTTGGCTTATCGCTCCTCAATCTTCGAATTGACGCTCCTTATCGCTCAAATACGGCCGGAATGTGTTACGCTATGCAACTGCCTCACATCAATCATTCGTATACACAGGTCAAGACCCCAATTCGACTGGTGGTAAGGTCAGAAACAATCCGTAGGGAACATTCTAATGAATTGAGAGCACGGGTGCGATACCGAACGTTGTCGTGGTGACCCAGAAAATTTATGAGTGAATACCGATTCAGACCTAAGAATGTCGGAAACATGAATCCAGATCCGGCTGTATCCAAGCAAGTACTGGGAGATTTATTGGACATCCAGGCTGCTACACAGTTCATTATAATATTATCCTGTACGTAGATTGAACACAGAATACAGCTAGCATGAAAAACTGATCGTTCTCCGGTGTATTTCCTTGTTATTTCAACAACTTGCTTTTCGAGTCCGAAAGCATTTGGTCGCAAATTCTTTCGTGCAATTCCACCAGTTTCCGTTTGAACTCGCGGAAACCACTGCGTTCAGACGGCTCGGCGGAACAAAAGAGCCTGCCGAGCGACGTCGGCAGTGCCGAGTAATGGCGGCAGAATATGCCGAGGCCCTTCGGCACACCTCCGTCGTATGGCAACGTAACTCAGTCAGAGTCTGCCGCGGGGCCGCCTGAACGGAATGAATTACAGAGCAGTGTACCTGCCCACCGGCAATTGAAGCAAGAATGGTATGTGCCTGAAGCCGAGGGCATCCTCGCACTAAGCCCTGCTTGAAAAATATAAGGACTGTACATTTGATGATCTCGTCAACCGGCTATATTCGTAAAATACAACGTTGATAGCTATGGGTCTATAGGCCCTTCTGAATGATTTGTTAATATCCTCGCCTTCAAACGAGATTCCTGCCTCACCTCAGTCGATCAATGCGGTCAAGACTGCATCGAACCATGCACGGGGCCGGGACCCAGCTTCTTCGCCATCAACTGGCGCGTCTGGATTGTCGAATCGTTGAATCTACCCAGGCAGCTGAGAAACAAGCACAAGCATCAGATAGTAGAGAATCGTATGCGGGCATCGAGCTTCTGACACAACGCCTCGACATCGCGCTTGCACTGCCGAGCGCGCTTGCACAAAGATAATAACCCGTATGGATCGCAGAACGGACGGGCGAGGTGCTCATCGGCGAGTTTATTGCAGATACGTTTGTGCCTACCCACGGGAAAAATCAATTGAACGAACGGCCAAGATTTAAAAACCCGAGCTAACGTACTCCTCTAACCCACGAAGACCATAAGTCGAAAGGTTATACATATCCAGCATGCGCCGATGCGCCGCTTCTTCATGCAACCGCGTTTTCATGGCGTCAATACGCGTCAATGTATCAAGCAGGATTCGACCGGGCCAGACAGCGGGTAACAAGACAAGATAGAGCCAGTAGGCGAGTAGCGCGACGGCGGAGATGATGAGGGTGAGGACGGGGTGGCCCATAAGCCCGAGAAGATGCACGCAAAGGTGGGTGAAGAGGGTGAGGAAAAGAGACATCGTCGGAATGAGCGAGGCCGGGAAGACCTTTTATAAAATAATTTTGAACAGCTTTACACGGTGTGTTGATGAAAAGTCACGACTGTGGCGGGGTTTCCGTCCCTAATATGGAAAGGAAACTGGGTTGGCCTGCCTTTTTTGGTCCCCAATCCATCTGCTAAAATTAATACCTCCGAGTGCGCTGATGGAAGTGGCACAAGCACTGCCGTTTAGGCTCCAGACACAGGGGGCAAACGAGTGGGCGCTTGCCATAGCGGCATCCGCCAGGCATCCCACGGGCACTTCTTGGGCCTTTCGTACGGCATCGCGAGGCCGGCATGAGGCAGTCACATTCGTTATCCGGACCGTGCCGTGTAATAATACCTACCTACCGTATGCGGGGCCAAGCTTCCCTTGTTAGATGCTTGTCCGACTAAGGAATTTCCTCCCTAAACAGTGGATGCATGACGTGTTAGAAATGGGACTCCTAGAGGACTCGAATGGACTCGGACAGACCCGCAGATGAGGGGGAACGCTAAGATTGCAGATGCAGTACATGGTGTTTGTACGTATTAGATATCAGTAGCGAAGTCATCGAGCAGTACGAAAGCGGACGATTTCCAACACTCCCACTCTGCGAGATAAGCAAGCTCCCACTGAAACAAAAACAAAAGCAGGAGAGAAATAAAAAATGCTCCCACTCAATCAAAGAAAAGCTTCATAAACAACTCCAACATCGACTTGATCTTCTTCCGAATCCGAGTTGTCGTGGCATCCGCACTCCTGGTTGTCGCAATACCTAGTCGGAATCGCAGTCGTGAATGTCCGAACGCCAATTGGAATGAATGTGGGAAGGAGAGGGGCGGCGGCGACGAGGCAAGAAAGATGAATGTGCCACATACGTTTCGTGGACCGCATGTGAATGTTCGTTAGTGCCAGGACGGTCGAGAACCCAAGCCTTGATCTCCTTCGGCATATCTGCAACACATCGAGCGGCTATGTGGTTCCGCCGACCGCAGCGATGACAATGATCCTCGTGAGTGGGATCGCACCAACGAAAACCTTTTTCGTCATCCTTCCCAAAAACTTGCCCATCACCGCTAGAGGTGTGAGCGGCGCGATCGCGATCGCGATGTCCGGGATTCCCGTGACCACTCCCACTCGACGCGAACACCTTTCTACCACCACCACCGCTACGGGCTGCAAGGGCTGTCTCCTCGGATTCCGTTTTGACTTGGCTGCCAGTTGGGGTGATATAGGTAGCACCGCAAAGGACGGCTTTGACAGAGTCAAGTTTGCTTTCACCAGCGGGCTGGGAAAGTAGGGTGTTGCGAACACTGACATAGAGAGGGTCGAGGTTCGCAAGGAGAACATCCTTGTAATAGTTGTCGGATATGGGTTCACCCAGTGCGATGAGCTGGTCACGAATTTCGGTGACCTTGTCGACATACTTTTCCACGGGCAGGGACGTGTCGTGGGTTACAGTGTGAAACGCGGTACGGAGAGAAACGCGACGTGACCAGGTGGAAGCCTCGAATTTGGCTTTCAGCTTGGCATAGAGGGCTGAGCCAGAGGTGACGCCTTTAGCAAGTGAGCGAAGATCTTTGGACATGCGAGCCCAAATGATCGTCATAGCAGCCTTGTCCCTCTTATCCCAGGCAGCGGCAGCAAGGGCCTCTGTGGGTTTGGGGGTTTTGCCATCGACGATTCCAGCAGATTCCCCATCAGCATTGAAGACGATGAGAATCTCGTCCTTGAAATTGTGCCAATTGTCAGAAGTGAGTTCTTCGACAGTCTGGGCCAGAGAAAGAAGGGAGAATGGAGTAGTCATGATTAAAAAGAAGCTGAGAAGCGGCCAAAAGAAGATGTCGAAAGGCGGGGGTAAGGTGGAGGTGATGACGTGGCGATTGGTGAGGGTGTTTTAGTGCTCAGAATAGACTCGTAGCGAAGGTGTAGACGCGGGGGCCAATAACCTGTTAGAAATGGGACTCCTAGAGGACTCGAATGGACTCGGACAGACCCGCAGATGAGGGGGAACGCTAAGATTGCAGATGCAGTACATGGTGTTTGTACGTATTAGATATCAGTAGCGAAGTCATCGAGCAGTACGAAAGCGGACGATTTCCAACATGACGTAGGTGAGTTTCTGCGACCGCAACTCGAAATCCACCTCGCGGCTTCGGATCATCGGGCCACATTTGACAGATCAATCAAATCGATGCAGATTTCTCATCCCTCCACGATGTCTCTTGCAGCCATCCTCGTCGCCTGCCTTGCTCGTTGTCCTGCCTGGTCCGCTCGTTGTCCTACCTGGTCTAGTCCCTGCTTTGCCTCTACCTCCATCGACTCTCCCTCCTATACGATCAACTCCATGGCTCTACCACGTGTTCTGTCTGGCCGGCGCACTGCACTTTCCAGCCGCATTTGCGGCCCTGTGCCAATTGGCGCCAGGGCACCGCAAATGCGACTCGATCTGTGCAGGACCACAAGAGTCCAAGGGTTGGGGAATGTATATTGGCAGAGGACCATCAAATGAGCCGCACATTGCACGTTGAGGCTCCGTGCTTGGTCCGCAACAATAGATGACTTCAAGTACTTTCCTTCACCCATTCTCCATGGTTCAAAGCCGAAGGATTTCAAAGATATATGTCCTGGGTATGTACAGATTTTTTTTGGCCTGTGTAGTTGCTCACCCCGTCCCGCAGATCAACGGCCACGCTGCTAATTACATAATTCTCGGTATTCTTATCCGACTCCGACTTTCTTTGTCCTCGTACGCAATTGCTTTCTTCCGACTACCACAGGCTACTTCAGTTTATTTTTCAGCCCTCATCAACCTCGTATCCTCCATATCAACTTCCCTAGCCAAACAAATGAGCGGCGCCGGCACAAAGCGCAAATCCAACAACTCGGGTAGCGGGCCCTCGAACACAAAGAAATCACGGAGCAAAGCGACCGGAAAGGGTGCGGCTACTGGCGCTACTGCTGGTGAAGCTCCCCCCGATGCAGGAAATTCCGCTGCTGGCGCTAGTGGTGGTGGTGACTCTGGTGGTGCGGCAGGAGAGAAAACAGCGGGTAAAGGCGATCGCGGTGGACGTAGTAGGAACCCACATGGGATAGCTCGAGACGATGTTGACGAATCAGCAAAACCTACTCAGGTACGGCGACTAGTTTTCATTCTCTTTCATCAGCTCATGACATGCGACGCAGCGGGCATTCCAGCGTCACATTCGCATGGCCTGTGGTCTTCTTACTGCGGATGCTGTCCTTGGGCCTGCAGATGCGTACATCGACCACTACGATAGGCGTTTTAACGAGGTGGACAATGCGGAGGTGCTTATGCGGGAAATCATTGTGGAGGCGAAGAAGCCAAACAAGGAGGCGTTCAAACGTGCAGAGCGGCTCATCAGGGACGCGAAGGTTATTGCGAAGGGAGAGGGGGGTGAGTCCGGCCGCTACGGTCACATTGCGATGGATATTGCTTTGATTCCGGCAGAGCATATTGCCTTCGTCTTCGGCGCTATAACCCGAGCCGGTCTCAAAGCTTTCCATCCCGATGTCTTTGGTCCTGCGCAGTCGACATATAACCAGCTCCACCGGCAACTGGCAGTCTCGACTTTTCAAGCTGTCGCCGCATGGTATGGGTATACCGCACACAATGTCTCGCTGGCTGTCACGCAGCATTACCACCTTCTCGGTGAAATGTACGACAATTTCATGTTTGGCACCGTGAAGACCAATAGTCGCAAAGAGAACAACTCTCCTGGGAGTTTGTCGAAGGCCATCGACCAGGCCAGCGCTGATAAACGTCGTGCTCGGGTAGGCCTCCACTTACGTTCATTCATTCCTGTTTGCTCATTCTATTTCAGCTTCGTGACAGGCGATACCAGGAGGCCAAGATGAAGGGATGTCGTAAGCCCATTTTGCGATTGCTCAAGGTGAAGGCGGCCCATTCCGACGACGAGCGTCCCGAAGGTGGTGATCCAAAGAAGAACAAAGGCCTTCATATTTGTACGAAGGAGGGTCGCAACCCGATTGTCACCGCGTTTGCCCGAGAGCTCGACGCTAACATCATGAAGCGGCTACAGCGCAACCCGAACAGAAATAAAAAGTGCGTTTCCGCTACAGCTCCATTATTATACCTTGTACTCACCATTTTTAGAGTTCCCGAGAGTCGAATAGTCACTGTGCCGCCTACCGAAGCCTCCCCGATGTCCAGGATCCTCCCTGTTGGCGTCCCGATTGACTTCTGGGATCCCCGGTTTTACAACGAGGAGTTAGACATTCAGGAGAAGGCGATGTACATCCGCACTGGAGTTGCGTTCCCTCTCCCACAATTCTGTAACAACGACAATGTCGCCGACTGGATCAAGATGCCTGCGAAGGAGTTCATGAGAAAGTACGGCAATGACGTTCTCGCGCAATACAATATCCCGACGGCGGAGCAGCTCGCGGCGATGGGTATGGATGATGCTGCTGAAGGAGCGGAGGATGCTGATGATGAGGAGTCAACCGACCTCGAAGACACTGACGACGACGAGCCCATGGCGACAGATGAGTAGTGGATAAGTTGTTCATCTCCCTCCCATTTTCCGTCCGCCACATCCTACTCTGTTTGTTTTAACACCCATCCATGTCATGCAATATGTACTATGTAGTATCTTCTATGCCATATGCAGTATGCTTTATGTTCTATGTCGTTCGAGTTTGTATCGAGTTTGTCTCCATGCCAGAGGTAAGCGGCTGATGGTGATTTACTTTCCTACATAATTTCTGCTGATTTTCAATGATTGGGGTGCAACAATGCAGGATATACCATCATGGCAATTTCCCCCTAGTTCCAGTACTTTTACTGACAGTCTCCAATATTTACACATTTTTGAGAGCCGAATTGGCCACTATATATAAAATTCAATGTCTCAGCCGAATTGAATATACCGCCAAACATGGGGGGTTCCATGACGAGTTCTGAAAAAATTTACATGAACAGAATGCATCTCCAAGTACTAATATCTCGGAAGAGATGACAAATTTCGGCCTGGATCTGATGCTAGGTGTTCTTGGTTGGCGTGTGGTGTTGAAGATGAACTTAAGGCTTCTAAGAGTTATGAGGACTCAATCATAGAGGTAAACCCACCGTGTAAAATAGTCAGAGACCGCAGGGAGGTATTTACTGTCCACATAAAATCAGGGAGAATGCTCCGTCTTTTTTAAAACTCGGAAATCCGATTCAAAACCCCGCAAGGCAGGTAATCAGAGTGTTTGAATACTATTCAGCCAGAATATGGGGGATGTCGCGAGGGGCAGTTTGAACCATACCAAAATTCTCCAATGTGATTATTCCATAGGAAGCAATTTCCCATCAGAGCTCTAGTAGCCTCTACGCGTCGGAAGATCAAGTCAATCCTCAATAATAAACCTAAGGAGATGTCTCCAGAATTTTCTCTGCTAGTCCAGCAGCTATTCTGAGGGCTATAAGAAGCCATAAAGACGCTCCATCATGTATGTCAAATGCCTCTATGTGTCACTGTGTGGACTGTAGGACACAATAAATTCATAATATCTATTTACGGCGAAACAATGATGTTCGAGGGGATTTAAGTCATCGAATCGAGTTTCCGACACAAGCAACACGTATTCGGGCTGAAAGAGACGCGTCAATCAGATTCCCCAGCTTCCGACTAAACGGGTAAATATTGGACGCGTCCAATCACGTGAGAAGCCAACCAGATATTGATGGTCGATGGGCATAGCCTCTAATTGGTTTGGATTATATCAGATGGAACATGTAATACATAGCTTCTTATATCATAGTTAGATCTGCTGTCCGTATACAGGGACAGCCCGTCAAACCGACGGGTAATTACGGCTGAACCGGGACTGGATACTGCCGGTACAGTACAGTATGGTTTAAAAATGGGCTATATACAGCAAGACAGAAGGAAAAAACACCCCTGTAGATCTTTACCTTACCGTAAACCGACGTTGTTCAGGTATTTAGACTATACAAGTATAAGATATCCGCCATGAGCTGCCAGAAATGAGATCGGATTATCATCGGCTGTCGGGCAAACCGGGGGACTCGGAATCAGTGTCAGCATCGGCGGAGTTTGGGGGGAGCCCCAACCAGCTGGGGACCCGCCGTAGGTGTGAACGGAGCACAGAGGTACCTGAATCTTGTACCATTGGTGACCTAGTCTCTTATAAACAGATGCTACAACAAAAGATACTCGTACCTCGTGTGTTGTAGTCTGTCAGATCCCTGATCGGTGTCATTGGAAGTCGACGTTATTATGTAAGCTCAGATTTCTCGGCTCTCGTTCACACACTTAGGATGAATGTGAGGGATGTATTGTACCAAATTATCACTCAGGGGGTCAGAATGTACAACTTTCCCACTCAGGTTTTTCGCGGAAAAGCACAGGTGAAGAGGTCAAAATTTGATGACCCGTTGACCGGCCTTTCATTCCACGAGGATCAAAGACCCAAGACAAAAATCCGAAGAGACAGATCTATTCAAAATGTGAATAAAACACATTTGGCCTCTTAGATCTTTGAATATAGGCAGCTGGAAGCGCCATAGAGCCCGAGATAAAATTCAAACTCCGCACTTTACGTAATAAGGTCGACTTCCAATGATCGGGCGCGGTTAAACTACAGACTATTGGTGACCCTACTTCTTATCCTGTGCCTGTCATGTGTGGGGCAGCTGACCATCGGATCATCCATGAAAATGTGTGCGACATTAGAACCATTTACATGCTGAGTGGCACTAAGGCTCCAACCGTTTCCGTTTACAAACGTTTGTAAACGGTTTAACCGTTTAAATTTACCATTTAGTTTACGGACCCCTGCAAACGGTAAACAAAACGTTTATAAACGGTTTAAACGGTTCTTAAAATATAACCACCTATACAGCTGCGAGACGGTGGTTTTGAGGGGTTTTAACTGTCAGGAAATTTCATTGAGATGAGGGAATTCATTGACGAGGGTTTGCGAGGGTAAACGTGGCCTGGTTTCTTCCCTCAGAATTTGTCGATGTGTTTGGTACCTTCCCCAACAGGCAGGTTGGCGCCTCTCGACATTGGAATGCACCCTTGTGCCCTCTATAAGGCTCATAGTACAATGAAGAAGGCCCATACTCAATGTAAAATGCACCCCCGGGCATGGCAGGTGGTCGGTGGCTGCACTGACTTTTTTTTTAGAAAAGATACCATTTATAAACGTTTATAAACGTTTATAAACTGTTTACGAACCGTTTCCGTTTAGTTTACGGAAATCCGTAAACGAAAACTAAACGGTTGGAGCCTTACTGAGTGCTGATGCTGTGAGTAGAAGGCAGGGCAGCTGACTGATCTTTGGTGGAAAGATGTAAAAAGGAGTTCCGAGCTCCGAACTCTCCTTGAGCTTCCATCAAATCCCCCCCTCCTTACTCCCTCACAATGCCCTTGAAGGTCCAGGCAATATGTGTCTGCTCTAGCTGCAAGGAGCATACAGTTGTTATTGATGGAACACCCCAGCCGGGAAAGAAGGTCCACCCACAAACCTGCAGAGAACATATGTTTGGGGCGGGACCTCCAGCAAAGAAAAAAGGCAAGAAGAGAGCACTTTCAGATGAAGACATAGACTCAGGCAATGAAGCACAAGGTATGTTCAATGGGTATAAGAGTTTGGTATTGCTCACCGAGGATAGGAACTAATGTCAATCCCGGAATGGACAAACAGGGTGCACAGGATGCCCCACTAGCCACTGTTGTCCAACTCTGCTGCTTGCTTGCTATCTGGCTTCACTCTGCGGCTGGTGTCAGTCGTGCCACTGTGAATGTTGTTCTCAAGGTTGTTCAGTTTATTATTGCAACTACATTGCAGCTGGTCCAGGCTTCACTGATAGCTCAGGGCATCACTGGATTTGAGCTTCCTTCATTCCAGATTCCTGTGGATATTCGCACTGCACACAAACACTATAAATTGGAGCCAGAAATTATTCGCACAGCTTGCTGTCCAAAGTGCTACACCATCTATGAAGGGACAATTTGGGAGATCCCCTCTCGGTGTTCCTTTAGACGGTCCAAACGCGCTCGGAAGTGTAATGCAGATCTTCGCCGGAAAAGACGTACTCCTACAGGGATCAAAGAGGTCCCGCACACAATGTTCAATACCCAAAAGTTTGAATCTTGCCTGGAATTTTTCCTCTCTCAGCGGGTCATTGAGGACTATCTAGAACAGGCTTTCAACAGGACTGGACCTGCTCCGGGCCAATCCATTCATGATCTACGGGACAGTCGGGCTTGGAAGGACCTTGGAAATTATCTGTCCAACAAATACAATTTGGTCTTTGGCCTCTATATTGACTGGTTCAATCCATATGGAAATAAGATCTCCGGTTTGTCATTCTAAGTTTCCCGCTTTCCTATCTCTCTGATGCAATCATCCCAGGAAAAGTTGTTTCCTGTGGAGCAGTCGTCTTATGCTGCATGAATCTACCTCCAGAAATTCGCTATCTTCCAGAAAATCTCTTTATTGTTGGATTGCTTCCATCTCCATTCAAGCCTGATGCGGTGGATTTAACTCATCTCATGGACCCCATCGTCGAAACCATATTGAAATATGAGCCACCTGGCAAGAAGGTTGCCACACATTATCATCCGGAGGGTGTAGATGTCCAGGCACGGATTGTTCCGCTCATTGCTGATTTGCTGGCTGCAAGGGAGGCTTCGGGCTTCCTGTCTCATGCTGCAATAATGTATTGCTGGTTCTGTCTTCTCACCCGTGATGAGAACCATAGACTTGATCATTTATTATGGGACTACCGCACAGGACAGCAAGTACGAAAAGAGGCTAAGGAATGGCGAAAGTTGGACACCATCTTAGCTCGAAATGATAAAGCCAAGCAAACTGGTGTGCGGTGGGGCTCATTGCATCGCTTCATACACTGGGACCCTGTAAAACACACAATCCTTGGATTCATGCACAATTGGCTGGAAGGTATACTCGAGCACACCCTCCGGACTCTATGGGGTATAGGTCGAACACTGAAAAAGCAGAAAGAATTGATAGAAATCCAAGACCAAGAAAATTTTGATGAGGGAGATGTTGAAGAAACTGCAACAGAACTTGGCAGCTTGCTGGATGATAATTTTGATGATGCCTCTCAATTAGAAAGCCTACGTGAATCCCTTTCCTCCTTCAGCTCCGGCACTCCTGTCCCACGTTCAGTGGATTTGGAAAACGAAGAGGACTGGGAGGATGTGGATATGGATGATGCCACTGAGTATGGTGACACAGCTGTCTATGGGAGCTTCAAGCTACCCAAAGATGCTCTGGAAAAGATTCGCACATGTATCAAAGAGGTCTCACTTCCAACATGGGTCACTCGCTTACCCAACAATCTTGGAGAACCGAAACATGGTAGACTGAAGGCAGAACAGTTTCTTACCCTGTTTACTGCAATCCTGCCACTTGTCATACCAGAGACACCTTTGACAGAAGATGAATCAATGAGCCAGGAAATGCTTGAAGGCTTTTATCATCTTGTTGCAGCAACAAACATTATCTCCTCCTTTGAAACTTCAGACTCCGAGGCAGAATCTTTCACAGAGCATTATACTGCATATCGCAAACATATTCAAAAGACATATCCGGATTGTCCGGAGCCTCCAAATTTCCACTATGCAATGCATAATGAACATATCCTCAAGTATTGGGGTCCGATGGCTGGTTTGAATGAGTTCTGGGGTGAACGAATGAATGGGATGCTTCAAAGAATCAAGACGAATAGCCATCTCTGTGAGTACCTGCTCGAGGACCTAACAGTAACATCACAGTATTCTGATTTATTATTCTAGATGACATGGATTATACCATGCTGCAGCAGATGGCTCGTCGCTGCAGACTCCTGGCACACCTTCACAATTCAGAATTTCAGGATCCAGTCTTGAAGGGATTCACAGATATTCTGAATGTGAAAGATACAACAAAGCCAAAGGAACCCGATGATAGGGCGTGTACCAAAACATGCATGAAAATTCAAATTTTCATTCCTTTGATTAGACCTATCAGAGGCATAAGTAAGGCATATAGAGGGTGTACACTCACCTCGGAGTGGTACATTAAACCATTGATAGTCGCAAGCCGGCGGCTAACAAGTGCTGAAGTCTTTATGACGGCTCGTCTTATCAGTCAGATTAAAGTCTTTAAGCCATATGCTGGGCTCTAGAACTCAGCTAACCACTGAAGTCTCTATTGTACTAGAGGTGAACAAGAGGAACTACAGAGTATCTATGGCTGGCCGCCAGGAGGCAGCACCCTACGGGATTGAACTACAAGTTCAACTTGTACGATTTGACTTGATTGGATTGAAGACAGACGGCCGCCGGTGATACCTAGCGGCCAGACTTCTTAACATCCTTGGATTAGTAACTCGAGATAGAAATGATTAGATGATGGTCCGCCCGTCAGTTGGATGACTGATTGGTGCGACTTGATATAAGATTGAATTGAAGTAGTCCAAGCTGGCCGGCGGCCATTCTACTAACAAGGGAGCTTAATGGACTTGATACGAGAGACTAGATAAGATGAATTGAACAAGAGATATACGGGCGGGCAGGCCAGTGTAGGTGAAATCCTACATTGCCAAGAGCGGGCAGCCAGGTGATCAATCACCGGTGTTACCTTGGCTGGAGCACGCCATACTGATGAAATATGAGGAATAAGATCCAGACCCGCCCGCCGGGGCCCATTATACCCACGAGTCATAATAACTGCCATACCATTGGGCCGCCGAGCAGTTCGGGTCAGTCAGGTTGCCTAGAGAGAAGTTCCGGTTTTCCCTTATATCTCCTTTCATTGCTCCCTCGTTTGTATAAAAGCCAGTCGTTTAGCGTGTTTGTACTTCAGTAAACCCTTACCCATATTTGGTGTAATATAGAGTTGACTCAGAAGACCTGAATTGAGATTAGATTGAGAACTAGTTTGAAGACTAAGATTTGTGCTTGAGAAATACAACTACGAAAGCTTAGTTGGGAGCGACCTGTCGGCCGCCCGCCACTAACTTGCCTAAGTCGGTGCTTGGGTTAGAGTAACTTGTTGAACCCGCCTTTCTGAGTTTGGGAAGCTGAGAATATATTGATTCGAATTGAGACATTAGACGACGACTGGCTTTGAGTGTCAATCCCGGGTTGACTATACTCACCTTTCGTGAACTATAAGTTCTTCGTCTCAGTGTGGACCCCCCTACCTACTACCTCTATTGAAATCATACTAGTCGACTAGTCACTCTATCAGGGTGAACTCTTGATTATTGAATAGTAACCGAATCTTTGAATTGAATTGTGCGCTCTTGATAGACGATACGCCTGTCTCACCTCCCCGAACACACACACACTGAGTACTTGATTGAAGTTGTGATATATTGGATTTGATTTAGTGACTAGAGTTGAGACTTGCGCTCACTACATTCGCTGAGTTAGACTCTTTATTTCACGGCTGCACCCGAGTGCGCCGTATCACCGAAGAACTTGATAGCTTTGCATTGGCATTGTATCTATCCAAAGTTCCTAGAATGTCTGCAAAAGAATACAAGGCAGTCCTGACTTATCTCAACTCTTCTGGAGAGACAAGTCTCAGTTGGTTGAGCTATCCAGATGAAGAATATCAGTCTATGATCTTGCCACCAAATGCGAAGCGGCTCAAGGAGTATCACGAGAATGGACGCACCTACAGCTGTCATTCGTCCCACCATTCAAACAGCTTGATCCAGTTTCGCAAGCCCAATACCGATGAGGCCCCGATGACAGGAGTCATCAGGGTCATTTTGGAGATACCTCTCCATGGGTTCTTGAGGAAATTTATCTTTGTGGCACCTCATCGACCTATTGATATCAGCAACACACCATACAGAAATCGCCCTCGGATGATGACAGCTCTGGTTGAGATCGAGCCTTACAAGACATTGATGGTTATTGAACCTAAACATGTCATTACCCATCTATCAGCTTGGATAAGACCTTCACGGACCTATGCGGGTATCAATAAACGATTTATGGTAGTTTGTTGGGCGCTGAATAGAGGACATAAATAAGCTTCATAAGTTTTGTATATTTTAAATTGAATTCCACAGTTCCTTGGATCACTGCCAACTCAGGTCTTACGGCTCTGCTGACATATTTGTGAATACATCGGAATTAGCTCACCTGAAGAACGATGCTCCACATCGTCGACTTGAGTCCGGTGGCCGGCCCGAAGATTGTGCCGATTTTATGCCGATTTGGTAACATCGTGATCGGAGGTGATAGCGCACAGCTTGCAGCGTGCCCTGTCAAGTCCGCAACAAAGGTATGGCGGTCGTTATTGGACAAAACCCCCGTGAGCATGCGTGATCATGCATGGTCATGCATGGTCATGAATGGTCATGGATGGCCATGCATGAGCATTGATGGGGCATTCATGACCATCCATGGTCACTTGTTGACCACCCCTCATGCACCATGCGTGACGAGTCAGTACCCAAATAAATCACTAAGTTTTCCCATCAATGACCATGCATGCTAGCACAGTAGTAGAAGTAGCACTTTTTTTGGATGTCATAGGATCTTGAGCCTCCTGCATTTGGTAGGTAGGTAGCACCATGGGTGGGCGGCCGTCCCGCAGCTGACAGGGAGAAAAATATGAATCTAGTCCGAACTTCAAAAATTGGACATACATACTATCCTCTGGAATTATGAGTAGCAACATTGCAGGTAACTTATCTAACCTGAACCAGTCAAATATCATGAGATAGGGTTTTGATGATAGTTCTGCCGTGAAACTGACACACTGGGCTCCCCACAAGCCTGAACTTCGTCGGTTGAAAGTTGCGGCGGAAGATGCCGATTCACGGCTCATGTGCCGATAGTGCGGTGCCGGGCTTGGGAGCGGTGTGCCGCAGCTGATGATCAGTGTCATAGATCACTGCCGTGTAATACCACACTCCCGACGTGCCGTGTGCGCCGCATCTATTCAACCCGAGGCTAGGGAACGGGCAAGTGCACCGGGAAGGTAAATGTAGATACTTATCCAGGCCCGGCAATCCTCAAGCCCGTGCCCTGAGCCCGCCAAAGCCTTTCACGGTGCCGGGCTTGGCTCGGCTTGGCCAAGCCCGGGCCCGGCCCGGCTCGGCTTGCGGGCCTGGGCCGAGCCCTGAACATCCAAGTCGTAAATGGCAGCATGAATGCTCATGGATGATCATGGATGACCATGCATGGTAGCATCAATGGCGGGCATCCATGGACCATCCATGGTCATGATATTCAGTCCTCAATATCTAAGTGTTCATGCAATGGCCATGGATGGTATTGTATGATATAGAAACACTCACATGGGTCATCATGCATGCTCCATTCATGCTCACCCATTGTTCATTGATGGTCATGCATGCTCATTGGGGTTTTGTCCAGTAAAACCTGGTATACAAAGGCGCAGCAAGTGCCGGTGGGTTGCCATTATGACTCTTTTGCCCCCTGTGAGATCCCATCTGGGTTGGACTACCGTTTATGGTACCGAATCCCAGGTTGGACTGCCATTTATGATACGGAGCCGTAAATGTGTTCAATGTTCGGGCACTCTTGCTCCATCGCTTCACACGGAACTGGATGTATTTGCGCACCATTGACGGAGTCGTATACAGCACCTTCCAAGGAGCTGCACGACTGTCTGACAATCGTGATCATTGAAGGTATTATTATCATGGATGATTCCAGGCTACACGATGCTCTTTCTCCAAAAAGTTCCAGACGCGTAGTCTGTCACAACGCGAAGTCGGCGAGGTTGTCGGGACTGAAGGATGGCACAGCCACTCGCCGAGATCATCCAACTCGGCGAGCTAGCGACGGCAACTTCCGCTCCCTTATTTAGCGAGGGGTAACTTGAGCTTGGAAGCACAATTCGTGACTCATAACGCTTGAGCTCAAGCGCCATGATATACCTCCTCCCTCCTCCCTTCGCCACGTGATAAACGGCAGCTCGAACCAACCCCTCGAGCTGCAACACGGCATTTCCCGGCATCGTGACATGGTTGACAGCGTAACTGACTCAGAGTGACTGTTACGTCGCGCCACGTCCTCTCCTCCCGCCCATCGCCCTCGACGTCCTCCGCCTCATCCCACTCCTGGATCTTTGTCATTTGTTCTCGGCTTGGTGTGCGCACTACGAACACGCGGCCATGTGATAACCTGAAGCACGCCTCGAAATGTCCAGGAAGTTTGGAAGTTGGGCAGCGGGATGGCGGGTTGGCGCATTAGTGGCTCAGGTACGCGTCAGTATTTTGAAATTTAGCCCTCCCAAATGTTATAAATACCGTGCACAATCCATGTGGTCCGTATCTCCCCGTCTTGAGCCCCTTTGGCCTCTCCAGTCTGCCAGTGCGGCAATCCTCGCGCCTGCAGTTGTTTTGTTCAAACGCTGAGCAGAAACAACTTCCATCCCGACATGGACTCGAACCCCAGGCCCCGGGACGCTTGGCACTCTATGAACCCAGCGTTTACCTGCACAGGCCCCATTTATGACGCCGAACCCCGCTTTTAATCCTGCCCCCGCCTTTCATTCCGCTCAATCCTTCGGACAGCAGTTTTATTTTCAAAATACAATCCCAGTCACGTTCAACACAGCTGTTCCTCCCCCATCTCAACCTTGCGCGCCATTCATCGATGCAACCGACACAGTCAATTCGGCTGCCACCACGCAACAGAAGCGCAAGCGTACGAACGACACAAGGGATAAGTGCACTCGCAGACACGTAGATCCATTACGGTACCTGCTGTCTTCGGAGTCATGCCATCCACTACATTGCCGCCGCCACCGCCGCCGCTACTGCGTCGGTTTCGGATTCCGCGCTGCCTCAGGCAAGCCTCGTATCTCTCATGAACAAAAACACCACTTCTGATGCTTTCTCCACGGATGTCTGATTCTTTGTACCACTTGCGCGCAAAGATATCGCTCCAAACGTACTACTACTACCACTATTGTCCGAGATGGTACCAATACGGCCGGATAAGAAAGAGTTCTCGCACCTGTCTTACCGCTTCTGCCCGTGCGTTTAATTTTTCTCCCCCCTTGCAATCGATTTGATGGTGTACCAGACTTGTAAAATGGACTAAGTGGAAGAATGTAGAGCGCCAGACAGCCTCTATTCGGCACCATCTCAAAACGACTCACACGAAGGTTCGGAAGGAACTCGTCTTCCTGAAGAAACCCAAAGGCTACGAGACGGTTGAAACTACGACTAATCAAGCTCCTAGCGAGTGGGAAGAATTTTCCGTGCCCGTGTTCTTGCCAAACGGATTGCTGTCGACGATCAGGCATGTCCGTCTTTTTGTTTTTCTTAAACAACGCTGACTTTTCTTAGTCTATTGATGTTGTAGATTGTGCCGAGCTTCGTGATGTATCGGCACGGAGAATTTTGAGACAATCATCAAGGAGGGTAATGCAACGGGTGGCTTCGGAAAATCTAAAGAGGATTTCCGTGTTGTTGGGCTGCTGAAGGACGTCAAAACTCGCTGGTCAGCAATATTCTTGATGATCGACCGCCTCCTTGAGTAGCACTTGGTCAGTATTTTGGCTCTTTCGTCAGATCATCGGGTCACTGATGTAACTTCCGGGCCCGGTTCCTCAGGCCTCGACGACCCAAAGCAAGATGAAATCACATGGCAGGGAAAATTATTGATCATGGTGAACGTCGCAAATTCTCTCATTGATAATAATGAAACAATATCAGGTTCGAGTCCATATTCCGCGCATCAACTTCCATTTTCAACCACATGGCTTCGATTTCACCGTTCTCCGAACACAAATTCCTCTTGCTCTGTGTTCGGCGACCACTTTCAATGGGTGGCAAGGCCTAACTGTCTAAAAGTTGGGGGTTCAGTTTTCGAAATGAGGTGTTCTCCTACCGACCTCTCTATTCTGCGATGGCTCGGGTCCGATTACCAGACTCGGGTCCCTAACTCACAAAATGCTTTAATTCTTAAGTGTAAAGGGGACGAATCTACAAGCACCACCGCTAATATTGTCTGGGAGGAACTCCTTTTTTAATTCGATACAGATCCCATGATTTACTGCGCATACATATAGTCAACGAGGAGGATGCCGGCAACCGCTTGTTCTACTCTTCATTGCTGAACCTTTAGGTTTGGCTACCCAGGAGAAGATGGGTTTCGGGCCATTTTGCTACATGTACAAACAAAGGTTTAGTCATGCAACATTGGTCATCGGACAAATAAAATCGGGAGAAATTGGGGCAAGACATGAAAATAAATCAAAAGTGTTAGGATGGATTTTTCAATTCCGTACCGTCCTAAATCTCCCGTGCAGGCCCACCTTGTCCCCTGCAACCAAAGATATTCTCAAAGTTTGATTTTCTGTCATTAGTCATTTCTGCTTTGTGTTCGGAACTGTATCCGTTGACAGATCAAAGCCTGGGCGGCCGAAGAAAGCCGATACTGAACCTGCCTTCAGACTTGGCTCGAGTTCGATGGAACTATATTAGGTTTGCAGAAAAGGCCACTACTTGCAATCCAGATTCAACATGCCTGCTCCTTTATTTTCAGGGAAAAATTGCAGCAGCGTCCAAGCAGTGTCACGGTCACTTGGGCACGGTGAGAGGGCTTTTCTCAACCGTTTGTTTGACTTTATCTCCTCCTACATGTACAATATGCACCGGATTTGAGTTTTAATGTCTCAGCCTCTTGGATTTCTCTGGAACGGGTTGATTCTTGACTTGTACACACAACCATTACAGCTAACGTCAGTACCGAGGGCGCGAACGAAAATTTTCCCATTTGGGACATTTTCGAAGAATTCCCCATACCTCGGTCAGTTCTTCACGGATTTGCATGAAACAAGGCTGGATAATTCAGGCTAATTCATGCGCAATTAGTCATAGAAGGAAAGAAGCGAAAATATGTCATATTGCATAATGCAGGATTTCGGACCATTTGGGGCATAAATGCGGTCTAATACTATCAGAACTCGCAACATACCTGGTCTTTTGCGAGTGAAGACTTGTAGACATTGTGAAACATGTCATAGAATAATAAGTTCAGATAATTCAGTCTATGGTGCTCGTGATCACTTTGGGGCACTGGGCAAAACACTGTGACTGGGAAATATTGTAATAATGACATCCATCGATGAAATTTATGCAATTCTGACTCTATGACATCTTTTAAAATCCATGTAAATCTTCCGTCCCAAAAAACCAGGTCGTTTGAACATGCCTGGATCTTGCTAGGCTGATAAGTTTATTCCCAAAACTGCCCAATTTCCCAAACTATCTAAAATAAAGTATTTTTACCCATTTCCTTCTATCACTAATTGCGCATGAATTAGCCTGAACTATCTAGCCTGGTTTCATGTAAATCCGTCAAGAACTGACCAAGGTATGGGGAATTCCTCGAAAATGTCCCAAATGGGAAAAGATTCGTTCGCGCCCTCGGTACTGACGTTAGCTGTAAGTGTATGGATTTTTTTGATCACTTGGCTCTCATTTACACCTGGGGAGAAAACTCTTTACAGCAGCACACGAATGTTGGGGATGGTTAACAAAACAACTTCTCTCGTTCCACGAGTCAAGTTGGTTTTTTTTTGAGTTCCTCCTTGGTTCCTCCCCATTGCGCTTTCTCCAGGATCCTGGAAAATCTCTTACAGCAAATGTTCTACTAATTCAGAGTTCCGGATTCCAGCTACAGTTATAATTACTATCATTTGACTCTAGCCTTGCATTATTGTTGCCTTATCCTGAGATTATGATCACGATGGACTATATCCAAGAAGGGGGAACAAGGCAATACTTACTTTCCGACTGGATTTTCACTCGTGCGGACTTGTCTTCTGCCCTGATGAGAATACGACCCCTAGTTGTTAAAATAATAATATTGGCCTTTGTGGATTTTACTGTGTCTCAGCCAATGGTCGTGAGTTCTAAAAAAATTCGGCAGAGCAGTTTGACAATGCCTATGGTTTCAAGCTCTTCAAACTGAGAGGTGAGTTTTTGAACCTAAAGGTTCAGCTCCTGCCTCGAAGAGGCTCAATCCCAAGTCATACTCTTTAATAATGTTTGTGTAAATCCTTTACAGCTGTTTGCAGAAGTAATGACACCTCCGATCATTTTGTAAATAAAGTGCAACTTAAGAGTTCCTTTCTTCCTCTGCTCATTGTAGCAGTGTTCGCCCAAAGGGCTAAGGCCTTAAATGTTTAAGCCCTTAAAGAGGCCTTAAATAAGGCCTTAAGGATTTTTTGGCCAGGCCTTAAGCCCTTAAAGAGGGCTTAAATTATCGGCTATCAGTTGTCTTTCGGGTATATAATCGAATTCAGCTTGTCATCGGCTACCTTGGTGTGTCCCTCAGCTAAGGCCCCCAGAAAGCTTACCCTTTCGAGTTTCACGGGTGAGAAAATTACGTGCCTGCAGATTTTTTCCCGACTTGGCATTGTATTGTGATTGTAAGGCAGGGGCAGTATGCCCACTCGCTTCGACATCGACAGAGTAGCTTGCCACGAGCTTAAGCAGTCTACAGCCAAAGCTCAAAGGAGCCCTAGAAGAAGACCAACCACGAACTTTTGACCTGCACCAAAATGCGTGAGAAAATACTCTTAAGGGCTTAAAATGCCCTTAAATTTAAGGCCTTAGCCCTTATTAAGGCCTTAAGAGCCCTGGGAACCCGATTTAAGGCCTTAAGGGCGAACACTGCATTGTAGGCTCATTTTTGCACCAAATTCCTCGAAAATAGGCGTGTTGGACAGCGTTTTGGGCGCGCTTTCAACCTACTGTGGTCACAACTCCTAATTGAACAATTTCTTTTCGATCCGCCTTGTTGCAGGAAAAATTTGGGAAAAATAAACCACAAATTTGGAGGATAACTTGTATATCGGTCAATAGTCCTTTGGAATTGCTTTTGAACGCACCTAGTCCCGAGTCAATCGGTCGAGAAATGAGCAAGAAATGAGCGTGACAACAGGGAGGATCAAATTTGCTCTTATTTACAAAATGATCGGAGGTGTCATTACTTCTGCAAACAGCTGTAAACTCCCACGGGAGCTCACCGAGGGTTGGCGCACAAGGAGGTGGGCCACGACAATGCGACGAATTTAGCAGACTTCTCGCGTCAGCGGACTCAAGTAATGCTACGTTTACGTGTGATTGGTTTCTCAGCACACATGGCACCACAGCCCACCTCACGCCACGACGTGCTTCTCCCATAAAACGGCCAGCAACAAGAACCTCTCATGAACTACGCTTGGGATCCCGATCCGCAGGGTGTGGGGCGGCACGCTGCCAGCCTTCAAGTTCTGTACACTCGAGCGCGGAATGACAACGAGTCTGAAGGAGAAACTGGGGCGTTCGAGACGGGAGGAGAGTCTCACGACTCGCGACTCATCGCTGCAAACTTCCGAGGCCCCATTCCGATCTCCGTCCATCACATCGTCGACCTGCTCAAGGACAGCAACGAATCTGTTCGTGAATTTATTTCCTCCTCCGCGGTTGTGTGGCTATAATGGGTCTTAATTACCAGGTCTGGGACGAAAAGGAATGGCATACTATAACTTCTGTTGGAGGACTTGGTGATCGCGAAGGTGGGTCGGGAATCCTTAGTTCTGCACAAGGCGCTGGGATAAGGTCGCTGTACGCCGGTGGATAAGACGTCAAGCTGTTGATGGTTTGTCTGCCCGATTGTATGTGACTGCTCAGGCTTGACCGAGAAAAAGACGCAGAAGACATTTCCACAACCGTGACAAGGAGCAATATGAGAGAGAGACTGACGTGGCGTGCAGCCACACCGAGCCTGCTTGATCCGGACCACCAAACTTTCCCACGACCGAAGAACTGCAGAGGTTGAGCCCCAGTGAAAACAGCGTCTTGGCCGGTATCGGCCTGTCTCGGGTGGTCTCAGAAATTTTATGTCTTTTAAATCCAAGACCGGCCGGCGCAGGCCGGTGCCAGCCCCCGCAAAAATGGGTTTCGTCTCGGTATGCATCGCTAGGTATCGGAAATCTTTTGGTATTGCTAATAATGTACAAAATTTGCTCGCCCTCCTCCCTGCTGCTCGTCCCTGCTGCCTATGGCGGTCCAGATGCACATTTATTCCCGCCCCGCAAACATTTGACCCCGCCCCGCAAACTTGCCTTTTTTGGTCGCCCCGCGCGCGATTTTGCCAGTTTGATCCTGTCAACAAGTTTTGCGCCGACGGCATGTTCCGCCCCGCGCGATTTTGGCCCCGCGCGCGCGAAAAGCGCAAATTTTCTTCGGTGTGCCCCCCGCAGAAAAACTCATGATGAGTAAAGGTCTGAGAACAAATTCGGTATAAGTAAGATATGAATGGGATCGGTAGGGAGAGTGTGACTGGTATCAGAGGAAGGTACTGAATGAAGAAGGTGTTGAAAATGGGATATACATGTAGTAAAGGAGGATAGAGTGTATGGGTGTGACGGTGGCGTGAATAATCAAGGGCTGAACGGGAATGCTGATGCAGATCCCGAAGGCAACTTCTAACATTTGGCATCGCGCGACGCGAACTACGTGATCGTTCAACTAAGTTATTTATCAATCCTGTCATTGTCATTCATCCACTCCTTTGTCGCCCTTGGCCTCCTACTTTTTCACTCACTCCCTCGTTGCATATCGAATCCTGGACCCATTCAAGACCCACTCGTCATTCATTGGTGCTTTTCTTAATAACTACGCAATCCACTCCGTCAATAATCATCTGCCTCTCAGTAGACCTCACCTTCCTCTCATATAGGTATGGCCACAGCCCTATCAATGGGCACGGTCGTCTACTTGTGATGTCACGATGGGTCCGAGCCGTGACTTTGGCCGCCGTCTCCCCCCCGAGACGGTACGGGATGGCAAAAAAAGATAGCCGACAGCCGTTCAATAATGGGGGATACAAGGGATCCAGGGGGTCGACTTTGGGATTCTAAGGGTCAAGTCTATTCAGTCTGGTACACCCTCTCAATCAGCTTTCATTTGATAATTCGCGCGAAGGAAGTCAATTTATAGGTGACGCGCCAAATCAGATGATATCACGTGGTCGTTCTACCCCGTTCAAAAAATTCAGTGGTCCGTTCTCGGGGACCATAGTTAGTCCTATGTATTTTTAAGGTAAAGGTGTGAACTTATTCTTGCATTCTATTTCATTTTTGACTCTCAATCCGCACGAAAGAACACGAATACATTGACGACCGGAGTCAACGGGATGGACAGCAATTCTGCCATCCCGTACCCATCCCGTTGATTTATCCAAGCGACCCCTAGACAGGACAGGACGGCCTGCCGTTGACGGTCCCCGTCATACCTGTAAAGACAGCAACAGTGGGCATCCTAAGCACTCTGATACCAGTCACACTCTCTTAATCATCGTACGGATCCCATTCATACCTTTGCATAATTACTTATCCTAAATTGAATCTCAAACCTTTGCTCATCAAGTGAATGTTTGTGCGGGGGGCATCGAAGAAAATTTGCGCGCGCGCGGAAGTTCGGATTTTCGCGCGCGCGGGGCCAAAATCGCGCGGGGCGGAACATGCCGTCGGCGCAAAACTTGTTGACGGGATCAAACTGGCAAAATCGCGCGCGGGGCGACCAAAAAAGGCAAGTTTGCGGGGCGGGGTCAAATGTTTGCGGGGCGGGAATAAATGTGCATCCGGACCGCCATAGCTGCCCGCTTCCCCATCAGGAAAATCTGAAATTACATCACAGACCCAGATAGCCCAAGAAAGATCTTATCACATAAAAACAGCCATAGCAAAGGCCCGTCTTTATAGAAAGGTGGGAGGGACGGTTTCTACGACATAGACCATCATAAACACCTATCATAGCAGCATAGACATGATAGCTAGTTCTCATAGTTCTCATAGGTTTCAAAATAGACCAGTGACTGATCTGTATATGACGAGTCGATATACAGACCAGTCGATCGAGTTTGAAATTCCATGACGCGCGAGATACCAAAAAAGGGATATTTGTAAGCTCCATCATCTGGCCCATGTAGCAGTAGTAAACAACACGTCCTGTCCGAAAAACCCTTCTTTGCACCGCGCTTCCGAGCTATGGACCTCCAGGAGACGCTCAGAACACTTCGAAACCAAGCCCAAATCATTCCTTCCGCTCCAGCTCCATATCTGAGGCAGCGAAAAGCTCTTCCCGGCACATCCTCCTTCTCCCTCACAGACGCCGGCACGGTTACAGTTCCTCCGCTTTTTTCCACCGACTTGAACCACCAGAATGCTCCTAATACTCCCACCTTTGCATCTGGGGTGCAATTTCGTCCACTTATGACTCCCAGTTCTTTTCCCCGTATTGCGGCTCGGCCCTACGAATCAATGGGTCCGATGACTCCCTTCCCCATTTCCTCGTCGTTGGGCGTCTCCAACGATGATGACCTATTCCAAAATACTGAGCTGCCTGACCTTTCCCCCGACTATTCTGAGCCTGAACTCGATGGATTGAACACCGATTCAGATTCTTTCCGCCGACGTCGTAGTACCGACTCATACACTAAGATCAGCACTATTCTGGCTGGCCTCAGAAAGGACCGGATCTCCCCAATCGATGTTCTCATCCAAGTCTTGGACTCCGAAGATATGTCGTACAATCGCTACCGCGGAAACCTCTACAGAGACGACAGCCACAAACTGTCTATATTACTTGCCAAAATCATGGAAGACTCTAAAGGGAAGAAAAAGTTGTTGGAGTGCATGCAGCCACATCTGTTAGCATTTGCATGCAAAACATCGTCCTCGTAATGTTTTATGTCAGGGAAATAACATCGCCCTTGCAGATGTGCCAAGTTAACACGGCAGCTTCTATACCAGTCGTCCAACCGCTGTCTCGCATTTCAAGCCGAGTTTGGCCTTTTTTTGTTGTCCACAGGATGCACATGACAAACCATCGATGCACTATTCAGATGCGGGCTTTCCGTCTGCTATGATTCGGTTCTCAACCTCATCGAGTCGCTGTCAGTCCATTGTATGGTGGACGCCATTGAGATGGCAACAAAACCGCATGGCTTCTGCTATGACAACATGCAACCCAGTACCTCAATTTTCGTCGAGCAACGGGGCGCCATGGGACCGGCGAAGGTTACATCCGAAACCTTCGGAATTCTCTACTTGCTTCGGAAAGATCACAGAAAATATAGACGCCTACCGTCGAAAGGCCCTCCGTCCCATTCAGAATGCGGCAAACTCCGTCTTCCTTCGAGAAGTCCTCAAAAACCTGCGTCAAATATTCTTTGGACATGCCGCCGTGGTAATGACGAACGATCCCGGTGTTCTGAAGCTCTGTCGGAAGTCGCTTGTCAAGATAGGTAGCAGCGTCGGCACATTGCTGGATATCATCGTGGAAAACAACCACTTTCAGTAGCCGAGTAAACGGAATCGAGATTAAAAAGTCGATATTTCGGAAGTCCGAGAGTGAGCCCACGATACGATGTGTTGCATAGATAACGTTCGGACGATTGCTGCAGAGTTTCAGGGAAACACATGACAAGGGGTCGAAATTCAAGTGGTCCATGACGGCGGATTTGATATGAGGGGGAAATGTTGCGGATAAGGCTTGGATTGGAGTGCCTTTGGGAAGCCGAATTCTGAGCTCGTTCAAGGTGCCCCAAGAAGGACGAAAAGCAGGCAGGCCGTAGTGAGGCAGGCCGGCAGTAAAATGAGTATGCGCTTCATCTATGTGGACTCGGGCGATAGTTTTGATAAACTGGGGAACATCAAGGAGTCTTGCGAGTCTTGGGAGGTGCCCGTGAAAGGATTTCAGCTGTTCCGGCTGGACAATTATATTAGGTGTTGGAAGCGGCCGGTAAGTATTTTCTTGGTTATTGTCAGAGCCCGGCGCACGGAAGAGTTGAAATTACACGCACATTCCATAATTCCTTGTCGTTAGGTGTATCTTCATTAATACAGATTGTTCGTATGCACCAGCGCTCGAGTTCCGCTGCCTCGAGGGAAAATCAGATTTGATCGGCAATGAATAAACAGATACGAGCTTACTTGAAGGATTTGTAGTCGTTTCAAGGGAGAGATGGTCATAGAAATGGTATCGGGATGTAGTAGGTTGGGTATAATGAGACAGAGAGTTTTTCCTGACCCAGTGCCGGAGTCTACCAGTATTTCACGGCCATCCTCCAGTCCATTGTTCGCCTCGAGCTGGTATTGACGGGGGACTATGCGGTATTTGCTGACAATGTGAACCAGTAGCGAGGCTTTCAGAGAGATAGTCTTGTGTCGTTGGCCGAGGGAGTTGATATACGTGCTCGGCAAGCTGTCTTCTGGGAGAAATTCGGCGGCAAGCGCTTCAAGCTGAGGTAGAGGTAATTCGCGAATTTGTTGTAAGAATTCCTGAATCTCTAGGTCCAGGGAGACCTCAGGATTGTCCATAGGCAAGAAAATAGGCGCATATAGGGTGTAGTCGCGTCGCAGACGGCGGTGGAAGGAAGAAGACGTGTTGTTTACTAGTGTTACATAGGCTGGATGATGTGGCTTACAAATATCCCTTTTATGGTATCTCGCGCGTCATGGAATTTCAAACTCAGATCGACCAGCCTGTATATCGACGACGTGTCTCATATACAGGCTGGATTCGAGCCTAGTTTCAAAAGACGCAACAGGAAATTGTTGGGAAATTGAGCATAAATGATATTTCAATACGACGTAACAAAGGTGTTAGAAATGGGACTCCTATAGGACTCGAATAGCTCGGACAAACCCCCAGATGAGGGGGAACACTAAGATTGCAGATCCAGTACATGATGTTTGTACATATTATATATCAGTAGCGAAGTCATCATCGAGCAGTACGAAAGTGGACCATCGCTCCCACTCAATCAAAGAAAAGCTTTATAAACACATTTTCGTCAGTACCACCGATAAATCTTGGTCGAGCTCATGCGATGTTAGCGGCACCCCCGACACCACGCGCTCCGAGTTCACCTAGCTGTGGTGCTAACAAAGAGAATGAAGGGGTCGCCGTGTCGAGCCCACCGTGCATGGAGCGCACACCGAAAGTCAGGAAGCTTGTTTATTAATTCTTACAACGCGGGAGGTTTCAAAAAAATTCCCTTACATACTTAAACATCTATACAATGTATATAAATATTTCCAGATTTTTCTGCGGCATACATCGTGCATACAATCCGAATGGAATCCAGCACTGGCGAGACGTCCAAACGGAGACGGAGCCCGATATGGAAGGTGCTTTTCGAGCACGTGCTGTTGATGGTGTGCTCGGCTAGCGAATCGGCCACCTCTTGGCCAGAGACGTTCCGACACATTGGGGCAGCAGCAGTTTTTTTTTCAAATTTTCGGGCTCTTCATTGTATATTGTCAACGAAACAAAAGAGGTGCTGTCCGTGTGTCGGAACAGTTCCGACACACTGGTGCAGCAGCAGATGGCCTTTCGAATTCTTTGACCCTACATTGTATATTATTGATGTCTGCATTGTCAATGAAAAAAAGAGGTGCTGTCCTTGTGTCGGAACCGTTCCGACACACTGGTGCAGCAGCAGATGGCCTTTCGAATTTTCTGACCCTTCATTGTATATTATTGAGGTCTGCAAGGTCAACGTAAAAAAAGAGGTTCTGTCCGTGTCTCGGAACCGTTCCGACACAGTGGGGCAGCAGCAGATTTTTTTCAAATTTTCGGGCCCTTCATTGTATATTATGGAAGTCTGCAGGGTCAACGAAACAAAAGAGGTGCTGTCCGTGTGTCGGAACCGTTCCGATACACTGGTGCAGCAGCAGATGGCCTTTCAAATTTTTTGACCCCTCATTGTATATTATTGAGATCTGCGAGTTCCATGACAAAAAAAGGGTGCTGCCCTCGTGTCGGAACCGTTCCGACACACTGGGGTAGCCGCAGATTTCGTTTAGAATTTTTTGACCCGTCATTGTATATTGTGGAGGTCTGCAAGGTCAACGAAAAAAAAAGGTGCTGTCCTTGTGTCGGAACCGATCCGACGCACTGGTGCAGCAGCAGATTGCCTTTCGAATTTCTTGACCCTTCATTGTATATTCTGGAGGTCTGCAAGGTCAGCGAGAAAAAAAAGGTGCTGTCCTAGTGTCGGAACGGTTCCGACACTCTGGTGCAGCAGCTGATGGCCTTTCGAATTTTCTGACCCTTCATTGTATATTATTGAGGTCTGGAAGGTCAATATAAAAAAAAGAAGTGCTGTCCTTGTGTCGGAACCGTTCCGACACACTGGGGCAGCAGCAGATTTCTTTTTGAATTTTTTGGTATATTATCGAGGTCTGCAAGGTCAACGAAAAAAAACAAGGTGCTGTCCTCGTTTCGGAACCGTTCCGACACACCGGGGCAGCAGCAGATTTCTTTTCAAATTTTCTGGCTCCAGTCACGCAACAAAAATTGGATATTTCTTATCCCTCCGGTAAAAGTGCTCCTTTCAATGAGAGGACACTTTTGGCTAGAGAGATTTGTATTACATTCAAGATTGGGGGAGTTATTCTTTTGGGGTACTGTAGTATTTCGTTCAGATCGACAGTCACGCATCACGCACCCCTGTGTCGATGTCGAATTTTGGATGGGGTCACGCGTCACGCGAGGGTCTGTCGAATTCCCCGAGCGTGACATGAGGCCTAAAACGGCCAGGGCGACACAAAAAAAGAGAAAATTTCGCTCCGGATGTCGACATTTTGGCGGTGTCACGTAAAATTTTGGCCGCTGTCGAATTGTTGAATAGGTAAAATCGGTCACGCGTCACGCCCGGTGTTGATTTGAACGAAATACTACAGTACCGCGCACTTCCCAGCGTGCCCTGTCTGGGACACGGTCTGGTCACACGCTTCTATGTCATGGCATAGATTCAGGCAATGTGAATGAAATATCATTAAACTTCTAAACTCAGATTGTAAGGATTATTATTTTCTTAGGTAAGGCCACATAGAGTGTGCCCATGAATGCATGCCTAAAATACATTGTCGATTCGTGGAATACACAATAGACCTTAGCTTGAGTTGGGAGACCCAGAGAGCGTGGTTTGAGCAAAGTCCCCTTTCGGACGGGCACTTTCGAAGTTCACGCAATTCTCTGTTCAGTATCTTACATAGTTTGTGAGTCAAATTAACAGGTATACACATATTCCGGAGCAAAGCGAAGGTGTGTCTTGTATAGGAAGAAGTAGAGAAGTCTTTCAAACTCCGCTCACGCCAGGTGGCTTCAAAAACAATTAAAAATTTTTAAATGTGTTGAAGCAGTGGATTTCAAAAGAGTGGCCAAGCGTTTTCAGCTGAGCTCCGGACAGCGGTGATGTGAATTGGATTATAAAGCAAAGCAGTGCTTCTGCTGTCTCAGTTTTCAGGACAAAGTTCTGAACGGCCCACGAATTTGAGAGGGGCGGGAAGGAAGTGATTGCGACTCATCATCGTCGGACTCTATATTTCCAAGCTGGGCAGTGCCATCCCTGTTTCGAGCGCGAGAGCGGCGGGGAGGAGGCGGAGGACCGTCAGAATCCGAGGTAAGACTGTGAGTGCAACGAGTTTCATCAAATGGAATCTGACCTGCTCCGGAGTCAGATTCATCGTCACTGTGATTGAGTATCGGTGAAGCAGGACTGGCCATTTGGGTCTTCTGGTTCAGGCGTGAAAGTAGACGGTTTGCAGCAGCCTGGCCAGGGGGCTGCGGAATTTGCAACGGAGTAGTTCTGGATCGGATCGGCTACAAAGGAAATCAGAATGGGTTTGAACCTGGGAGAGAATGAATAATAAATGCACCGTCTGCGGAACTGGTTGTACATTTTGAAACGGAGCTGCGAATTGTCTCAGTTCAAATGTCGAAGGAAAAATCTGGTTATACATCTGCTTCGATCGGGCTGCAATGCTACATTGTGAGTCAGAAATTTGGTTCAACTATCGAGATAACCAGAAAAGGGCACGGTGAAAGTGCCGCCACTGCCGCAGAGTGCCGCCAACTGCCGCCACCAAATGGGGACTGCCGCCAAATGTGGCGGCAGTTGGCGGCACTTTTTGTCACATTGCCGCCTCTGTCACAGCGTATTTGCCGCCACCTGCCGCCGACACTACTTGAACATTTCCTTCTGCACAAGGTATACATGTAACTTGATTCAAATACAATGGAGAGCATTATTAGGATCAGCAACTTGACAAGTCCTTTTCCAAGATCTTACCGCGACTTTTCTTACCTTTTACATATTTTGGCTTTTGTAACAGCTTTTTTACTGGCATGTTGCTGGCTTGAAGCGACTTTCATCTTTTTTTTGGCTTGTGGGGTTTACTCCCTTCTGTCTTAGAATCCGCTTTTGGCTTTCTGGTGTTGTAGTAGTTGATTATCTTGAAATAAAAATATTTCTCGGCCCATACATGACTGTGAGTCTAATCATTTGTTCACCTGACAGAAACATATGGGTTGTTTCAGGAAATCTGCTTGCTTTCTACGTCTGAGCCGGCCCCCATGATGCACAAAAATCACAAGAAAACTACTCATAATCCCCGGGCCGTGACGCCGGGACGCTGGCAAACAGTACTAGTCCGAGTAAGATTTGATATATTTAAAAGGCTATTTCATGAGCATGAGGATCAGCATACTTGTTAACATAGAAGGCCTTGAATGCATCTAAAGAATCAGTGAACCCGAAATTATGTACTGTACGGGTACAAAGTCACGTCCAGCAACGATCAAGTGAGCACCACGAAGTAAAACAATCCAGATGGACGACGGCAAGACTAGGCCCGCGCCCACCGCGCACCGTGTCCGGTGTTACAATCCACATCCCTGTTTCCGGACAAGGATGCTCTCCCCGTACGGCGGAAAACCAGTGATCTAAAGTACACGGATAATCAATCCTTCGAAAAAATTGAGGATCAATTACTAGATGATCGCTGGCCAAGTTGCGTTCCGAAAGTGATTTACAGACAAGGAACCATTGCGAAAGTGGATACATAGAGGCTCGTGATAGAAAGCAGAGGTGGTCATACATCCACATAAATTGAATTTAGCGGTCAGATTCATCGCACCGGTCCAAAGTCTTAGCGGGTATTTAAATAAGTAGTAGATTCAAAGTCCAGCTAGGTAAGCTCCGTACATACTACACTGCCGTACTAGATCTATCCTTGAGTCTCCTACTCCTACGTACATCTTCTGGAGTGGGTTTCGGCTCGTACTTCTTTTTGCGCTTCACTGGCTCCCGGGGCTCTGTATCCTCGGAATCAAACACATCACCGCCTTCGAATTTCCGTTTATCCAGCGTTGCCGTTTTCGGAGGTAGATCCAGCGAACTAAGGATGCTTCGGTCTTGATGCTTGATGTGAATATTTCTGGGGCTCGTTCCTGAGCCTGATGTTCCCACACGATGATAGAAAGTGAGATCCGAGGCGTTGAAATACACGGTGTGGTCGTTCTTGAATTGGGCCTCGAATGTCGCCAATTGTGCCGCATCCACCTTCGCCCCCTTCCCACGTGCTCGAGGATCGACCGATTCCCACATGGCATCAAGCGCGCGAAGAGATTGAGGCGGAGAATGGGCGATCAGACCGTTTTGAATGTGGGAGAAAGTTTCACCATTTAGATTCCACTGCTCGCCAAGGGAATGCTGAATGGCGAGCAGCTGAAGCAAGATGGCTCCCGGGCCCCACATCTTCTGGTTAGCCGTCCCGTCCTGGTCCATATACTCATGCTTTGCGAGCGCAGATAGCGGCTGTGCCATCATTGCCTCCAAGGCAGGACTGGGATCGAAGGACCGTGACTTCATCCAGAGGATACTCGACTCCGCATTGTGCGTATGACTCTTGAAATATTCCTTGTAGTTCTGTATCACTGGGTGGTTGGCATCCATCAGGAGGAGAATTTGGGCGATTTTAGGGACTGCGAGGGAAAATAGATGGGAAAGTGCTGGATCGAGGCTCTCTGCATTGTCTGGCACTGGCGCAAAACAGTTTGGAAGCCAGACAGATCCGATCTGCGAATTAAATATTAGGATGACAAGGCAAGCAGCAAAGCAGAGAAAATACCTGGTGTTCTTCGAGAAGAGCATCATTCACCTGCTCCCAGTGAGCCATGGACCGATAGAATTGGAGGTCCGCCGGTTCTTCGGTCTCCCAAACAATACCTTCGATCCACGAGAACCTATATTCTCTGCCGCGCCGCGATGCATCAAAGTCGACAAAAGTTGCGGGCAGCCAGATTGAATCTCCATTCCAATCTTCAACCGCAGGAAGCATGATGATTTTATTAGGCGAGCTCAACAACCTGTGGGGGTCCGTAAGCCATCTATCGAAAAGAAGAGAATAGAGCGCACTGCGGGTCACACGCCGGTGTATCTTGTCTGAGAGTGCACATGATGCATCGGTAGACAAAGCTGGGATCGTGCCAACTGACATCAGATTTGTCCGAGTCCGAACGCATGTCTGAGTCTGACTCGGGCGGGGCCACCAGTGGACGAACACAATTTATATGAGACCAAAACCGGCATTTTCGGCATTGTACCGCTTCTGAATAATCGTCCACGGGCCCATTTGCACCGCAGGGATGGCATGAAAATATCCCGCTGCCACGGGCCTTGCTCGAATCATTTGTGCGCAAGGCAGAAGGGGAGATGGTGGTGATAGGAGGGACACTGAGTTGACGGCTGGTCGAACTACGATCATCCCCTTCCCCGGCTGCGAAATTCTCGGCATTACCGGAAGTGGGGGATCCCGAGAACTGGGCAGATTCTGGCTCATCGCGAGGTGCCATCGGAGGATGCCACACATCCGTGGCCGATTTGCGACTCGGAGGGGATATCATGTAGTCGATAGATGAGGAGCCGTAAGGAAGCCAAAATGACCTGTCCTGGTCGGAAATCGTTTCGATATGTGGGCGTCGAAGTTCGCAAGAGGTAGGAATCCCTGTCTGGCTGGCGCTGTCTATCTCGAAATGCAATCCAAGCTTTTTGGAAAGCTCAATCTGCTCACTTCGGAAGTATTTCTGAGCGTTCTCGCCGCCGTCAAGATGATAGACAACAGCCGATAAGGAATATCCACTTGGGATGTCGCGTAGTTCATCAGTTGGGCCGCTGAGAGTGCCTTTCAGACTGCTCGACGCGTTAAGAACTGCGTGGCCCTCGTGCTTCATGCCGTCGTAATCGAAAATTCGATTCTTCCCTCCGGTGCCAAGCGAGGAATAACGCGCAATGAAATGGCCGACTTCTGAGTTGCAGTAGAGGTGGCTGACGATGCTATATTTGACTCGATGCGCGGATGCGGTGGGCCTGTTTGGGTATGGATTAAGGGAGTTGGGGATGTCCCAATGGCTGCCCGAGTCGATGTCGCTCATCTCAATGATTAAGGTTACCGGGATGTTGAGGATGATTTCATAGAGAAGGGCTTGGCCGTCGCAAATTTGTGTTCCATCGCGTGCATGCCAACATCCTGCCAAGGCCTCCGGCTTCGACGGGCGTATGAGATCTGCAAACCACTTGCGCATATTGCCCTGGTATGTTTCGCAGAGGGCAGCATGCAGCTGGGTCTGTTTTCGCCGCTTGATACGCTCGAGTTGCCAGTGCTCCTGGCCCATCCCCGGGCAATTCCGCAATAAGACGCTGGTCATGCGGAAGTAAGATATCGCACGGTCAACGGCAGGAAGGGTTGGAGGACGGCGGGACTGCACCGGGAGGCCAGTGGCAGGAAAGGAAATCTGCCATAGCCAACCCTGAAAATATTCATCAGGTATTAGAGTAATACAATAAATTCAAAGGCGTACAAAAAGTGTCTGCCAATCACTCATTGACTTCATACCCGTTTCTCGAATATTCAGCAGGATCCGGCGGAAACCATCCCGCTGGTTCGAAAGCGTGACGCAGCCTCCATCCTGGTATCCAGGTAGGGAGACACTCTTGAGGCGGGTGTGCATCAGCTGTCTCAAATCCAGGAGGGGATGGTTTTTGGGAAGGTCGGCAAACATGGGCTCCATGCTGGTGGAGTAGTCTCGAGAGGCAGCGGCGTATATGGCCGTGAGGCTGGAATCGAGCCAGCACGAGTGGTGACTCCAGCGATAACCCTTCTCGTATTGTGGAGAGGCCGCCGCCGTTTTACGCTTCCGAGTGCCCAGTAAAGCTCGGCCAGTATCGGGAGGGCGGCTGTCATTTTGTATGCCTGATCGAGCACCGGGCTGTCGCAAGTATTTAGAACGGCCGTGAAGGTTGGCCGTCGCTTTCCAGTATTGGCGTTCCGCCCCATAATGTATTTTCATTCCATCTGAGAAAGACATGAATGCGATTCGATTGAAGTGAAAAAAGCGTCTAAAAAAACGCACTTTTCTTGGCGTCAAATTGAACTCGGTAATAATCTGCGAACTTGACCAGTGCTTTCAAGCCGTCCATCAGAGCGAGAAGTTTCCCCAGAGCCGCGTAGAGTTTCCAGTGCATAGCCTCCTCAGCATTCGTGGTGTCCGGAATGGAGTTCCATAGCTCCGATTTCATTATGCGGAAGCTGGGAAACAACATGCACGCATGAGCGGGAAGCATCCACCAACGGATCCACGACTCCGCTTTTGGAAACGCTTCAATGAACTCGTTTGCGCGCGCCGTGAATTCGTCGAGGGTAGTGCAATGGAGGAGGTTTTTTGCATGGTTTTCGAACACATCAGTTTGGGACGGGTCAACTACTCCACTGATCTTCTTGACTCGGGTTATCTGATTTCGAAAGTGTTGGGCGCATCCCTTGAGCAATTTCGGGGCCGAATCCAGAAGCTCATCGACCGAGCGTGCACCAGGGGCTCGCAGAAGCCAGAAGTCGGTGTAGCCTAAGATGTATCCTTGGCGTTGTGCAGCGCTGAAGTCCATAACCTATATTATTTAATTCAGCCACTTTCCTCGTAAAAGGAGGTATGTATATCTTACATTCGCAAAGGCATCGTCGGTGAGCTCAATTCCGCGTCGGTCATACTCTTCAGCAATGCTGAGGAATAGCTCGAAAAAATGAATCCGATAATGCTCGGCCGTCCCTCCATTCGAGTAACTGATCAATCCAGGGACCCAAGACCACAGATGCACCGGCTCATAGGTTGAACTGACGATGAGAAGGCTGTTTCTTTCGCGCCAGTATCCGTGTGCAGCATCGGAAACAATTCCGTTCACAGCGTCCTCTGCAACAGAGATGGATTTGACGAGGCGCGACGCCATGAATGAGGTCTGCATGACAATGACAGAGACTTGGCCGAACTGTGATGTGCGGATGAAGCCGGGGTTCGAGGCCTCGAATTTTGCGAATTCTTTGAGGAAGTTGTCACCTCCGTGCCCGCCCGGACCTTTCAGGACCTTCCGACGCTCGTACTTGATGCGATCTGCATTAATTAGCACGGGGGTTATGTTGGCCACCGAATCACTGGGCCCGTTTGGACCGGGTCGCCCGACCAGAAGCTGCAGGGGTCCCGTTGTGGGGTGGTTCGCCACTATCTGTGCAAACTGCTCCCTCTCCTTCTTGGCCATGTGAAGACGCAGTGTGGGACGCGGGTGTGAATGTGTACCGCCGTTCTGGTAGTAGACACCCTCCTTGAAAGTGTGTAGAGTCGAAACAACGCCACAACGCAGGTGAACGAGCACAGCGCCACACGCGCAGAGCTGCGCGAGCTGTTTTGCAAGGCCGGCGGGTCGAGATTGGGGGCGGGTAATGATTTTGCATTCCCTATCGTCGCATTCGATAACGCCTTGACATTTCCGTCGTGTAATCTTGCCCGCTTGCCAAGTGTCGGCGTCAATGGAGCCACCTCTCCCGCCGAGAACCTGAGATGCCCAGTGTACCGCGAGATTGTTGTGTTTTTCAACAAAAGACATTGCGTAAAGGGCCCGGAAATCCCCGTCCGGCCACCCGTCCCACTCCAGCTGTGAGTCTTCTGGTTCATCGTCCAGCAGAGGAGACTCCGACCTCGTCGTTTCAGGATTACGCCGAGAAGTAGGTGGCGGTATTTTAGGAATAACACGCCTCTTTGCAGGATTGTGAATAGCCGCGGCCGATTTGGGTCTGGGATATGGGTGGGCTCGGCCAGCGGTTTTCTCGGTCCGTACAGAAAGGGAGACGGGTCTGCCATGTTTTGGCTCTGAGAAACATATCAGGCTTCAAGTGATTGCATGGATTTAATAACAGACGCACCGTTATCCCACTTTCGTATCCCAGTGCCCCTATTCTGGATCGCCCTCTTGTGACCAAGAAAAGCCACAACGGACCCAAGTTCGTCAAAGCAAGGTATAGTTTCGGAGGGAAGGTCATGGAGCTCATCTTCCCGCAACGTTAGACTTCCATACGAATAGTTTTAGCATGACTCACAAATGGGCACATCGGGATCGTTCGTTCGTGAGGGCCTGAACCATCCGCCCCAGACTCGCTTGATTAACTGCTTTGGAAGGATTTAGGCAAGAATTCATAGAGTAGTATCAGCCACTCTACCAGCATACGATTTGGTGTCGGGGACAGGGGAAAAATATTTGATTTGCTAATAATTTGCGTACGCCCGTGGCTTATCTAATCACTCTCAATTTCATCCACCTCCGATTCATCGGCGTCGGGGTCCTGCCGCATTTCCCATTCGTCCGCCTCATCTAGCGGAGTGAATGTGGAACCGGCTCTTTTATCTGACCGCAGAATGGTAAATTTGATTATGAAAACAACTTTTCGGCTTACCATGCACTTCCGCTGCAACACCTTCCCATTCCGAGTCGCCGTAAACATCATCTGAAGCGTGAGATGGACTTGGGGAACTCTGTATTGCGATTCATCATATATTCCAGTGCAAGAAATTCATTTACTCACCTCAGCTTCATTCAAAGTTGACGCATTCTTGACCAAGAGAACATACTTCGGCATATAATCCACAAATGCAATGGATCCGTCCGGACAGTGTACCGCAGAATGGGTGAATTTAGTGTGATTGTGGGTCCCTCCGTGTTTTAAGAAGCCCCCATCACGGAAACGAAACAGCGATGACTCAATTCCACAAGGCTGCATGGCAAGAGTCTCACCACAGATGATGCAAGTTTGCTGAAGCTGTCTGTGACGATCAATAGCGCGAGCCGCAGGTGCTAGTTGCATAGCACAAGTGGTGTTGTGACATGAGATGACGCCCAGACATCGGCGGCGTGTTTCTTTACCCTTCTCCCATTTTAGAGCTCGAGTAGACCCACGATTTCGCACAGTTTCCAAGACCCAGTTGGTTGCGAGGTCATATGTATCCATCAACTCCTGGACACTATAGAGTTGCTGGAATTTTCCATTTGGCCAGTAGTCCCAGATGGATGGCGCCGCAACGGGAGCCTCCCATGTATTTTTCAAGTCGGTAGTTCCTAAAAGTGACATCAGCTCGGGAAGAAATTTATCCATGCCATTACAAACCTGATCGTGGAGGAGCCTTATTTTCTTGGTCGTTCTCTGAAACCTCAAGAGCGGAGCCATTGGCTTTCCAATCATGAGGGAGGCGCCGGGAACCGGAAGGCATTCTAACCATCCCTATGAGTGAACCTCCAATGCGGAAGAACATCAGAATAGATGACACGGTAATGGGCGGCAAGACCGACCTTCTTGATCGAAATATGGGACTAATTCAGGATCCCGGGCCCGGAGGAAGTACTCGTGAATCCAGCCCAACATCCGTAAGAGCCGGCCTAGGTTGCTAGCAACTAGACAGAGGATCAGGGTCAGGTACATAAAGTCGATCATGGAGGTTAAAAGCAAAGAAATGAGACCAAACACGGGCAATGTCAGTCACACATGTTGACCCTCAGCCTAGTTGGGTGACCCAGAATAAAACAGCACTCCGTATGTTGAGTGCTACTCCGAAGCCAAATGAGCCCAAAATCCGAGATGTGGTCCGTAGTAAACTCAGGATGTCATTCAAGCGAAATCGAGCGCAGGCTTTAAAATGTCAGGCTGGGTGGTGTGCGAGCAGAACTAGTCTAAACCGCCATAGACGCGGCGACCGGACATATCCCCGGATCTGCGAGGATGTATTCTACGCACATTGCACAAGAGGCAGTCTTGATTTGGCGAGCATACTTCAAGTTAGAATCCGGAAGAAGTTTGGCTACTGCCAGTGAGGTACACCTGGAGGGAGTGTATCATATGTCATTTGGTATCTGGCCAGCCGCCACACTGGCGTGCCGCCGCGTAACGTGGTAGAGAAGGAAGCCCCGCTATCCCACGCACGAACCGAGTTTGTGCTTCGGTGTGTGACGTTAGTACGTGACTGCCGCCACGACCGCCAAAGTTGCCGCCAAGCTGCCGCCAAGCCCCAAAAATTGCCGCCACCGACGTCACACTGCCGCCACGTCACAGATGAAACTGCCGCCCGCACTGCCGCCCTCAAACTGGAGTGCCGCCTACATTGCCGCCCACCCCTGCCGCCCACACTGCCGCCAATGGCGCCCACTGCCGCCCAAAAAAGCTTCATGTCCGCCACATTGCCGCCACCCAAAAAGGTAAACTGCCGCCAACTGCCGCCACTCAATTGGAAATTTACAAGTATATGACTATCCACCCTACTTTTTTTGGCGTGATTCGGTGTATAATTGACAACAAGGTACGTAGGAAATATGTATATAACTGAGAAACCCAGACCAGGCACAGGGTGACCGTATATGTCAGAGTGCCGCCATTCGTTGCCGCCCACACTGCCGCCAACTGCCGCCATGGCGGCACTTGGCGGCACTTTCACTTTGCCCACCAGAAAATGCATACGGACTAGCGGAGCGAATCCAAGAGCATCTTCCGCGTCACTCTACGAGGTGGAAATGGAGGTTCAGCCTCAGCTGGCACGGCATTGCGCCTGCTGGATCGTGTTGAACGTGGTCCAGCCGCGGGATCATTAGCTGGCGCTGCTGCCGGTGTTGGGGCTTGCCCTGAAGCTTTGCGTCGAGAACCAGGGGGCATTGTGGGGGTGAATATGACCTCGAGGGATGCCTCGCTTCCGCGCTCCCTAAAAGCCTGCAATAGCACGGAGCGAAAATGTAGAACTTGAATATCAAAAGATGTCCCTGAAAAGATATGAAATGGCACTCGGAAAGATATGAAATGTTGCCTGGAGAGATATGGAATGTCGTCGCAGAGAAGATGTCCCTGGAAAGATATGAAATATCCCTCGGAGAGATATGAAAAGCTACCTAAAGAGATATGGAATATCGCAGACCAGATGCACTTGAAAAGATATGAAATGACATTCCAAGAGATGTTGAATGTCCCGAAAAAAGACTATATTTTGGGTTCAAAATGTTGAAATTTTGGAGATGTCACGCAAAAATTCAGTGGCTGCCGAAATATCGAATAAGTAAAATGGGTCACGCGTCACACCCAATGTCGATTTGAACGGAAAAATACAGTACTTGGGCTGCATTAATCGAATGCTTCGCTCGCGGGAACCCCCGCTCCGTCAAGAAATATCTCTCGGGCATCGCCAACGGATGCTCATATAATAATGCAGGACGCCGCTATGATGGCGTGGTAACTAATAATAGACTACGTTCTCACGTGTCAAAGTTTCCTCGCTGAATTGGTGATTTTACATTCCAAGCAGAGGTCACATGAAAAGTGCCGCCATTTCCGACCTCCTCGCCGATGGGACCACAGCGATGAAGAATTCGCTGGCAAAAATCAAGCACAATTAGTCGCAGAGCGGCACTGAAAATGGAACACCCCTGGTACACATACGTCGCCGAACTGTCGAAATATGAATATAAAGGTGTATGCGGGGATTCATATCGACGCACATAATACTGCATGGTTCAATTGGATGTGGAACATGGTCACAGGCTGTATTATTGCCAACACAAACACCATAGCGTTCAATCTACGATACTACATCAGGAAAAACCTCCCCAGAAATTTTTCGTCATTATTTCGGAAGTTTTTTGTGGCATTGAAATTTCAGAAATTTTCAAGAAATTTTGTCAAATCACCGCAAAGTTTCCCTAAAATGAACGGTATTTGTGCACATTTGCGGGACTGGTATTGTTTTTAGCTGAATTTATCGAATCTTCGCAACAAATTTGAAGTGGTACTTGACGATATGTTTCCAATGTCCTTGTAGTCTAGTTGCATAAGTCGCACCTTCAATTTGAATCTGCGTTCGAACCCATCAGCATCTTAGCAAGTTGGCTTTTTTGTAGCTTTTCCGCCTTTTTGAAGGTGAAAAGACAAAAAAGCTAAAAAAGCAGGTGCTGCTTTTTTACTCTAAGTCCGTTTGCTTTTGTAAGTCAAAAAGCTCCCTCAAAAGCTGGAAAAGACGACCGGCCGAGCGGCTTAAAAAGTGTTCTAAAAGATCATATTTCAGCCATATAGGTGTATATATGTATTACACTGTGGCTACTACATATGTATACATGTATACATAAGGGAGTGAGCTATGCACGTCATGCTCCATTCCAAAGGCACGCGCCGGAAGGGTCGAGGCGGGACTCCGAGTACACTGAGAATTGAGGGGATGATGACCTGGGGAAATCTGGATCAGTGGACAATAGAATAAAGAATGTGCCATACCTCCGCGAGGCGCGCCGCGCTGTATTTGATAACTGAATGGATCACGATGCGGCCATGGTGGTGGGGCCTGCGGGAATAGCGCGGGGTCAGGCGTGGCTGTAAGTGGCGACAACATCAGTAAGGACACTGCAGGGGGGTTATTTCACACCTGACACGGTCGCACAGAGCGGATGCCCAGCGAGTGGACTTGGAGGATGAGCGGCAGCAATGTCTGAGACTTTCAGTCCATCAGCAGCACAGGAGAGACAGAGACCAAGGAAATCAGCAAGAACAAAGGATTTGCAGGCTTGAAGCGTCCCAGAGATCCTCGAGTATCTAGCAGAGGTCCGTGCAATCTTGTGCAGGAGGATGTTTGAAGAATTGGAGGGTTGAAGAGGGTTGAGGAGGGTTTTGAGACAGGAGTCGAGGGCTTGAATGACGGTCATTGACCTGAGACGACGGGGTGAGCGAGGAGGAGCGAGTGGGAGGAAAGAGAGAGATACGGAGAGCCGTGACGTGGCGTCAACCATCACGCCATTTCACGTGACGTGTCGGAGCTTCAATGACTTGGCAGATCGTTTGGTGATTCTGAACTCTGGCACAAACAACCAATTCCCTCCTCTTTCCCTTTCTTCTACTACATATACTCCGGCCTCGTGCTTACACCTAGCGTGAACTTGAACTACTGAGTACTAGTCAGCAAAACGGCCCACTGAGCAGCCGATTGGACGTTCGGAGTTTCGCCAGTCGGATTCTGTAGCGGTTGTAACACTGGCAGTGAAGGATTTTGCAGGTTACTTATACTACAGATGATTAGCATGTACTACTTCACAACTCAGATCGGCCAAAGTCACAAAAAGAAGATAAGGGCCTTGCAGCCAAGAAAAGCTCCGACAAAACCCAGCAAAAAAGGGAGCAAAAGCCGCAAGAGGAAAAAAGCTCTAAAAAGTACTTAGAAAAGGACTTGTCAAATTGCTGATGCCTCACAGGTAACGTTTGTTTTTGGTATTATTAAAATGGCCTGTCGGCCACTTATAAGGTTGCCTAAGTGCACTTTTCTTGTCTCCGAAGGACACGGATAAGCAACTTAGGCAACCAAATATCTTACCGGAGACTCAGAGTTGCAGCGATACTCGCGCGATCAATAGCTCATATTCGTAGGAAATTAATACAACGTTGCATATATATGGCGATCTGTCCCGGGGTTTGCAAAGAAGATAGGACATTTGTCCAGTACATTATGAGACTTCCACTCTGGCGGGGCAATCGGACCGAATTTTGGCAAGAGATGAACGCTGCGGCGAGTATTGTTCACAGGGATGATGCTTCCCAAGCGATCGCCATTCTTGATGACCCGTGAGACCTTGTACATCAAATGGTGTCGTTCAGGCTGCGGCTTGAATGATGTAAACCACTCGACGTATGCCAAATATTTTGGAGGAACAACATTCGTGGGGGAAGATAGTTTTGGCCAATCGAGTTGGGAGAGTGAACACCACCCGAACCTGGGCAATCCGATATCCTGAATGAAGGACAGTGAGTTTGAATTCGACTCGAGATCGATGAGCGTGAGATGTACCAGAAATTCCTGTTTTCCCGCCATCTCCTGTATTAACAAGTGCAGTGTCAAACCGTGCTGGTACCTCATCACCATTTTTCAGGACCTTCCCTGGCTGAACATGGATAGAATCCACAATAGAGTCTGCCGGCCCGTCGTTGGCGTATGGGTCTGATGCACTAAATTTGATTCTTTGAAACACAGGCACCGCATTGAAGGGAACATCGAAACTGTTTGCTTCGCGTTCGACTTGAGCCAAGGATAGTTCCGGGAACGTCAACTGGACAATGTAACGTGAGAGCGCATCATGAAAGAAGGGAGCACCGTATGCCGACTCGAGAGTTGTGAATTTATCTGCCTTGTGTGTGGGATGTTTCGGCATGGTGAGTATGCGGTTATAAATGATTCCAGGATGGAGGTTCTCAATGATGGGAGGGCTCGGAGAGCCCGAATGTTTCCAAGCCACAAATTTGTCGTGACGTTGAATCTTCTCCTTCCGTTCGAGCCAAAGAGTCATCTGCGAGAACTCGTCTTTGCGATTGGTCGAACGGTAAGCATCCTTTGCAAGACCAATATGGAGGCGTTCCGTATATTCCGTATTGTAGCTGTCGGAGGTGCCAAAGCGCATGATATTTTGAGAGTAGTGCTCGCACGAATGAAGCTTGGGAAGGTTGAAGTGTTCCCGTATGCCGAGATCGACAAATATACTCTTGTTTTGATGGAATCGCGTCCGTGAATCCTCCAGATTAACGAGTGTCTGTGTTGTGTGCATCGGGTACTGAGCAGCATACACGAAATCAAGGATTCCGCGCACTGCCTGCACAAGTCGGACCGCTGAGACGCCGCCGGGGAGTTTGACATCAATGATGATAACCAGGAGAAAGCGGGAGATTTGGTCGTGCTCTCGACCCGTCACCATATTCAAGTTAGAAATTCCCTTCATGAACAGACGGATGTTGTGATTGGGAGGAAGACGGCGACAGCGGGCATCCAGTTCATCTGCCCCGCAGGCCTCCTTCAGCCATTCTATTAAGTGTTTGATGATTCCTTGATAAAGCTGATGAAGTACGTCGGAGGTAATGGCGAGGAATATGTTGGTATAAGGGAGATCTTGCCAAAATGGATGTACAACAGGTTTGATTCCGGCGTCCTTGCATGCCTGAGCATATATTGTTCCACCATCATCCAACTTGTCCAGAGCGTCCAAAATTTTGGCTAGATTGCGATGGACACATTTCGAGTCCCCATCACCGAGCTTATCGTGCTCAACTTCCCCGACCGGGCACCATCCAGTCTTCACGCAAGTGACTAACAATTGCTCGGGGTAATCACCGATATAACAGGCCACAATTGGATGGCCCCGCCGTAACAAGCCATCCCCGCTGGTTATGGGAATTCCTGTGACCCCAGCATCGCGCAGAGGCGCAGTAATGAAGGATAAGCAGGTATGGAAGAGGTTCGCCAGTGTGCGACGGCGCGCGGCTTTATTTTTGATATGACCGAGTCGAGATGTCGGCAAGTAGGCAAGCAACACATAAGCCCGCCGCGATGGTTTGTGACGGATTTCTTTTGGAATGTTCCCGATTGTCATGTAGACGGGATACGCAGTCTTGTTGCCGAACATGGTTAACTGCGTTTTGTCCGAAGAAAGAAGGATGGGAATAATTGTAGCGCCCGGATCATCTTTTTCAATCTGCGTCTACAGAATAGTCAGCGTCAATTTTATTCAGATGAGACAACCAGGCTCAGGCTAACCTGTGTGCTCCACCACCATTTCGCGGTGCTGTAAGACCCATACATGGGTATCTATATCTTCACGCTGATGGAATGACGCCCACATGTCACCCCGGGTTTAGGGTATACAAATACATTTCCATTGTTTTCCTGTTGTGCTCAGGGATTTCCAGCCTGCGTTTCAAAGGCAGAGATATAGCCATGTCTCATACACCGAGGCAGTTGAACATGAGTGGTGCCGGTGTGTCAAGGCACTGTCCATCCGGCCAAGGTTCTCACTCTTGTCCCCAGCATATGTTGTTTATCCTGCGTATGTTTCGATCTGAGTTGATTCTGTCCTCACCGCCTTGTAGGTAGAACCATCTTACAGAGGACGCACTTGGCCCGGAAACTTTGGACTTGGAACGTCTGGTAGAACCCGAGAACCGCAGATTTTGGACATATTCTTAACTCCCATCGGGTCCTGGGCTTGTTCAACAAGTTTTGAGCACAGGTTGCGTAGTGGTGCTTCACAATGTAATTTTTGACCCGTTTCAGCTAGCTCCAGTTTGCATAAGTAATAAGGAATCTTCCATTTACCTGACGCAGGAGTGCCGCTAGACCAGTACTATTTTAGCCCCTGATGTGTCCACGCACCCTGATGTGGAATTTTCGTTGATCTCAGGCGCAATTCGAGCTCTATGCCTCTGGGGAAAATCTGAGACAAGTAAACATACGCTAGCTATCTACTGACTGCATTTAGCCTGAATTGAACTCCTACAGCGCACAAAATAAATGAAAAGGACAATTTTGTGACAGTTTGTGACATTGCCAAACGCACGCCAAAATCGATTCCACTTCCTGTCACTCGCTCGGGAGGTTCATATCTTTGCCACTCTTTGTGTTTAAAATCTGATAATATTCGAGAGTGTAGAGAAGACCACAATGAACTCGAGTCCCAGTGCCGAGAGCAATCCACTGGGAGGATAGAAACTTATGGCACGCGATCACCGCTGTGGACACATGGGGGGCTAAAATAGTAACTGATCTGTCTATGAAGGAAACCTGTCAATAGACAGACTAGTCGATCTGAGTTTGAAATTGCGGAACGTCCATATGACTTGGATTGGGCCTCTCCGAGGCGGTAGCTGAACCTTTAGGAATTATATCTTGATCATTTTTGTTGTACCTCGTCTGCTACTGTAAGCCAGTAAGCTGCTGCCGTTTCTGGCCTCCCCGAGTGTCCAGGGAATGATAAACATAGGACTCAATATTCGATAAGGTGCACCTGCCTGAATGTATGAACCATTTATAACAGAGGTAGGGCTGAATGTTTCAATTCGTGGATGCCGAGGTATACTACAAAGTCCTCTGACAGCTTTATAGAGAAGGGAAATATCAAGCTCGTCAATGGAGTTCATTTTGATATGGTTCGCAATCTCAAAGGTACTACAAAATGTCCTATTGAGCTCGCAATCACGGATCTAATGAAAACTCACAAAAAAAGAAAGAAATACGGGCTGTGCCGTATGACTCGGGCAATGGCACCCCTGCAGAAAACCCTACACGTGACATCACGTGCGGTACAAACACGCGTATATTCTGAGCCGTTCGCGTCCTAAAAGTACATACCATTTGTATGCAACTATACCACTGCCAATTCTTCACTATAAATCCCTCAAATTAACTTGAAGACATCTGAGCCCTCCTGCATATTTTTCTCGTACCTCTGAACCTCATTTGGCTGTGCAAAACCAATGTCGACCCTCGGTGAGCCGTGTGGCACAGCGTGTATGCCCCCGATCTGACTCTATAATTTGCAGAGAACACTGTCAAGTGCGCAAAATGTTCATATCGAGGACCACAGGCCACGTTCCCTCAGAAATCAAACCTTGAATATCTCAAGACATGTTACAAATGTCAAGAGAAAGCCGCGAAGATACGTGCCGGAAAACGAGCCCAGCGCGACGGGGTTCTCAACGGCGATGCTCCTGTTGCAACTGGCTCCAATACATCGATTCCTCAGCCCGGTCCCGCTATAAAGCCTGTCCAGGGACGTACAGTCCTGGATTGGTCGGAAATTCTTGCGCTCCTTGCTGAACACCAAGGCCATGCATTTGAGCTGGACACATTCATCAATATGAATGAGCCAAGCGCTATCGAAGCGTTCCAGGGATCGGAGCCGGGGCCAGATATTGCCAAGAAAATTGCCGCTTTAGTGTGGGATGCCACTGGGTACCGATTTATGTGCGTTTGAAATTTAATCGAGGTTTTCCCCGTCTGATATTCTTTGCAAGATACAAGAAAGCTACGAAGAGCCGAACCTCAGATAGAGTTGTGACCTACAATTTTTTCTGTGCCCAAAATGCGAAGGAGGTCACAAAGACTCGGCTGGTAGATGACGAACGTAAACGGCGGGCACGCATGAAGATGGATCGCTTTCCTTGCAATGGCTACCTCGATGTAACAGCGGACTCGGACAGTCGAGCCACTGTGCGATTGCGTGTGCGGCATCATCGCGTACATTGCCAATATGTCGACATTTCCCTTGACGAAAAAATTACCAAGATAGTAGAGGAAATGCGGAACCAACCAGCGTCCAATGTACGTCGCGATCTTGTCAAAGCTACACTTTCGGAATTTGATAGAAAATTTATCGCAGATTTAGACGCGTGTTCTACAGGAAAACCCGGGTACAGAGGTCACACAAAAGCAAATATATGCTCTGTGGAGTCGGTTGAACGAGGCAGAATGGAGACTCGATGATGACCAAGTCAAATCAGCGCAAATGCTGCTCGAAAGGATGCATGGAAAGGAGATCGAGCTCATACCGATCCGTCAAGAAGATGGGATTCACTGCATCGCGTTCGGCTTTAAAGAGGTTCTAGATGAGTGGGCGGGCAAGAACGAGGAGCTGGCGATGGATTCCACTTGTAAGTCCACCTCATGCACGTTGCAGCGACTACTCACTTTCTATCTTTCAGGGAAAACTAACGCCGCGGGATACGAACTGTATGGAATGGTCGGCGAAGCAAATGGGCAGGCTAGGCCTTTGCCTTTCTATTCACCACCAACACCGAGGGGACCGCACCCGAAGGCGCCAAGACTCGAATGTTATGCGACATCCTCAAGTATCTGAATCAGCGATGTCCGGACATAATGTTTACCTTATCCGACAAGGAGCAAGCCGAAATTAATGCTTGCCGCACTGAAATCCCTCGTGCGAAACATCAATTATGCTACTGGCATGGGGTCAAATACGTCAGCGAGCGATTGTGTGAAAATAAACCGCCCGCACCGTACGACCCTCGGCGAGCAAATGAGGCATTTGGCTTCATCGATCCGACCTGGGCACCGGGCGTATCCTCTAATTGGGTCGAGGCCGGCGAGGACGAGAGAGGAGACGATTCCACACCGCCCTCTACGTGTGTTCCGCCCGTTTTCATTCTAAAAACGGGTGATGTGCGCATACCAGTCTATCCAAATCCACCGAAGCTCAAGGGGATTGCACGAGACGAGTTTTGTCCGTCAGAATTTCGGTCACATATTGTCGAGAAGTTTCGGACACACCTTCATCAGCATCCCTCGTTTCCGCAAAGCGACCCCGACGAGCGCTACATCTCAGCCGACGAAATTCACGCGCGCGCTGTCCGGGAGCTCTATCAGTACTGCTACCAAAATGATCTTGCACAGGTCTGGGCATACATGTGGAATCGGTGGTACTGTCCAAAACAATGGCCGCTATGGGCGCGGGCTGCATGCGATGCTATTCCTCGGCTCAAAACCACGATGGTCGTTGAGAGCATGTGGAAGCATATCAAGCGGCGAGACCTTGCTCAGTTCAATCGGCCTAGATTGGATCTTGTCACTTACCTGGTTATAATTGGGCTGCTGCCTCGAGTCCTGCAGACCCTTGGGTATGTCTGTGGAATGCGCCGAAAGGGTCGCCCAAAAGCACTCGCGGGTTGGCAGGTGGATTTCAAGGCAGCTTGGCTTGAGATGAGTCGCACAGATGAGCACCGCATCGTTGACAAGCAGCTCAAGTGGCTACGAACCTCTCGAAACACAGAGGGCCGGGATGAACATTTACAGCAGCTGGAAGAAGAAACTCGGGAGCACGGGGTATATTTGACTGATCTTGCGAACTGGGTCTGTGGATGCCCAGCGTATCCGAAGAACAGGTTCCTGCTCTGCAAACATCTTGTCCGATCAGCAAATGAGCTCCTTAATGATCGACCTCGTACCGATCTCCGCTTCTTTCTGGACCTGCGTCGGAATCACTATCCTCCTTACTATTCGATTCCCGGAGTCAATGCGACGGAATCGGACGATGAGGATGATCAAGACGTAACCATTATCCTCCTCGGATAGCGCGGGAGTATTCCTGTAGAAAAGACCGTTGCCACCGCCTCACAGCCCCGCCATCCGGAGCACCCAGAGGAAGCCGATCCACGGGAGGGAGCTGGCAATATGGAGGATCATGTCGGTCCGCTGACACTTGAAGATCAGCGGTGCCCTGAGGCTCCTCCCGACGGGGCGACGGAAGAGGAAGAAGGCGGGGACAAAGAAGCAGTCGGTGACACAGATGCACGAGTACGTACCCTCAGAAGACCGTGCTTTCAACGGCTCACTTAACATATTTGTTGCCAGGTTCATTTTCCTGAGGCCAGAAGGATACACTTGAAGCGCATCAGACTTTTGACAATCTGATTGTGGGGTTGTGCAACGCCAAACAACGCCAAAAAACGCGTGACAATGCGCCAAAACGCGGCAACGGACAACGCCAACAATTTTTGATAATTTTTGCCCAACGCGGCTCGGAAATCAGGCAAACAACGCCACAATGTCTGACAACGCGACAACGTCGACGGCCCGCTCCCGCTCCCTTCTTTTCTCTTCATTCATGGCCCCTCGTCCCCCGTCCCTTGTCCTTCCCCACCTGGCACCCTGCTCCCCGCCTTTCTCATTCCATTCCCGCGGCTGTGGCCAACGATGACGACAAGGATGACGACGGAGTAGTGCATGGGCCGGGGACACACCAACGCTACGTGCGTCCCCTCTCCATTCTTGCTGTGCTCTACTGACAATCTATTTAGAATGAGGTCAGCTTTAGAGTCCTCCCTTCTCCTTTGTTGCATGTGGAAGTCCATGGCCCCCTTGTTGTACCTCCCCCGGTTCAATCGCAATCCACTCACTGTGGAGCACTGGCCATCGTACGCTTCTACGTGCCCGTGATCTTTGTGATGTACCGCGAGCGCATTTAGGGAGAAAGAGTATAAGTGCGCGCTCATGTATTCGCTGGTGCCATCATATGCACGAGTTTTTAGTGTTGTTAAAAACATGTATTTATCTTCATACTACAACAGAGGCTTGGAGTTGTGGGGTTGTGGGGTTGCGCGTTGTGAACAACGCGACAACGCAAAACAACGCCATCAACGCGACAATCAAAATGTCAGAAGGCTGATGCGGTGTTTCGACGACATGATGGAATTAATGCAGGACCCGCGCGGTGTCCATCCGAAGATGGCGAAAATCCTGGAACAGACTTGCGGAAGGGTGGAGAAGGTTGGGCGAGATATTGGGCGAGACAAGAGGAGGCGTCGGAATCCGCGCACTTGGGCCGACAACAACGAGAATACGATGTTTTTAGACTAGGGTAATACAGGCGAAATAGGGTTGCGGAAGAAATCGGGTGGTAACTGGTAGATGTAAGTTACCGCGGTCACGTGTGAGGTAATTTACTTATTTGTGGTCGGAGGGCCAAAAGTGCCTGGTATATTACCTTTTCCTGGGTAGTCACATGCCCAAGCTGTAGTTTTTTCTCCCCCTTCGCATCCCAGTACTCAAGAGCCAAGAGGTCCACAATACACGAGCAATGCATAAAGTTGAGAACTGATGCGTCGTGACTTGATCACTGAACCGAAAAATTCTGCGAAAATCCGCAATCACCTTGAAATATTTGATCGTGACTACCACAATGTCCACTTCAGCAGACGATAACATGGAAACAAAAGTGTCATTTCCCGTAAACCACAAGACGAGGATGACACTGCTTTCGCCCCATGCTACCCAAATTAAAGTACATCAGAGTGTAAATACTTATCCAAGTCCGTTTGCAGCCAAAGAAAGTAGTGATTACTACGTCTATGTTGCATATTCTGTTTAAATGATCCATTTTCGATGTCCGTATCCCCGCGCCGCGAGCGCGATTTTTTTTGGCGATTTTGGCGCGGTTTTTTTTGGCAGTCAGCTGACCACGTGATCGGTCCCACAAAAGGTAAATTGCAAGGTAAATTACATTTGTTGCACCCCCCAAAAAAATTGGGTGGTAAATTACCGACTTTCTGGTACCCCCCAACGTTTCTTCCGCAACCCTAAGGCGAAAGGAAACGGAGATGGAGCACGTGATGGGAAATTGCACGTGCTCGGTTTTTTGCATGGGTGCGGTTGCAGATAATGTGCCGTATGTTCCACGAGAAGCTGTAATGTATAGCAGTGGTGTTCTGGCAGCTGTGAGCTCTACACTTTTTCTCCAAGAAATATTCACGCAGGTCCTTGAACCATGACTTCAGTCAATACTGGCCTATGTAGTATCCCCCATTTCTTTATGCTGACCAGGTCACTGATGCAACTATGTTTGGAAGTAGATTTGGTATGAGGCTCCAACTCTGATGCAGTTCATGGCCCAAATGATAGTGATCAGTAACTGGAGCCACTATGTGTGAACCTAAATGTCGGTGTTGAACAACTACCATTGCAGTGATGAACTACTGGTAATGAAGCCAAGCCCCTGTTTTTTTTAAAGATTATGAGGCACAAAAATGAAATTCATCCCACCCTCAGAAAAAAAAATCTGGGAGAACACACCTTATTTTAGAGAGGTGCTTGCCACTGGCAGAGATGTGTGTCGCGTTGAGGTTGCATCAAGTACGAGGAATGCGCGAACATTAAGCAGAAATGACTAACTAGCGGATAGTAGCCCGATCATAAAGCAGGAATGACTAATGACCAAAATTGAACTGATAGAACTTCTGGGCCTTCTGTGAATGAAACGGGAAGCACCAACCAGATTCAAGCTGGTAAGAAGTTGAAAAACATAACCTTATATTTTGATTTATTTCCAGGTCTTGACCCATTTTTTTACAATGTTAATTTTCCATGACCAATGTTGCATGACTAAATCTTTGTTTGTGCTTGTAGCAGAAAATGGAACAAAACCGATCTTCTCCAGGGTAGCTAAACCTAAAGGTTCAGCCAATTAGGCATATTAGTAATCAGCTCTGGCCGCTGTGTGCAACACCTGCAAACAACACGTCTCTTTCTTTCTACCGTGGCTGTGAGCACTGTTTTCGGTCATTCTATGCTCTCTCTCTCTGACATTAATTAAGAAAATAAGTAGCGGCTACTTCCAGCATTTAATCGTTCGGCCAGAACAACTCAAATCGTTTAACGGACACCTCCCCCGCCTCGCTAGACTCTTAAATGTCCCCAATTTCTCAAAACGATTGCCCACGTACATATGGATGAAGCCCACATCAGGAAAACCTGAAATTCTATGAAGACACAAGGGCCATTATGTGGGTCTATGTTAGTCTATGGTGGGCTATAAAGACATCCTGCCGGTCTCTATGGGTCTATGTTGCACTCTGGTGGTCTATAGATCTGAGGGCATTACTTTTATGTTTATGAAGACAAGCATACATTATCAATGCATTATGTGGGTCTATGAGTACATACATCCAACTATTGTGGTCTATACGTGTCTATGATATTGTGTCCTCAACAACCCAGTGGGCCCGTCACGCCCACCTGCAGGCGCGTGGGCGGCTTGCACGAGCTCGATGCCGCCCAGGCATGCGAGTGGAGGAGGCAGCACATCATGTCCCGCCCGGTGCACCCGCTCTGCGGCGGCCCTCCCGACGAGCGCAGCTCCCGGAGCTCGCGGTGATGGCGACGGCGGGTTTTGCGCCTCGAACGCGAAGCAACGAGCCCAGGCCAGAAAAAAGCACGAGACTGAGGATGGGCTGCATGTCCGAGTGCCGCCCAAACAGAAGTCTCCGCGCACCGGCGTCCTGCATCACGGGCGTCGCAGTGCGTTCTCCGGAAGGGGGTGTGGGCTGCGCAATGTCCACGTACACACCGTTCGACGACGCCGGAGGCGCGAACGCGTCGCAGCGTGGGGGTGTTGAAGTCGAAGACTAGTAGCTGCCGAGCGCGCTGTGTGGACGCTGAGTGTAACTGCTCACGCACGGCAGCCTGAGCCCAGGACTGCGGAGGACCAGGCAGAGAGACACTATAGTTAGGATCTCAACGAATGATTGGGAGAGCATCTTGTCCAGGCGGTTGAGGAGGACATGAGAACGGGCACTGGAGGCGGCAGGCCGAGTCGGAAATAGGTCGAGGAAGAAGATGCACGTGCGTGGTCCGTGCGCGTTGACGACATGTGTTGGCAGATTGATCGCATGATCCGTCGTCTCTTCCCCTCTTCCCCCATGTCCTCTGCCTCGGTTCTCTTCTTGCCTCCCTCTTGCCTCCCTCCCTTCCTCTGCTTCCTTGGCCTCCCTCTGAGGCTCTGTGCCTACCGCCCATCCTCTGCCTTGGCCTCCCTTGCACCCAGCTTGCACCCAGTCTCAAAGCCTCGACCATCTGAAGCTCAAGCTCAAGCTCCCCACCCTGTCTCGGATTTTCCCTTCTCCTCTTCAAGTCCCATGCCTCTCGCATTCCAAGCTCAAGAAGCTCAAGCTCCCACGCGTTGTCAAGAATTCATCAAGCATCTCAAGCGTTCGTCAAGCGTTGTCAAGACACTCAAACGCTCATGCCGTCAAGCTCTTGCTATCAAGCCTCTGAAGTCCAAGCCCCCGTCTTCAAAATCTTCAGCTCCACCGCCGCAAGCTTCAAACCTCGCGCTCACTCACCCTCAAGCATGCTGCTGTCTACCTCCCCCCTCCCTTTTACCTGTGCGTCTGCGAGCATCCCACCTCCCCCCTCATTGCGTGTAGTGTCGTTTACATCGTTGTACCGCCGATGCAATCTATTATGTTTTGTATTCATTTTGGTTTTGATTATGAGCCGCACATAAGCAGGGAGATTTGGCTACTATGGCCGCTATGAGTCCTATCAGGAGGATGGTCTTCATAGACGTGGCTCAGTCTATCATAGACACGGCACAGTCTATCATAGAACATGGCTCAGTCTATGTGGGTCTATGTTGGTCTATATGGCAACTCCCGCCCCTGGACCTGCCTATGAAGACAGGTCTCTGCTATGGCTTCTTCCATGTCTATTTTGGTCTATATTGGTCTATAAGAGCATTTCAGATTTTCCTGATGCACTTCCACTACACCGCCAGCCTGCCTCATTATGCTCTCCCTGCTTTTCGTCCTGCCTGGGATGCCTTAAACGAGCTCCGGATACGACTGCTGAAAGGCACTCCCATTGAAGCCTTGTCGGCCACTTTCCCTCCCCACATCAAGTCGGCCGTCATTGAGCACTTGAACTTCGATCCCACTTCGTTTATTTCCTTGAAACTTTCCGGTAATCGTCCTAACATCATCTACGCGACCCACCACATCGTGGGGTCTCTGTCAGACTTTAGGAACCTGGACTTCCACATTTCCATGCAGTTCACTCGTCTTCTTAAGGCAGTAGTGTTTCATGATGATACCCAGCAATGTTCTGACGCTGCCGATTATCTTGACAAGCGACTTCCTGCGGATCTTCAGAACACGGGTATTGTCCGTCATTACCACGGTGGGATGTCCAAGGAGTATTCGACATTTTGTTGAACTTCGTTGTGCTTACAGCTACTTGCGGAACATAGGGCGCAGCCTGTTTTTTTTTTTTTTAAAAAAAAAGTTTTCACGAGATCGGCTGTTGTGAGCTCAATTCTCAACGTTTTTCCTTGAGAGTAGGCTCATTCTGCTCGGACAGGGACGACACCTGTCGAAGTGGTTGCCTTAAGATATTTAATTGGAGCCCCTAGTTGTCACCAAGATCTCCTAACCAAATATCTAGTGCAGACCACACATTTCTCCCTTGAGAACAGTGTCCAGAACCATGTTCTAGAGTCCTGTAGTTCAGACAGGCGTAATTTTATAAGGGTAGAGATACTGGCAAAAATGAAATGCCGGCATTGTGGGCTGTTGGCCAAATCACATCAATTAGAATTTTGCTATAAATTTTTCATGAATTTCATGAGGGTTTCGATGGTTTGGCCCGTACTGTATTTGCATCATTGCCTCACAAAAAAAAACCCAGTTTTTTTTTCAAAACTCAACCACACGAGATAAGATGTGCAACACCTAGCTGCCACTACTTCATGCTTGAAATTCACGGCCCCAGTTTTACTATCCCTCCAACAAAAGTGTTTCTTTTGTGTGCGCACAGATCTGCTAGAGGGATTTCAATTTAAATCAAGACTGAGTGAGCTGAAAAAATATTTCTGAGGGGATTTGGCCCCATGCGGGTGAAAAAATGAAAAAAGCGGGCACGCTAAAATTTTTTCTCCAGCCAATTGGGCCCCTAATTTTGGTGGCAGCTGGTGATGCGCACCATAGCAAAATTTAAAAATATTTTCATTACGACCATTTTCGCGTATCTAAGTACAAAGCCAAAACCCGGATCCGAAAAAAATCCATTTTGAGCGGCATCCGTGGGGCCTCTCAGCTGGGTTTTTTTTTGTAGAATACCTGCTAGGACTAGAAGTATTCTGGTGCAAAAAAACCGGGTCCATCCGACTGATTTACGCGCACAAGAAATCGAACAATTGCCAAAAATGGCCAAATTTTGTCAGTTGCGATTAAGAGTTGAACGCTTCAAACCAAAAACATGATCAGTCATATCTACGACATTTTATAGACAGTCGGCCCCTGGGGTTGGATGAGGGAGGCATCTGTGTGTGTGTGGTTGGTGCGTGGTGTGTTAGACGTCACTGTGATCTGGCATCGCTGGCATTTTTTTGGATCTAGGTCAAACTCGGAATTCGGCCAAATAAGTGCAGGCGCTGTGCCATACAGCTGCTCAATCAAAAATCTTGAAATAAAACGGTGGGTCAACTTTTTTTTTTCGGATCCGGGTTTTGGCTCTGTACTAAACAGAGCACAAAGCCTTCCCGCAAAGGACCTGGGACACTAGAAGGAAATCTAAAGAGACAGTTCTACCCGAAATTGCGCTGGCTATCCAACAAACAAGGTCCCATAAAAATCCGCTTTCAAATGGCTCCAAACAGGGCAATTTACTGATTTGATGTGAAACTCGGCATACCAAGCCGTCATTAAATTGAATTTGGGTGCACCATTTTACACGATATCGAAATCGGTCCATTGAACCCAGTTTGATCGCCAGTGACCACCATTTAATTTCTGTCCAATTGACCTGCCGACCAGATGAGAAGCATGGACCCGGAATTTGGAACCTCCCCTTATATCTGCTCAAAACTCCGAAATTTATGACTTATATTTGCACCCGATCAAATAGACTTGCTGAAGAACGGGAAGAGCTAGAGCGCACTGGACGGCAAAACACACTCAACATCCAAACTCTATGGCACAAGTACAAGGAGGACCTTACCGCTGAAGGTAAAAAATGCTCCCGCTTAGTCAGTGAAAGATCACGCCAAATACGTACTTGGACAGTGCAGAAACACCTCATTATCAATGATGCAGACATGCCTACTGAAGAAAAGCATTTCGCAATTTTACACTTAGAGGGAAAGATTGAAACTTATCTTAAAGAAGAAGCTGACCGTAAGAAACCCCAGTCCGAAGCCCGATACGACATTGAGGGTGAGACTCTTAAAACTGGCTACTGGACTCAATCCACCAAGGAGTATCACCTGAGGAACACCATAAACGAATTCAAGAGAACAAATAATGATGCAACTGTACCCTGCTTTGAAACTCGACCAAAACAAATCGCAGAAATGGCCCATGATTACCATGAGGCTACTCAACATGTTGGTGTCTCAGAGGATGACTATGGTCAAATGATGTGCACTGAGGAAGTGCTTGAAAAATGTGATGCACAGTTATCTCAAGATGAATACAATGAAATGGATAAGTATCTGACTGAAGAGGATATACGAAACACTTTATAACTAACTAGTAATGGTAAAGCCCCAGGAATTGATGGCATACGATATGAATTTCTCAAAGCCATGGACATTGAATACAAAAAAACTAAAGACAAACCAGGAGCTTTCAACATCATGGGCTTCCTAGCAAACTTGTACCGGGACATTGAACAATGTGGAATAGCAGATGGCTGTAACTTTAACATGGGATGGTTATGCCCCGCATACAAAAAGGGAGACACAGGTCTCATCAGCAACTACAGACCAATTACATTATTGAATACAGACTATAAACTTATGACAAAGGCTTACTCTATGCTATTAATGAATGTTTCCCCCTCTTTGATAAGGCCAGACCAAGCTGGTTTCATGAAAGGGCGGAAAATTGAAGACCAGGTCAAATTAGCTAAATTCTTGTTGAACTATTCCAAAGTGGCAGAAGAAGATGGGATTCTTATTGCCCTTGACCAAGAAAAGGCATATGACCGAATTAACCATGATTACCTCCTGCGCGTCCTAGACCATATGTGCTTCCCTCCCAAATTTTCAAAGACATATCAAAAGTCTGTACACTGATGCCAAAACCATAGTTATGATTAACGGTGAACTCAGTGAACCATATACTGTTACCAGGGGTGTAAGACAGGGAGATCCCCTGTCCTGTTTATTATTCAATCTGGCTATCGAGCCTCTTGCATGTCTGCTCCGGAAATCTAATATTAAAGGAGTAATCATTCCCGGAACAAACAAGAATCTGGTGGTATCACTTTTTGCTGACAATACAACAATTTACCTCAAATCCACTGATTCCATGGAAACTCTCTGGGGTATTCTACGCCTCTGGTGTGCTGCATCAACTGCAAAATTTAATGAGCACAAAACAATACTTCTGCCCTTTGGTAGGCCCTCATATCGTCAGAAAGTCATAACAGAAAGACGAATTAATGATCAATGCCCAATTGGTGCGATCAACAAAACTATTAGAATTGTCCCTGATGGTGAGAGCTGCCGTATGCTAGGGGCATGGATTGGAAACAAAATTCCTTATACTACACCATGGCCATCTGTGTTGGAGAAAATTAATACAGATATCATGCGCTGGCAAACAACGCTCCCAACACTTGAGGGGAAACGGCATATCATTAGCATGGTAATTGGAGGTCAGACACAGTATCTGATGGGAGTCCAAGGAATGCCAAAGGAAATTGAAGAAACCCTTGAAAAACTCATACGGTCCTTCCTGTGGGACGGAAAGACGGCCAGAGTGTCTCTCGAGACAATGATCCTCCCAGTTGACCGAGGAGGCAAAGGAATTTTAGATATCTCTGTTCAAAATAAAGCTATTAATCTTTGGAATCTTCAATGCTATCTGATGCAAGGAGAGGATCGTCCACTATGGTGCTATTTTGTTGACTACATACTCAAAAAATACCAGAGCTACCGGTGTTTCAAACCCCAACCGTGATCGACATAGTAAAACCTTTTTTCCTGATGAAGTGAATCCATTTACTCTGCCGCCCGACCATCTACAAGAGGCGATTCGCCAGATGAACGACCGCGTTCTTGTCACGCTCAAGGCCGTTTACGGGCCCACCCGTCCCGTAGCCGTCCCGAAAGTAAGAGACCTCCAATCGCTCTACGAACGGGGCCGTAGCCGTAGCGACGGCCCGTCGACCCGTCGGCTAAGGGCACGGGTTAGAGCCCTAACCATTGCTGTGTTACAACTGCGAAGGGGAGAAGATGTTGCAGTTCATGCCATGTTTCTTGTGGTCAATAACTGGCAAACCATCTCACTTGCACTGGTCCGGGTTAGGTCCGGGTCACTAAGACTGTCGGACTTGCCGAGCGTCCATCAGAATCTGTCAACCTCTTTCAAACTCCGCCATCAGGATCAAACTTAATTCCAGTTAGTCCAAAACACTGTATAGCGGCGGTGGTTGCAGTGAAAGCCAGGCCAATTCTGGATGGGTTTACTCCCAAGAATGTTACAGCAAATCCTGAAAATAATGGCAACGACTTTTTTTTTTCCGCGCCGTCCGCATTTGGAAATTCCCAACGTGGGTAGGCATGAGTTCGAGTCCGGCCACCGACACTTTTTTTCACCAAACTTTTGGAACTCTTTCCAAGGTTCCAACCGAACCTCCATGTGTCAGTACACCAAAATACATGAAAAGTCATTTGAGGTGATCTTTTCCCCACAGTTTTCAGTCCAATTTGCATCAAAACTGGGTTACACAACCTATCTTTGATGCTGTACCCCCAATAGTGCTTGATGTACAGGTCTTCTTCAATAAGGTAAAAAATCACAGGTGGTTAGCCAGCTCTGTTTAGGCTTTCTGATGTATGCCTCTGTAGACTCTCGAAAAAATGAGCAAGCTGAACCACATATTCAAGTCTCCATTAACTGTGAAAATGCTCCAATCATTCAATGTAAGCTTGGATATTTGATTGGGATGCTTCATGTGACCTTGAGATTTTATTCTAATTGATTCCAGGGTAATAGATGCTCAAATTTGGCAGTACGTACCAAGACTGCATTTGTTTTCAAAAATGTGTCAGCAGCCGGCTTCGAACTCTTGCCTGCCCGCGTTAGGAATTTCCAAATGCGGACGGCACGGAAAAAAAAAAGTCATTGCCATTATTTTCACGATTTGCTGTAAAATCCGTCGGGTTTTGCGTGCATCAGGAAAAACCTACTTTGGTAATTTGCCTCCAATTTGGGAAGCCTGGCAAATTCCCCCAAATCAGGGTAATTGGGCCTAATTACCTAGATTTCTGACGTTGGGACGTTAGATTTCTTCTTACCTCCTTAGAATACTGCCATTCACTGAGGAACCATGTGTGGATTCAAAAGCTATCAACCGGATTGATGGTATTGTGCAAAAGGGAAAGTGAATGCGGTCAACGGCCCATCAAATTTTGACCACTTCACCTGTACTTTTCCGCGCAAAACTTCAGTGAGAAAGTTGTCCATTTTGACTCTTTAAATGATAATCTGACAAACAAATCCCTCACATTCATCGTAAATGTGTGAACGAGGGCCGAGAAATCTGAGCTTACATAATAAGGTCGACTTCCAATGACACCGATCAGGGATCTGACAGACTACAACACACGAAGTACGAGTAACTTTTGTTGTAGCATCTGTTTATAAGAGACTACGTGGTGGATGGTCCGCGCTCCTGCATCATGTGAAATCTCTTCCGCTCTCAGGGTGCGTTCGAAAGCGTTTTCGTGCCCCATTCCACCGGTACTAATCTTTCGTGGCCGCTCACTCTTTAGAATGAGGAGCTACAAAGACCCAGAAAGTCTCAGAAGGAGAATAGTGCGACCCAATGCACTGTTTTTCCTGCGCTCTGAATGCAAAATTCAGGTGAATCACCTGATTCAGTATGGAGATAGGAGGCCACGATGCAGAATACGCTATACAATAGCTCAATCCAGTCTCGTCGGTTCGATGAAAGTCTTTTCGTTTTGACCGTTTCCAATGTTGGTCCACGTGAGCAAGAACGAGTGCGACTACTTTCATATTTCCTTTTATCTAGTCTTGATCAATGATGACACGGTATGATCATGATGTTCTGTCAAATCCTGTCATCCATCTGCCAATTCGGCTAACTCGGTGCGATGCTCCGTGTCTGTCGTTCAGCGGTGTCTCATTCACTGATTGCTGAACCTTTAGGTTTGGCTACCCAGGAGAACATGGATTTCGAGCCATTTTGCTACAAGGACAAACAAAATTAGTCATACAGAATTAGTCATTGCACAAAATTTATTGCTGAACCTTTGTAAGGAAACAGGAAAATAAGTAATTCAAATGTAAATATTTTTTCCCAACCTTACTGATTTATCTGCCTGTGGGCCACTCCGTTTCACTCACGAGATTCACTCGTTTCGACTTTAGCTATTAGTCATTTCTGCTTGATGTTCGGGGCAGTATCCGTTGACGTGAGAATTGGGCCCGGACAACGGTTACATGTAATGTTCCGATCAGATGGGTCGTTATTTGGCATTACTTGGCATGTTAATTGGTAAACCTCAAAAATCGACTTCCTTTCGGGCTCTTAAATCACGAAAATAATGTTGGGAGCACTAGAGGTACATTAGAGAAGATTAGTGTGTCCAAAATTTAAAAAAAAACATGCAGAATGTAATAACTTGGCTCGGCACTGCAAATAACATTGTGGCTGACTTGCACCGAACATCCACTCAGTTCACACAGGGGGCAAACATGACGGCACTTGTCATATGCGCATCCGCCAAGCATGCGACAAGCACTTGCTGGGGCATGTGTCAGGCATGTGTCAAGCATGTGGCAGGTAATTTCTCACCTGCCTGCCATGCTGCGGGGATGTTTTACATGGAAGGTACTCTGATTCCATTGGATTCATTCACTGCTATGAGTGTTGTAGCAAAGTGGTTACTGATGTTGCATGTTATTCTTTTGTCTGTTTGGGTTGGACCTGTGTTCAATCCCCGGACTGCTCTTTTTTTTTCGACTTTCCCGACAGAGCTCGCCACATTCGATTGATGCAGTCTAGCACATCCAAAAACCCTTCCATGGTATCATTCTTGCAGCTTCTTGCGGAATATAGGGTGCGGCCCAACTTTCTTCCATTTTGAGTCTTTTTTGATTGTTTCCGCCATATTGCTCACTATGGGCTCAATCCGTACACAATGGCTCCAAAAAATATATGGGGAGAATGGCATGAAATTTCGGAGGTCCTGGATTTATCAGTTTATTTTCTTTCAGCATGTAGAAAATGTAGTATGCCATTATCTTGTTTTCACGCAGATCACTCCCCACATGTGAAGATGGAGTTACAATATTCTGCACTGTGTTTTAGAACAACCTAGGATCATTCTGAAGAGCCCATTGTTGTCAGATTTTATTTTTGGGTCTTCTATCGTGTGAACGGCACGATCAAATCCGAAATATTCGGATTGGACCAATCATTTCTCATAGGCAATGATTACCCATTTTCTCTGCCTATGGGAGCAAGAGATGTGTGCAGCCACTACCCTGAGGTACTCAGACTCCTTGGTCAAGTCCTTCTGCTGGTACACAGTGTGCCTCAATGTTGTGATCAGTCACAGACACTTGTGGTTGCATATAACCCATTCTCTAGTAGACCCACCAACATGGCAGACCGGAAAAAAAACCAAGAAGAAAACAGGAAGAGGGTAGCTCCCAGTAAGTTCACCAAGCTCAGTCCCAAGGCCTCCAGCAGGGCTCCCGAACCCCAGTACCGCACCACTTGTGCAGATATCTCTGCTGCTGACCTTGTTCATCAGATTTTTGACAATTAGCTTGTGAGCTTGTACCCGGTCAAAAAAAGCCAACAAAGAGCCAAAAAGGTTGCAAGTTAGCAAGGTCACAAAGCTATGTTTTATTCTGACAGGGTTGATGGTTCAACTTGTTCAGGTGGCATAAATTTGGGTTGATTTTGATGTTCTGGTATGGCACAGTTCTGAAAATTCGCACCTCCAAGCATCCTCCAGATGCTTGAGACATTATCTCTTCTTGTTCTGCATTTTTGGAGGGGTAATTCTTCACCCTTGGACCTTGTTGGCCTAGCAACAAGCTCACAAGACCAAACAAGCTGCAATCGAATTGTCAATTGGCTGATGTTGCCAAGGGGGTCCGAAGATAAGAGATTGCCATATGGGGTAGGGGGGGAGGGTGTCTGGCCGACCGCCAAAAAAAAAATTGTATGTAAAATTTTTTCTGCCTAGATATCAGCCCATGTACGTCCTGGTCCTCTGGGACCTATCTGGGATACCTCTCAGGACATACCAGAGCAATTGACCAGCAAAACATGAGTGTTCACTCATAGGTTGTGCGTTATGCTAGCCGCCGGCATTTTGCCATCATTATTATGACCAGTTTGGTAGTTGCCCCGATCTGCCGATTAGATGCCGAAACAGCCAATGAGCCTCTGCCATGGCTCCGAGGAGTGCTGATCTGTGATTATCAATAATTCTACCTTGAATGGTTTTAATGTGCATGCCGCCCTATCAACTCATCATATTCTGAGACCATCGTTTGGAACATGCTGTACCCATGTCCACATATTCAAACAGTTTCATTTCTGTATGCATTTCTGGCCCACCCCAAACTTCCAACGGCATATAGTTAAAAAAGTTTGGTTGGATTGTTATGTAATAGTACTATGGCATACTTCAACTTATTATCAAAAAGGTTTAGAACATTGTTCTTTCACATATGATATAATGAGTCCGCTGTTTATGAGACTCTGTGAATATTCTGGTGATTAATCACTCTACCACTCTCACGTAACACCTCCCTGCGCGGAAATGTTCAGCAGCGCTGTGTCCTGAAAAGGGAATTTGATGGCATTAGGTGGCTGTGAGGGGGGGAGGGTGTCGCTGACCCTCTCAAAAAAAAAATTTGTAGGTGATATCAATTCTTCTTATCTTTGGACCCCCTTGGATGTTGCCGATTCACCTATGGTACCGGACATTGACAGCTCCTATAGTTCCCAGTCCAACATTGATTCAGATGTCCTTACTCCACTGCCTCCACCTGCCAAGGCCTGCTCCAAGCACAAATCGGTAGAACTGATGGTGGATTCTGACAGTGATCTTCAAGATGTTGATGTGCTGGCCCCTGCGAAAAATCCAAAGAAAAATGCACAGGTGGAGCTCAATCCTCACCAAAGTGCGTGACTGTGTTCCCAATTCTGTGCTTAAAACGACTCTTGCCTCTAGAACTAGTGCTTTGAATCCCGCAGGCAAACAGTGACAGCACTCGGCGCAAAAATCTGACACATGACACATCGTTTGGGCAAGCCATGGAAGTAATTTGCGAGACCATTGTATGTTCCGATGTTCAGATCAATCCGAAGAAACGGAACACTAGAGTGTTGCCGTGTAATCTAATTGATAAGTAGGAGCACAGCGAGTGACCTCAACTAACACCTAATCAATTCACAACTTCTCTCAAGTATCTCGTGTGTGTGTGTTCGGGGGTAGGGTACGTATCACCCACAAGAGTTCAATGGCAATTCAGAGTCTTTGTTTTATTCTAGGGTGGGTGAGAACAGGAATAAAGTCGGTAGGTTCAATTAATTACACTGCTGAATCTGTCCGAGCTTACAGCTTCTAGGAAATTCGATTCACAGGTAAGTTGTTCTTGTGTGAGAGAATAGATAAAACCAAGTCCCGAGCTTACAGCTACAAGGGTTCAAGGAGTTGGAGTCTGAGTAGATACTATTGGCTTCAAGTCTTCACGACGAGCACTTATATAGTCTATAAAACAAAGTCCCGAGCTTACAGCTACGAGGGATCAAGGAGTTCGAGTCTGAATAGACAATACTGGCTTCTAGTCTTCACGACGAGCACTTAGGTAGTCTAATATCCAGAGGTCGAAGGTCTCAGTTCTCTCTGTTCAATAATCTCAGCACCACTTCTATTCTGTCTCGAGTCTACTCAAGCACCCGGAAAATGGGGGGAGAGTCTACTGCCTACATACAAGTAATCCTACAGCTTTTATACAAGTTACAGATAATAAAAGGAGATAATATCCAAATGGGATTCTGCTTTTGCTCAGTCAGCCCGCAACCTGTGACAGGTCTAACTGTGCCTGTTCGGGTTTCTATACCCATTTTGATTATATTGTCTGTTCCACAACTCGGCATGCCATAGTCCTTAATCGCATCACCACTATGTGTGGGAATTTGATCGGGCAAAAGGGCCCAACAATTCAATTCTTAATCAATTCTGTTTTCAGGATCATGCCCGATGTCTTCACCGCAATGAAACACTCGGAAAGAGTATGGCATAATCAACTCTGGTTCTGGCCCCGGTCCGTGCGCACTCATTCAGACTCCCATGTCACTTCCTACTGCCCTTGATCACCTCGAACACACTAATGTAGTGCCCAGCAGAGGCTCGAGTCACAATTCTGGTCCTTTTAGGTACCATCCTCGAGTACTATAGCTCTTGTTATGCCGGCTTTATGGTTCCTGTGGTGTAGTACACCATTCCGGGCTGAATGTGTACCCTCAATTGTATCTCACTCGGGTAGTAAATGGTTGGTTGAAAATCGCGAAAATGCGTATTTTCATGCATGCATGAATGCATGCCTTATCACCGACTTTCGTATGAGCTGTCAAATGCCACGGCAAAGTCAGATGAGATCAATGTTACGTTGCAGGAAGACTGGAATGGTTTGATTGAGGTTGTTACTGAAGCCGAGAAAAAAAAGAAAGGTTTCATTTTCTCTGTTCACATTCACATCACTGACTAGGTGTGTGGTTTACCGTTCTTCTCATTCAAGAGCCGCTGAACTCTTCAGTTTCTTCTCTTCGCATGCGGTGCTTGGGAACAGTATAAAGAAGGCCAAGAAGATCCAGATCCTGGATTTGAAACATGCGGATGGTGACAATAATTTCAATGAGGGTCTCAGGGTCATGGACAGAAAAGCAAAGCTTCTTGAGCAAATTCAGAAGATGTATAGCTGCTGTCGGATTTGCAGCCCTACAAAAGCATGCAAAATTGATTCCACCGGCAACCATCAACCCCTCGAAACCAACCAATTGTGTGGTTGGTGTCAGTCTTTGCTCTCAGTAACAATTCTTCTTGGATCTCATCGAGATAGATGTTCGGGCTGTGGTCCATGAGTGCAACTATGAACTGCACATCAATACAATCAGAAAGAAAGAGTCCAGGGATATGAACACACCTTCATGTGATCGGGTGAGAGCATCACAGCTTGACCCCTGTGTTTTTGGTCGCAGGAAACCCCTCCAATCTCATGCCATGTCGTTATGACACACTATACGATGTGTAAAGGAATGTCAATATCGATGGCAATTTGGGTTGGTTTCTTAGTATACAGAGTGTATCATTGATGACTGATGTGTTTCTTGAGATCACTTGAGTATCGGACCTGCATAGGGGGAGCCGTTGCCTTCAGGAGAAGACAAAGAGAATGGGTTATATGCAACCACAAGTGTCTGTGACTGATCACAACATTGAGGCACACTGTGTACCAGCAGAAGGACTTGACCAAGGAGTCTGAGTACCTCAGGGTAGTGGCTGCACACATCTCTTGCTCCCATAGGCAGAGAAAATGGGTAATCATTGCCTATGAGAAATGATTGGTCCAATCCGAATATTTCGGATTTGATCGTGCCGTTCACACGATAGAAGACCCAAAAATAAAATCTGACAACAATGGGCTCTTCAGAATGATCCTAGGTTGTTCTAAAACACAGTGCAGAATATTGTAACTCCATCTTCACATGTGGGGAGTGATCTGCGTGAAAACAAGATAATGGCATACTACATTTTCTACATGCTGAAAGAAAATAAACTGATAAATCCAGGACCTCCGAAATTTCATGCCATTCTCCCCATATATTTTTTGGAGCCATTGTGTACGGATTGAGCCCATAGTGAGCAATATGGCGGAAACAATCAAAAAAGACTCAAAATGGAAGAAAGTTGGGCCGCACCCTATATTCCGCAAGAAGCTGCAAGAATGATACCATGGAAGGGTTTTTGGATGTGCTAGACTGCATCAATCGAATGTGGCGAGCGCTGTCGGGAAAGTCGAAAAAAAAGAGCAGTCCGGTGATTGAACACAGGTCCAACCCAAACAGACAAAAGAATAACATGCAACATCAGTAACCACTTTGCTACAACACTCATAGCAGTGAATGAATCCAATGGAATCAGAGTACCTTCCATGTAAAACATCCCCGCAGCATGGCAGGCAGGTGAGAAATTACCTGCCACATGCTTGACACATGCCTGACACATGCCCCAGCAAGTGCTTGTCGCATGCCTGGCGGATGCGCATATGACAAGTGCCGTCATGTTTGCCCCCTGTGTCAGCGGCAAGTACAGAGTCTGCAATGTGTCATGCAGCTGTTGCGAGGTGGTTTGATCTGCCCTGATCGATCTGTTCAAGATGGTCCAATACAAGAGACTCATCTTCTTCAGAAAACATCGCATCCTCACTTGTGGCGGCTCTGCGCTGAATATCAAGATTGATGCCGGCTCGCTTACGATTTTGCCTGCGGAAAAAGTGAGCATCTCTGCTGTCCTTGCACTCGTGCAAAACCTGAATGTTGTCGATAGCGTTTAAAACAAAATCAAAACATTCCACCCGGAATGATAAATATGTATCCTCCCAAGTCTCTCACCTTCTTTGCATAAATCCTGTGCATGACGCCAAGGCTTGAAGAGGATTAACATTAGTCGCGAATATTTCTGCTTCAGATCGTCCATGTCCCGACGAGGCATAGCAGGTCCGAGCGGGACTGGCACCTTCCTGGAAATAGGTGAGCAGACCCGCAAAAAATGGGTGGAACATTCGAGGTGCGGATTCTGCAATTCAACCTTAGGTCTAGATCTACCGGAATAGGCTAGGATATCACCGTCAAACTCCTCTACGGTTTCCTCCAGCAAATCCTCAGGGGTGTCGCCCAAATTTTCAGATGCCGGTGCGGATTGCGCTAAGGAACCAGTAGAAGTGGAACTAGAAACATCGGATGCAGGAGTTGATCCGGCGTCTTTTCCTTCATCATCCACGTGGTCTTCACCATTCTCGTCAGATTCATGGTATGTACGCTTCTTAGACATTTTTTCAACACGGGCCGTGAAATCCCAAACAGATATCTGGTCCAACAGTGAGCCACGATTTTGGTAGTCCGAAATTTGATTTGCTGAAGGCAAAACTTTACCAGGTCAACCCGAGCACTACAGCCACTTTGCAGCATGTTCTGCTCTCAGACAACTCAAAACACCCCAATCTGACCTAGTAAATAATGTCGGGGTCCTCAGAAAAAATCATAAGATGCCATGCCCTCCACATTTAAAACACGAGTAGAATGAGCCTACACCAAGGGAATCCGTTGAGAATTGAGGTCAGAATAGCCATTCTGCCAAAAACTTACTTTTTTAAAAAAAAAACGGCTGCACCCTAAGTTCCGCAAAAGGCTGTAAACGATCTTTCCAAGTTTGGTCTCATCTCATCTTATCTTTCCTGGGTCCCAAATGTGGAGCTTCCTACTGACCTGGACTTTGAAGGCTTTCATAAAAGCCGCTTACTGGAACAGAATGATTGCCATTAGGATTGCGTCGACGGTCAACTAGAATGTACATCCGATTGGCAGTTCGGTGTCATCAGTCCCATTACCCAATCAAGTAATCACCGGCCATCAAACGAGCGTGGTGCTCGCTGGCTTTCCATACATCAGCATGTAGCGGCCAAATGGCAAAGAACACCGGCTGGCTTACATAGTATTTCAGTTAGTGTTCGTGGGCTGACTTAATTAGCAGCGTGAAGGGTGTAACGAGGTTTATTGAGAAAATACAGTGGGCCCGGTGCTACATGCCTGGAGCGGAAGGTCTGAACAACCATAGTTATGATCAACGGTGAACTCAGTAAACCATATACTGTTACCAGAGGTGTAAGACAGGGAGATCCCCTGTCCTGTTTATTATTCAATATGGCTATCGAGCCTCTTGCATGTCTGCTCCGGAAATCTGATATTAAAGGAGTAATCATTCCCGGAACAAACAAGATTCTGGTGGTATCACTTTTTGCTGACAATACAACAATTTACCTCAAATCGACTGAATCCATGGAAACTCTCTGGGGTATTCTATGCCTCTGGTGTGCTGCATCAACTGCAAAATTTAATGAACACAAAACAATACTTCTGCCCTTTGGTAGGCCCTCATATCGTCAGAAAGTCATAACGGAAAGGCGAATTAATGATCAAAGCCCAATTGGTGCTATCAACAAAACTATTAGAATTATCCCTGATGGCGAGAGCTGCCGTATGCTAGGGGCATGGATTGGAAACAAAATTCCCTCCTTGTTGGAGAAAATTAATGCAGATATCATGCGCTGGCAAACAACACTCCCAACACTTGAGGGGAAACGGCATATCATAAGCATGGTAATTGGACGTCGGACACAGTATCTGACGAGAGTCCAAGGAATGCCAAAGGAAATTGAAGAAACCCTTGAAAAACTGATACCTTCCTTCTTGTGGGACGGAAAGACAGCCAGAGTGTCTCTCGAGACAATGAGCCTCCCAGTTGACCGAGGAGGCAAAGGAATCTTAGATATCTCTGCTCGAAATAAAGCTATTAATCTTTGGAATCTTCAATGCTATCTGATGCAAGGAGAGGATCGTCCACTATGGTGCTATTTTGTTGACTACATACTCAAAAAATACTTGGAGACCAGCTACCTAAATATAAGGCCTGGTCAAATCATCAACATATTCATGAACAATATACACTTCCCCATCCCCAGGTCAAATGCAATACCTGATGACCTTAAGGGTATGATCTCTGTAGCCCAGGAGTTCAACCTCAAATTTACAGGTCTCTCAATTGACCCTAATGTTCAACTTGAGATGCCAATATGGAAGCATCCTGCTGTCCACTATTTAAATTACAAAAATATCTGCCTTCGAGATGCTGCAACCTGCCTCAGAAATCAACATGAAGTTCGAACTGTTAAAGATGCCCTTATACTCGCTACGAGAAGAACTACGATGGCAAGACGACCACACACTATCAATCCTAGTGGCATTGGGCGGAAAAACTGTGGATGCCCACCTTGCAACAAAGATCGAAATGAACTGGGTTGCCTTAACCCTGGCAAGTGCATTGAGACTGCCAAAATGCTGATAGACTGTATTATGCCTAAATGGAATCCACTTGTCCCAATGGTAGACCTCTGCGATGAACTTGAGTTAACAGCAGAGGAGATAGCTGCTAACCAGCAAGAGATCGAAATTGACAAGCTAATGACTTATGATCCAAACTTCAGATTGCGGGATGTCAAAAATGGCTTCCGCATATTTGCTGCAGATGATTCAATGAATGAGATCTCTGCAAGATGACAAGGCCGGTTAGTCCCACCCCCAGTGCTTATTACAGCCTTTGTGCATATCAAGGTTTTGCGTGCTGGTCAGTATGACCCTCAAATCTTGGCTAGATTGAGAATTGTTTCAACTGACCTAGACGAAGATGAAACTATATGCCTCACATTTGACAATCCAACCATAAAAATTAACTTCAAGTCGGGAATCCTGGGTGCTGCCCTTGCCTTGTTGCAGAAAATCCCAAATAACACTCCCCTACTCCTGTGTTCTTCATCTGACTTTTTGCTCAAAACACTTATTAAAGAGCGAACAAAATCTGAAAATGACATGTTGGACCCAAGCTTCCTACTGTTCAAGGCAGTGTTTGCAGCTCTGAATGAGCGAGTTGCATGGACACATTTCAAGCAAACAAAAGATATTTTACCTGTTACCTTAGGGGTCAATGAATGCCCTTCACTCGAGGTTGATACCCAAATTGATGTAATGTTCAATAGCCCTGGAATTCTAATCTCACAAGGCTCCCAGCGAATCTTTACAAAAATCATCAAGGGTAGCCACCCAGAACCGCTGAGAAAGTCAACATTCATCAATCTAGACCGCATCAGGTGCTCTGTTTATTGCTGAACCTTTAGGTTTGGCTACCCAGGGAAACATGGATTTCGAGCCATTTTGCTACAAGGACAAACAAAAATTAGTCATCCAGAATTAGTCATTGCACAAAATTAATTGCTGAACCTTTGTAAGGAAACAGGAAAAAGTAATTCAAATGTAAATATTTTTTTCCAGCCTTGCTGATGTATCTGTCTGTGGGCCACTCCGTTTCACTCACGAGATTCACTTGTTTCTACTTTAGCTATTAGTCATTTTTGCTTGATGTTCGGGGCATTATCCGTTGACGTGAGAATTGGGCCCTGACATGTAATATTCCGATCAGATGGGTCGTTATTTGGCGCTACTTGGTATGTAAACCTCAAAAATCGACTTCCTTTCGGGCTCTTAAATCACGAAAATAATGTTGAGAGCACTAGTAGAGGTACATTAGAGAAGATTAGTGTGTCCAAAATTTTAAAATCCATCCAGCATGTAATAGCTTGGCTCGGCACCAAATCACATTGTGGCTGACTTGGACAAATAACAAGCCACCTCGAATTTAATCGTCCTTCATCGGGCTGGAGTGCCTCATCTGTCTTTCTAGCTCAGCTCTCCTGTGACCTTCAAAGTCTCTGATTAACTCTTTTGTGTATCTTGAGGTTTGAAAACCTGCCAAAAACTACTCTTCTCTGTCAGTAACATAACCATGGTGCTGCCCTGGATGCCCCAAGGGATCAGAGCGACCACCGGATGCCCCTCCCGAGGGCATCCTGGGATCAGGAAAGACAATGAAGAGGACTCGGAGGGTTCATTTCAGTTCCCCCCGGTGTGTTTCATGAACCATAGCCTCATTGCAGCAAACAGATTAAAGCCCTGGCAAGAAAACCAGAACCTTGCAGGAAAACAGAAAAAACAAGGAGGGAGTACACCCACTTCTTCAACTAACCCTGCATCAGAGCAGTCCGCACCTGCCGATGGTGTAAGAAGTCAACATGCCCCTGAAACCACGACACCTTAGACTGCAAGGTTGTATACAAGATTCACTGTTAAAAATGTGGCCAATTCCAGGGGTGCAGAGGTATGGACAATGGCAGGAAATTTACACAGAGATCATGATAATTTCAATACCTCAACTTCTTGAAATACTACTGGGACTCTGCGCATCCTGCTGTATATTTAATCTAGTCTTCTTGAACACTCCTGTGATGACCTGGCAAATTTCATTCAATTCCCTTCTCTTTTCCCCTGTTTGAATTCTTTGTTGTGTTTGTCGCCGTCAGGAGGGTGCATTGAAATAGAAACCTGGAGAATATCAATCCGAATCTCCGAGATCAATCACTTTGTCTCGATCTTGCCAGCGTATATGAAACTTGGCTCTCTCCATGACCTTCCTTGCTATCTTCTGCAATTTGACTGTCTTCACTGGATTTGACGGCCGTGCTGTACGTTCTTGTGCTATGACCGGATCACGCTGTCCTCTTTGCGGTTATCGGGTGATCTGTGTGCCTTTATCTGATATTTAAGCGCCCCTGGCGTCTATTGTTTTGCTGGATAAAAATGATGAGATAATGCTGCAAAGTCCTAAAGGTTCAGCTACCGCCTCGGAGAGGCCTAATCCAAGTCATGAAATCTCTGACTATACCCCAACAGATGAAATGATTTGGAAATCTATATGTTCAATCAATTTATTAATAAGACGACTTCACCGTGAATTATTCTGGAAGTCAATTCACAATATTTTCAGAGTTGGTGACTTCTGGACACATATTGATAATCTTGAAATGATGGCAATCTGTGAAACCTGTGGTGTCCCTGAAAACCTGGAACACATAGCAATGGAATGTGAGGCCTCGGGTGCAAAATTGATTTGGAAATTAACCCAGAAACTCTGGCATATGAAATATCCTATGTGGCCTCCCCTCAGCTGGGGGCTTATATCAGGTTGTAATCTTGTTAAGTTCAAAGGCTCGAAAGGCAAAATTATCCCTGAGATGGGAAGATTATTTGCCATCTTGGTATCCACTGCATGGCACACAATCTGGAATATTCGCAATGACAAAGTTTTAAAGAATCCAGACCGAAAGATAACAGATGTTGAGGTGCATAATAAATGGCTGAAATCTGTTAATTCCGCACTAGGACGAGATCGAATCCTCACCAATAAACTGAAGTTTGATAATCTTGCACTGAATAAGGATCTTGTCCTAAGAACATGGAGTGGTCTACTAATGTATGAAGATTCGCTGCCAGCTGACTGGACATACACAGCGGGGGTTTTAGTGGGTATACAGCCATTGTCATTGAATAATTCAAAAAATGGGATAGGATAAATTTACGGAGGCTGGAGTCCCACACTATGGTAATTGTGCGTAATGGCATTTCCTCCCTGGACAACTTCCCCGGCATTAACTGGAAATTTCTGGTAGACCCAGCGGATGACTTTTGGAATGCTTCTGCAGACTGAACGTCATTATCCCAAAAAAAAAAAAAAAAAAAAAAAAAAGGGAATGGAGTTGCTGTGGGCTGTCTGCCAATTCGCCGGTTGACATCAGTGGGGCTCGGAGAACCTCGGATCAAGTTTGTCTCAAATCAAAGTGTTCGACTGTAAGATAGATTTGATAGCGTGAACACCTAAAAAAGTGAACACCTTAGGTGACGGGTGACACCCCGTGAACACTTGGTAGGATTACTACAGTACCCGGGAAAAAAAAAAAAAAAGAGGTCTGCCGGCTGAACCAACCAACCGGCCCCCGGTCCGAGATTCACGGACCGGTACCCCCTTGGAGGGATGGGTCAAAGCCCTACCGGGGGCGTGTATATGCTGGTGACGAGCCTAGCTTAACCACGTAAGTTCAAACCTTGGGAGCATACAGCATCGGCTCGGAAACTGGCAGATTGCATGGAAAAAAAGTTGTACGGGCTCGAGATATGGCCTAGCCCCGAGTCGAACGAGCGCGGCGGACCGCCGAAAGTTGTCAAAACGTACCACCACACAGGTCGGTGAGGCTTCACATGCTACCGGACCTCTCCCTACTCTTCCTTCATCACCGATAATGATACAGTGTAGTAGGACCCCTGATTACCCCTTTGGAGGCTAGGTCAAAAACGTCACCACCACATCCGAGACTGCGTCGAAAAAGACAAGATGCGGCACCTTCGCATCTGCTCACACGACAACATCGCCGACACCCTTACTAAGGCCTTACCTGTACCAGACTTCGTCCGTCACCGAAGGCGTCCCTGGGCATTCTAGCGTGAGGGGGTGGATATTACACACAGTCACTCGTCATCGACGGGGTGTGTTGGACTGCGATTCGGACTTGGACCGTGTTACATAAGGCCCCCGGACACTACCTATAAAGCCTGTCCGGAAATTTTCCTGGATTTCGACTACTGTATAGTATTCTCACGTTCTCCGTGCTCGCGTACGATTTCCTTTGCCACAGCTGACAACCGGTAATATTCAGTGGATCCCAGCATTTGTTTTTGATAACTATGGTGCCTGCCAGACACGGCCCAAGCAATGTATATGGCCCGGCTCCGGGTCAGATCAATTGTAACAGTTCTGGATGCAGCATCAGTTGAATGCCTCGCTCGCGGGGAGCTCAGCGTCAAAATTTCGGGTCTGAGCGCTTAGAAAAGTTTAAATCCGTTAACTATTGCCTGGTGCCTGCCCAACACGGCCCAAACAATGTATATGGCCCGGCTCCGGGTCAGAGCAATTATAACAGTTCTGGGTGCAGCATCAGTTGAATGCCTCGCTCGCGGGGAGCTCAGTGTTAAAATTTCGGGTCTGGGCGCTTCGAAAAGCTTAATTCGTTAACTATCGTACTCCCGGGACAGATGTCGATGTGACGTCATATTGGATATGGCGTCGCTGAGTTTGTCGTCGCTTGCCATTGCCGTCGTCACATCAGTCACATCCTTGTACTTCCGCCACGCGGCTCACGCGTACGCCTGCCCGAGCGCAGAATTTGGTCAGGTACCGGAAGGTGCGCTTCGTTGTTTGTGTTTGCGGCTTTATTGGAAGCTGCTTCCCGCTGTCTGGGGGCACTTTGGGCGGAGGAGTGGAGTTCTGGAGCAGCGCGCTCGGGAGAGGTGGAAGGAGAGGGGAGGGGCCCGACTCGGAGGGGGGGTGCGAGCCGGCAGACAGGATCTACAGCCAGAAGCAGACGATCGGGTCTTTCACTGTGCATTATCGGCTCCTGTGGCAAGACATCAGGAAAACCCTCTTTCTCAAATTTGTGACAATTTGGTTGGATTGTGGCAAATGGAACAAATCCGAACACAATTGTGACAAATTTTACCTAATGCTAAATTGTGAGAATCTTCCAAATCCGATCGTTGGTCCACTGAATTTTCGCCAAATTTTCACCAATTTGGACAGACTTGTCGCGCATTTTACATCCTTTTCCTCTCTGGCATCCTCACTTTCACAATTCACGAATAAAACACAACAGATATATATTGACTATATATGTACATGTATGTAGCTCAACAATACTACTACTAATCGAGAACACAGCAGACGCGAGACATACAGTAAGCTACTTGGAAAAGAACGAGGGCCAAAGTTGGTATGTATGACAAGCAGAGTATACCTAGTGCAGAGTAGAGGCTACCGAATCCACCACAAAAATTAAAGAGGACTATAACAACAGTCAAAAGGATTTTAATGAACAGCAAAGACAAATATCACTTACCAGCGAAGAAACAGTGTCCGGGACAAGACAAACCTCAATACTGTACCATTCTGCAAGGGGTTAGTTAACATGGGTGGGTGCAGGAGAAAGAGTAGAGCACGCACATAAATGAAGGGCAGAACAGATGTGCATTGGAACAAGCCGGAAAGCGGGGCATTAGCGAGGAGACGTCGAAGAACGTGTCATTCCAACATAACCACGGAGTCACCTGGTTCTCGTATATACAGTACTGCGAGTTGAGTACATCAGGAAAAAATGACTTGGATACATGGTGCTTAGTAGTCTGCGTAACTGTAGTTGCTGCGTAGTCCAGTCCCCGTTATTTGGCGTCGGGTAGCCTTCTGCCAAGGATTGATAGCGCCTGGTAGCCATCACGTGTGATCTACGTAGCGGTTGGTAGCCCTCTATAGCGCGGGCTATGGGTGCTCCTGAGCGCATATATCCCAGGAGTAAGCTACTTGAGTGTCTGGTCATGCACACCTAACCGGGATATCACACTGGGACGACAGAATTGCGACAGAATGAATATTGAATAAAATGCGATTAATGCTCTACTACGGGTCGGCTGGCACTGCGGCTTCCTCAGGCTCGCCAGGATCATCAGGCTCGTCCGCCTCGCTATCCGTGGCACCAGTCCTTCCATCAAGCTCGTCACGCAATGCAGCTTCACGGTTGAAGCTGATGTTCGTGTCGCCCTTCGATGCGGTCGCCAGTCCGGGTGCTCGACTGTATTATCAAAGGACGTTAGACGCATCATCATATGACTGAATTCGACTCACGATGCACGCTCGTACCACCTGATACGTATATTCGTAACAGCATCCACATTGAGAGCGGCCCATTTTTGGATGTCGTTGACGTGGTCAGTGTACGATGCGAGCATGGATTTCTCCGAGAACTGAGCAGCCACGAATCGGCCGGTCGACCATTCTTGCGCGCAGTGTTCGAGCTGCAATAGAATGTGAGTTAACATTAAAATGATTCGTGTGTGCAGCACATACCGCCAAGAACTCGACTGCGACTGTTTGGCAAGGGTACGGATTAAAATGGCTCGCAAAGATGGCACCCAAAGAGGTCTTGTCCTTGAACAGCACCAGGTGGCGACATTCATCAAGAATCTTATTGCCGCCGTAACCTGTACGTGCGCTGACATCCTGGAATCGGCATCAAGAGGGAACGAAATAATAGACAATGACAATACCATACCTTGTAACCGAAGGAGGCTTCATCCAAAAGAAACGCCGATAGCTTGATGTTACTCTGAATTGCCGCGGGGGTGCCCGAACGATTGAACTTGTAGTGAGCCGCAAAAAGGGTGCGCATCGCAGTAATGATCTGCCCGCGGACATGGGACCCCCGCTTCGTGATCTGATGTATCCACGTCAGACGGTAGGATGGGGAGAAGGAATCGTACTCCTAATCACCAATTTTCCCATACGCTCCGTAAGTTTGAAGTATTGGTTAGATGCGCGACACGAATTCTTGAAGGTTTGTCCAGCCCACTTCGTCTGAAGACCAGCGTCGGGGAAGGCTTTCTTGGTGAGGATGAACACGGCATACTCCGCCATTGCCCGGATAAGGAGAGCCCTCACCACGGGCTCGTAATCCGCGACCTTCGGTTTCACACCCCCAGTAGTAACATACCCCTGCGCAAACTGAGGCTCCTTGCGTGGACGTTTCGCAGGCGGAGCCGGAGCCGAGGGCGAGGACTCTTGTCGGGGTCGTTTGTAAGATGTCGATGCGGCTGGCCTGCCGCGCTCGTGATCACTGGGCCACGAGGTAGAGGAGCCGCGTGGACTTGCACGGTGCCCGTCACGGCGGTCAGTGTGCCCACCAGATCGCAAAGGGGACGAGCTCCGCGGGACGCCGTGGTCGGGATCGCCACCCCAATCATTGTGCCGAGGATCCTCCGCAAAGGGATTGTCGTCGAGATCCATGTTGTCCTCGGGAGTCCATGAGGGGGACGGGGGTGAGGCAGTATCCTGACCCGAAGTCGGAGCCGGAACTTCAGGTATCTTCAAGAAGGCACGGGAAGACGTCTTAGGGGCAGTGCCTTCTGAAACCTTGCGCAAGATGACAGTGGGACGCGGCGGTTCCAAAGGTAGTTCACCCAAGGGCCGGATCTGGTGCTCATGTAATGTGTGCACGACGCAATGGAAGAAGTACACGTACTGAGGATTGGAACTGGATGCCGCCCGTGTCAGAGTCCTCCTGTTCCTCACTTTCAGGACCGTCGTTGCTAGCCTTATTGTTGGCAGCAGAGCCTGAAGTAGTTGTGAGATATAGAAGGATAAAGGGAAAGGTCACGCACTTTCGGACGCCTGCTTGAGTTGTTGCTGGCTCTTAGCAAGGTCCTTCTGGAGGCGGATTATCTGCTGCTTCGCCGTGTCGTAGTTTTCTTTCTCTAGTTGATAGCGTATGTGAGGATGCTCAATAGCGTGGATTAAGAACTACCTTTCTGTGCCTGCTTCTGTGACGGCTGACGCTGAGCCGCTCCGCGTGTACGATTGGGAAGCTGGACATTGCCACTGAGGTCATCGCGAGAGCGGCGCGCAGCCCGAGGCTTGAGATCAGGCGGAGGCGGAGCAGGATTCTCGTCCGAGTCGTCTGAATCGGACATGATATCGTCAGTTCGTGGCTGGGGCATGGTAGTAGAGAGGAAAAGATGGGAGTAAACAATCGTGATTCGTTGCTTGTTTGGTACATTTCAGAGTCAACAGCACGGGATCGCGGCTGCGGATACACGGATGCGACCCGTCGGGCGCGTCATTGATTTCTGCGGATGCACGGATGCGACACTTTGGGCGCGTCATTGATTTGTAAAAATTGAGAAATCAATCACTCAGCAGACGTGTGCCTAACGTACTCATGGATTTTCCCTGCCCGTACTGTCCAGTGCGCCGCCCGACATCGCAGGGTCTTCGGTCCCATCTTGTCCAGTCTAAAGCTTGCCACATAAAACATAGGGAGGATTTTGCGCTTGACTCGGATTCCGACTCAGACGCTGCCGCATCATCCAGCGACCATGAGGAACGACTCGGAGCTTTCGGAGGAATTGATGATGGAATTTCTGCGACTGAGGGCCCGATGGATGAGGGTCGGAATCTTGAGGAGTCGGATGAGAAAATGCATGACCCTGGTCCTGATCGCCTGCGCTCGCCATCGCCCGATGGCCCAGCGCCGCCGGCGAGTGCTGCCAATCCAAAAAAGCGCCCGCGGGCCACTGTAGAGGAGGTTGAGGACGAAGATGCGCGGTGGTTCCAGCACTTCCCTGCCGACCGCGAAGCCGTTGCTATTTTGGCTGCATGTCGCACACAGTTCGAGAGTTTGCGGGAAGAACAGAAAAAGGCTGGGCTCGAGCCATGGTCGCCGTTTGAAAGCGAGGATGAATGGGAGCATTCACGTTGGATGATGACCTCCGGGATCAGTCAGTCCAAGACCGACGAATATCTGAAGCTCAAAAAAGTGCGTACAATTTATGAGGAACTTTCATCCACTGAGCAATATTCCAGGTGCGAGAGGGAATCGATCCTTCCTTTCATAATAACCGCGCGTTCTTGAAGCGAATCGACGCGCTACCAGAGGGTCCACAATGGAAATGCTACCCATTTGAGTTGGAGGGCAATGAACTTGGTGCGGACAACAAGCCTCGGACAGAAGTGCTCGAGATGTGGCACGGGGATCCCGTAGAATGTGTTCGAGAGTTGCTGGGAAATCCAGCGTTCACGAAGCAAGGATACGAGCCGTGTCGCATATTCAAGAGTTTCAAGGACGAGAAATGCAGTAATCGCGAGTTCAACGAGATGTGGACGGCCGACTGGTGGTGGGAAGTTCAGGTATGGCGTGCCGTATTACTATTCGAGCGGAAGTACTTACAATAGCGCTGCAGGAACTGCTCCCTGTCGGTTCGACGCTCGCCCCCATTATCATAGCCTCCGATAAGACCCAGTTAACTCAGTTCAGCGGCGACAAGCAGGCGTGGCCAGTGTATCTAACACTTGGCAATATCGACAAGGAGACACGTCGGACGCCGTCTTCTCGAGCGACGGTTCTTCTGGGCTACATCCCGGTCTCGAAGCTGGAGATCTTCACAAAGAAGAAGAGGTCTGCGGTGGGCCACCAGATGTTCCATGACTGCATGAGGGTCATGCTCCTGCCGCTGAAGGACGCTGGGGCTGGTGGGGTTAAGATGGACTGTGCGGATGGCTTCGTGAGAAAGATATTCCCAATCTTAGCGGCGTACATAGCCGACTATCCCGAGCAGTGCCTCGTGGCCGCCTGCATGGAGAATTTTTGCCCAGGATGTTACTGCGATGCGAAAGGCCGCGGTGGTACACATCACTCGGAACGACGCAATCCCCAAGAAACTCTCAGGACGCTTTCGGAACAGTCGAAGGGCGAAAAACCCCCCGAATTCAAACAACACAACCTCCGCCCAATCAACCCCTTCTGGGCCGACTTTCCCCACTGCGATATATTTTCCTGTATGACCCCCGACAACCTCCACGAGCTGCATAACGGCGCCTTTGGTGATCACATCGTGAAATGGTCAACCGAAGCTACAGCCGGTGAAGCGGATGAGATTTATCAACGCTTTCGCGCCATGACCCCGCACCCGTCGCTCCGGCACTTCAGCAAGGGAATTTCCTTGACTACTCAGTGGACCGGGATGGAACGAAAGAATATGGAAGAAGTATTTCTCGGTATTCTGGCCAATGCGACAGATCCGGCGGTTCAGCTCTCCGTGCGCGGCTTGATGGATTTCATCTTCTATGCTCACTTCGAAACTCACTGCGACATATCTTTGGCTGAGATGGATACGGCCTGGTCCGCTTTTCACGCCCACAAACAAATATTCATCGATCTCGATATCCGCACCCACTTCAACATCAGTAAAATCCATAAACTCAAACACTACGTCGACTCCATCCGTTCTCGTGGTACCACGGATGGCTTTAACACCGAAGGTACCGAGCGCCTCCACATTGACCTGGCCAAGGTTGGTTACAATGCCTCAAACAAGAAGGCGTACATCAAACAGATGACTACCTGGTTGCGGCGTCAGGAGTCTGTCCATAAATTCGGGGCTTATCTTCAATGGGCCATGCCTGGATACTACGCGCACTTTGACGCTGTGGCTATCGAGGTGAAGAGAACTGATGAAGATGTCGAGGGGCTGAACGATGTCAATGATGATGAGGGTGAGCTGGAACTGCTCATTCACCCACAGCCAACTGTTCCCAGCTTCGCCGTTGCCAAAAAACCTGGCTTCCCCGGTTTGACTGCTTCCTCCATCGCCGTTGATTTCCACGCACCGGCATTCCTTGACAAAATCGGACAATTCTTGCAACTGAAATCCATTGTCCCTCGTCTCGTGCCCGGCAACAACACAACTTTTCCTGTGTACAAACGACTCTCAATTATTCTTCCTCCCATTCCCGAGGTCACCTCGAGTGATGTACTGGACAGCATCCGAGCGATCAAGGGAGAACCTTTGAAACTGACGGCGAAAGGAATTGTACCAGCAAAGGCAGGTCAATTTGATACCGTGCTGGTTCGTATTCTGCCTCGCCATGCTGATCAAAGTCCTACCGATGGTATGCCTTTAATTTTTAAAGCATCTGAGCCTCTGCTTATAAATTATCTCTTCCGCCGTCAGGCCTTTGTGTGGCTCGCGTTCGCATAATCTTTCGGCTACCTCACGAGTTTGGTCCATATCCGGAACCTCTCGCTTACGTCGATTGGTACAAGCCCCTCCAGGCTCCCGTTGCAGATATCGGAATGCACCTCGTCTCGCTTTCGTCACGACAGCACCGCCAGAATTCAAGCATCGTCTCTGTCAGGGACATCGTGCGTTCTTGCCATCTAATTCCAGTGTACAGCAGGGCCGTCAATCGAACCTGGACATCCGCCACTGTCCTCGATCAATGCAAGTCTTTCTATTTGAACCCTTACTTACGCAACTACGATTTCTATCTATTTCGATACTTGATGGCCATGTATGCGCGGAGGAAGGCTACAGAGGAGCGTAGAGTTAGGATGCGTATGAGTGGACGAGCAGGACGTTAGCCACTAGTTTTGATAGTAGACCATTGCAATGTTTCATGGCCGTGGAAAACTGAACTTTCTAGGCCCGCGCTTTGAAGTTGACCAAGGTGGTGCGAGTATGAAGTGCAGACTCGGGATTGCCGGGCCGTGATGACAAACTTGCCCCAAAAATGACTTCATTTAGTGGGAGAGCAAAGGCAGAAATACGAGGACAATCAGGGCTATGAACCGCCCACTATGGGTCCTGGACATCCCGGGGCTATGGTGTCTCTGGTAAAAGCTACCCAGGCTATCGAGAGCTACCAGGCAATAAGCGAACGGTTACCGGAGCTATCAGTGTCTCAAACCCGAGCCGTGATCTACATAGGAAATCATTTTTCCCTGATGTATAAGAAAATGAAGGAGAAGATGAATGGGAATGGGAATGGATGAGTGCATACCTGAGATGTGTAGAGCCACCTCAAAGTCGTGGCAACGGAAGTGTGACGACGATGGTGGAAAGTGAAGAAAGCTTGACTAGCAGAGAAGTTGAGAAGAGGAGATAGATCAATAGACGGACTCATACCGAGCTGGTGGATGAAAGGAGTGCGGATGCAGGGACGAAAGCGTGAAGACCATGGTGGGAGAAGGGAAGAAGGCTCGACGTGGCATGTCACTGTTTGTCTCGGTCTTGTCAAACTTGCCTAACACGTGACTTACTGCCGAACCCTGAACCCTCGCTTGGCCTTCACCGTTACGGACTCAATACGGACTTGCTTGACTTATCAGTCTCCTCCCCTCTTGGCCCGTATCAAATCTCGTCCCTACTTGTAGTAACTATGTACATATGCATTCTTCTATTGGTATTATCATGAAGTACGGACTTCGACATGTATGATCTTGAATATGTACACCTCTGTCAGCATTGAGAAAACTCTTAGACTGCTAATTAGCTGTGAATGGCACAAGACCCTTCTCATCTTTGCTTGCACTGTGACTGGTGGATTCTATTGGAAAGAATGGTTACTTATCATTGGCGGGTTCACTAAAATGTATTGTAAGAATACCAGAAACAAACAGTCCAACACTGTATGCGCAACACTACTAAGTCTGAAACACCACTGGTTGAGATTTGGATGGCATCAAAATTTGAAGAGGTAATTCAGAATCAAGTAGAAACCGTGATGGATTCTGACGGATTGGTATCACTTAGTACCATTTGTGTCGCTTAGGTTCACTTGGCACAATACTCACTGATCTGCCAAATTCTGACAGATTCTAAAAGGAGGATTTTCCTGATGGAGTGGGGAGTGGGGAGATCCTCTTTCTCCGGGAGTGGCTTTTTCGGCAAGGACTGTAGGCTTTCTCGATGGCGATGTGTTCACAGCCGAGAGGGGCCCGTGTTGCGAGGGCTCTTTTGCTCTCAAGATGTAGATGACGCGAGGGCATTGTTCCCATCCACCTTGCTTGTTCATACTCCCCATCCCACTCCACAGTGTGCTCCTCTCCTTGCCCTTCTACAGGCCGCCTTCTTCTTCTTCTCCTCCTCCTCCTCCTCCTCCCTCCCGTTAAAACGATCATACTGATTTATTCCTCCATTCCCCTCCCTCCCTCCCCCAGAAGCCGCCGTCGACGAGCTGAGAAAGCAGCTGACACTGACATGACCAAGGAGGACAAACCAGGCAAGAGGAAACGTGCAGGCTCACCCGCACTCGCCACGAGAAAGAAGGCGAAGGCTCCCGAAAAGAATGGCACAAAGGGCAGCAGGGCGAAGAAGAGCAAGGCGGCAGTGGCGAGCCAGGAAAATGCGGGCGAGGGGCCGAAGGTGGAGGGTGAGCAGGGTGCCGAGGAGTGCGAGCCGCGCGGGAGCAAGGAGCCCACTGCATGTGCGTATTGTCACTCTGCTCCGAATGTCGCTAACGAGAATGAGAAAGCCGCGCTTGAGTCTGACCCCGAAGCGCTCAAGTTCTGTGAGTGGTGCCAGAAACTGCAGAAAACTTTCTTCAACAACAACGGGTCTCCGCCAAAGGAAGAGGTGCGTGTCCTCCAACGATGCTCAATGCGATGGCCGACGCGCGTTGAGGCAGGAAATGACATCTGTAGACACACTCTTCACCACCGTCGAGGACTACAAAAATATGAATATCGATTACCTGACGGTCCGTTCCTCCTTCCGTCTTTCCTCATTCCAAAAATTCCAAGCACTTACTTATATCACACGTGTGGCAGTGGTCCAAGATTGGCAAGATGATGCGACACATCAACCTCTTGGAGGCGTATAAGGTTCCCCGGGACGATGAATTCAAGTTCCGAGACCGCGCCAAAGGGTTAGTGGACAAGTGGTACCAGATCCTCAAATTGAACTCCCACCTTCGCACAGATGATGAGCACCGCCCTCTGTACATGAGTTACTTCGAAATGGCAAGGCAATCCGACCAAAATTGAGCCCGCTAGAATTTTCTTAAACAAACGCACCTGAAATTTCTGATTTCGTTTTGGGACTTCTTCTGTTGAAGTCAAAGCCCTCGGCGCATCGTCGTGGTCAGCGGAACCCCTGTAAAATAAGACAAAACAATGTCTAAATAGTCGGAACCTCCGGCCCCAACCACATTTTACTTGACCCAAATTGCTACTGATCTGAACTCGTAATGCGACGGACAAAGTGGCTAGTTTGGCCAATTTTAACTTATTTCTGGCCAAAATGACCACTTGTGGGCCCCGTTGCATTGTCAAATCAATGGCAATTTGGGTCAAGTAAAATATGTTTGTTGTATTTTTAAATACTTTCATGTAGTATTTACAGTTTCTCCCTATATGATGGTCTAAAAATAAAATCCGAAAATAAAATCTTTGAAAAAATCATTTCCTTCCAATTACCATATATAGTGATGAGGCAAATGGCCCAAGAATCTCAAAATTACACATAAATGATGTCCCCTCTTTGGTCCGAGGCAATCGGACCAGAAATGAGCTCAAACACCCGGTTGCATTATTTTTTGCCACCACTGTAATAGTGAATTTATGTTTGCAGCGAGTTCCCGCTGCCGGCATCCATGCTGGGCGATGGAACACCGTTTATTGAATATTTTGGAAACCTTGGACTGGAAAACGTCAAGCAGTAAATGAGGGGGGGGTGAAAGCACTCACCTTGTCCTGATTCTCCTTGTTTTCTCTTTCTCTCCGCTTTTTTTGACCCTGTGAGCGTCGTTCGAATTCATTTTGAGGCTGCTAACAGGTAAGAACTTACTATTGGTTGATATGTACAACACATACCTGTTCCCGGACATCAGCATCGCCGGATTATTTAAGATTGATTTAAGCGCCGACAATGCCTTCTTGAGGGGTCGCAGCTCCCTAATTATGAGGAAGTATCAACTTCTGTCGGAGTTAGTAGTTCGCGACAAACCTTGATCAAGTATGGCTCGGGTCTGGTCTGAGAAGCCTGAGACCTGGGAAGGAGTGGCCGCAGTTTCTGAGGTTGCCTGGGGTTCATGGAGAGACGAAAGGAGGCTCGAGTTGAAGTTGTGAACAGTTATAAATAGAAACTCGACAGCGAAGTGGAGCGGCTGTGGAAAAGTCAACATGTTCGCAATTTTCAGTGGAACTGTGGAGCTAAATGACCTCATTCAGTCCCCGGGAGCCAATCCGAGTATACCAGAGACAAATGGTCTTGTCTCTCGCGCGGGGACACGGGGAGCTCAATTGTAATATACGTAGATAACTTCATTCCAGAGCAGTTCCTTGCCAACTTTCCGGCACATTCATATTCTAACGCTCTAGTGAAAAATTCCAGCTGCATGTTATCGGATGTGGTCCGGTGAGCTTTTCTCTCGGTTCGATTGAGATTTTGCTGAAACTCACAGGGTCAATGTAAAACGAAATGCGGAGGCAAACAAGAAGGAGGAGGCGGGAGCATCCAATCTGGTGTTGGACACGAATTGTGAGTGATCCCCTTGTTCTTACGCCAGACGCATGGAAAGTCTCCATAATCCAGGAGGCTGTTGATGGTTTGAATCCCGCTTAAGCCGATATTTCCCTTTCGCCTTGCAAGGTCACACAATCTCTAACAAAATTTTCATGTAATCTTTTCTTGCAGAGGTGTGTAATTCTGAGTCCCGTCTCGGCGACTTCACTACACACTCAATTATGCCTCGAAAATTAAGAACGATATATTCAACATCTCAAGATGCCAAAGATGCCATATCCCAATTCCGAAGCGAAATCGGCCAGTATTGCAGATGCAGCAGTCCCAGTGACGCGCATTGACGCGGCATTGACGCGGTGTCGGCGCGCATTGACGCGGCAAGTAACGCGGTGTAGACGCGGCAACTTAGCAATTGACAGACAGTTGTATGCCCCCTGGGTGTTGTTCCATTTTCCTTCGCCTCCGCAGGCATCCCTTCGTCGTCGGCAGCATCGGCTCGTGTCACCGTTGCTGCCGCTTGTTGCCGTCTCGCTTCGACGCCCCCGCCGTTCTGCGCGCCATACAACGTGATGCACCCCTTTTTTTCTTGACGCTCCTCCGGTCCCTATCATATCCCCTGCATTTAATATCGACTTCTTCCTTCTGGCCACCTCCTTGATCTCCCTGGTGCAGATTCGGTCATGACCCCAGGCCCACTTGTGATTCCTCCCGAAACGACGTCCCTGTGTGCTGGATCGCAATTTGATCCACTGTAAGATGATTTTCAACACATCTCCGTTCGTGCATCTCCATCCGCAGGCATCGTTGTGAGCAGCATAGTATTTAACTGACCTGATTGCATACTCAGATCGAGTGTGGATGGTCAGTGTGCGTTTCAACGGCGAGCGCTTCAAGGCAAGCAACAATGCGACAAGTTCTGCGCGAGCATTGGTTTGGTTTCCCCAGACCCTTATCGAAGCATTATGCGGTGAGTTCACTCCGAAATACACGCCGGCGGCAGCCGCCGCCGTATGCTTGCCCGCGTTTTTGCATGCACCATGAATAGTTACTTTGAGGGGCGGAGTATTGACGAGGACATTGCCGAACAGCCTTTTAGACTTTGCATTTTCGTCTTTTCCCGAATTCATGGTTTGAATCAGAAGTCGGTCTAGCTCCCAATTACCGTTTTGTGGGTGCCTTGAAACAATGTATATTCACCACTGGATGGGCCGAAGCATTCAGCACCGCTGACGAATACAAGATCGTAGTCGGTGCAGAGAGCTTTTTGCGGAAAAAGGGATGTACGGGAGTTGGGACCGACTGGCCGATATCTCGGCAGCCATTGATGTTATCGACAGCGTCAAGAAAAACATTTCCATGTCGCTGGATGCATCATATACGCCATTTTGTTGCCGTGACCGCGGCTTGGAGAAAAATTATTGACGCGTAGAGAGAAGCACAGAAGCAACATATCAAATCTACTGTTGAATATTATCTGGAGGGAGACAGCGACCGCTCGCTCGTCTTTTACTACCTCACATACAATGACAATGACCCCGAGACGGGTGAAGTGAATCCAAAGGTATGTCGTCTTCTACACCACGACACCATCCTAATCTATGGGACAGGGCATTCGCACGCAGTGTGCACGGAGAAAAAGCAAAATATGTTTGCACAGTCGGCCAACATTCAGAAAATATTCCCTTGGGCTGCCGGTGGTTACAGCCAATGGCAGTACAGTACCGAGGGCGCGAGCGAAATTTTTCTGATTTCGAAGGTTTTCAGAGAATTAGCTGTAGCGCGGTTAATTCTTTATGGATTTGGATGGGAACTAGCTAGAAATGCCAAGCTAATTCAGGTGCAATTAGTGATAGAAAGGAATAGGCAGAAATATGAAATATTGGATGATCTGGAATTCTGGGCTCTCGGATGCGTAAATGACGCGTAGCCCGGCCTGGACGCCTTCGGTCAAGTAGGTTTTTTGGGAGGAAGGATTTGCATGCATAATAAACGATTTCATAGAGCCAGAAGTATCAATTATGGCTACACATGGTGTTGATTTAGCATATTTTCTGATATTGGGGGTCCATCAACTCTCTTCAAGTGAATTACTGAAAGGAAGGACCTATTTTACATTTCTTGCTCTATGACAGGGACCATAATGTAAACTATTCCTCTGTCCCAAGGATCCAGCTTGATTGAACATGTTCTGGCCATGCTACACATCATTTACGTGTCTGAGGCCCAAAACACCAGATAACCCAATATGGAATATTATTGCAACTCTTTTTTTAACACTAATTGAAGCTGAATTAGCCTGGAATTTTTAGCTAGGTTTCATCCAAATCCATATCGAATTGACCGAGCTACACCTAATTCTCTGAAAACCTTCGAACTTAGAAAAATTTCGCTCGCGCCTTCGGTACTGCCATTGGCTGTAAATTATCTGTGGACATCATGGAGGACTGAATCCCTCAGGAAAAGTGTGAATCGAGCGAAACATCTATAACCCTTCCACTTCTACGCGGAGAAAAAGCAAAATACGTTTGCGCACCCAGAATTGTCGGACAAAATTCAGAAAATATTCCACACCGTGGGCCGCCGGTGGTTACTTTTTCTGTGGGCGTCCTGGAAGACTCATTCACCCAGAAGGAGTGTGACTCGAGCGAAACATCCCTAACCATTCCATTTCTGCACGGAGAGAAAGCAAAATACAATGGCGCTGCACGCGCTCCTCAGAGCACGTACAGTAGATTTGCACTGTGGATTCATTTTACGCGATGGAAGCCATATATCGAGCCGGGAGTTTGGCAGAGGAAACCCAGCTCAAACCTGAAGAGAATGGCTGGTTGCATATTTCCTTTTGGAGCTTCTATATCCAGATAGTCCCGGTGAGGAGAAACAGATGGAGGCGGAAGAACCCCCACGAGATACATCCTTTTGTAGACACCTTTGGTACCGGGAATCCTACCTTGCTGTGGATGATTTGATGCTGAGCAGCCTCACATGCGAGACGTGTATTTATATTTCAGGGAAACTTTTTAAGCAGACCTCATGTAATGATACACTGGGAGGTGGCCGAGACATATTCACTCCGAAATATCCGCCTCGCTACCTTCTCCACCCATTCTCTTTCTCCGCATTTCTCTCTGCTTCATACTATCTTGTGTGCGCAACAACCGCCGACGTTTAGTGAGTGGACCCTCATCCTGGCACGGATTGGCCGCTCGCTTTTGGGGCCTCGGCAGTAAATGATGAATATCATTAGATATGTAATGATTTCGATGGCGGAGGTGGAAAACGCACCTCAAGTTCCTGGTCCCTCGTTGTCTTCAATTCGCGCTCATATTCTTGACGATGAAACTGACTGCCCCGTCCCCGCGCGCAGTTTCCACGGTTCTGGGTTGCATGATGTGGAGTGTGAACTTGTGGTCGGCGGCGTCCAGCCGTGCCACAGGGGAGAGGCCGTGGAGCCTCCAGGTCCCTGCCGCCTCGCTGGATCGGGAAGTTGTCCCGAGAAGCAGGGCTATTGGAGCCGAAGGACAGTGAAGGGACCCGCAGATTTCCGGTATCATGCTCATTCCCTGACCGATGCGCATCGTACTTATACTGACAAGCTTTGTCGTACTCGAATATATATTAATACGCCAGACCTGTATTATGTTGTAATCGTGTCATATTCGTATTCATATTCTGTCGTATTCGTATTCAGATGAACCCTTTAGAGCCGTATCATATTCGTATTTTTTTGAATATATTCAAATTTAATTTTTCATATCATATTCTTGGCCAGCACTAGATATGAAAGACGATAGAGATACGCACTGAGGACACCAATTTTGTACAATACAGGCCAGCAATGCCTGCTCGGGATAGTCGGTGATGTACTGACCCAGGCTATGCTGTTCGTTTTGTAAAAAAAATCAATCACATATATGAGATACACGCACCTCTTATGAGACGTCTCCGGAGGTCCTACCATATATAGGGGGACTTCTTGATCCGCTACCACCACCATCTCCGCATTTCCCACGCTGTGCAATGCAGCTGGGCGGTCGGCGATGAGAGTGTTGGTGGGCAAAGAAGTGGGTTTGCGCCCAGGCTTTGCCGCCAAAGGTGACCCCCGCCTACGGCTGTTGTGGCCGCGGCGTGAGCCGCGCGACGTGAGTCGCAAGGTAGCCAAAGAGCACCTTTATAATTTGATGGCCATAGAGCCTATATATGCATGTACATGTCGCTGGGGACCCGGGAACCCCCAGGGAGCATCTTGGGAGGCCCTTCCCTCCCCATTTCCCTCCACATCCCGCACGCTGTCGACAACACAGCCGACGACGCCCCACCACCGTTGCCACGTCACTACGACTACAGATGGATGCGCAATGCACTCGGGACCCCTGGAAGATACAGGACACAACTGGTGTGTCCTCCAGCTCATTTCTTTCCAATCCCCCCCTCCTTCCTCTCCTCTCCCCGCGTCGTCGCAGACACCTCACCACGCCACGTCACCCGAGCCGATGACTCAGTAGTTCCGAAGCGGAGCCGAGATCACGTGATCTTCGCTCGTGCGCGCGCCGCAAACTTGATGCTAGATCCTCTCGGCGTAAATACACATTCAGTAACAGCTATAGTATGTGTACTTTTGCAATTGATGTTTTTATAACCTGTTGGCAACTATGTTTCTTTATCCATTGAGCTCGCATACCCCAGTGCCAACTGTCAAGAAACTTTCATTCCGAGCACAGATGTCCTTTAAAAATTATGACGGCGGTCTTTAATCGCACCTTACCATGCCTATACAACATAACAACACTCGAATTAGTACCGAGGACCCTCCTGGTGCACGGGAGGGTTTTGGGGACATGGTACATCCCTCTCGTCAGTGCCTGCCGGCTACGAGTTCAGAGAGTGAGACCAGCAGGAGTCGGGGTGATCCGGGGCCTAGCTCCGACTATCCTATACATGACCCCTTCTGTGGCAGCTCTGCTGCTCTGGCTGCTACAGCGACAAGCGAGGGGCAGCAACCCTGTTCCCTTCCAAACCTTCTGCCCATGACTACCTCGAGTTCCGACTCACCGTGGCTGACACCCGTGACAACTACGGAGTGTCCAAGCTCGAGGACCTCACCTAGTTATGATACAGGAGAGAGCCTACTCACACCCCACTGCTCACGTGTGGTGGTAAAGGCCAGTTTAAATTCGATTCAAGATGTTACTATGGGAGATGCGGAGGGAACATTGATTGACTCCCAGATGAAGAATTCAAATACAATGGCACAAACTAACTTACCAATGGAAACTGAGAACTATGATAACAACACAGTGCCAAGAAATCAAAACGATGGCCCAGATATCAACTGGCAGGCCAACATCCCACAAGACTGGGACAATGAACAAAGCAACACTGACGAACAAATGAACTCTCATCTCAACAATGCAGTGGGGCATCTAAACTTGGAAACAGATATTGACATGCTCCCCATACGGTCAGACACAAACACAGAGAATATGAACACAGTGCAATATCCAATCCCTGAGAACTGGGAAGAGTTGAATATACAGATTAGACAGAGGAATAAACCTCCAAAACTCGCTCGTTCAGCAAAGTTCACACGTTCGAACGTAACAATTGCGTCTCAAAATATAAATGGAAGAGACAAGAATAAATCCATGACTAGCACAGGGCATAAACTCGCCTACATGAAGAGAATGGTTGATGATAAAAGGATAGGTGTTTTTGCCTTGCAAGAAACACATATGAGTGATATTGCTGCTAGCCAGTTTAATAACATTTACGGGAAATGGTTCAAACTGTTCAACTCTGGACACCCAACAAAACCAGACTCCACAGCGGGAGTTAGCTTTCTTCTGAATAAAAAATATGTTGACTCTGAAAACGTAAAGGAGTACATCCTTATTGAGGGACATGTGATCCTGCTTGTTATCCCATCACATAGGGGAGAAACAATAAACATCCTGAACATCTACGCCCCGAATACACCTCAGGAAAGAGAAAGGATGTGGGCTCAATTGTGGTATTGTTACTTAAACAATCCAGGTCTTCCATTCCCAACTGAAACATTGGGTGACTGGAATTTTGTTGAAAATATTAAAGATCGTACATCGAACAAGGAAGAGCCAGTACCTATGAGCTTCTTATGCCTGAAAGCCCTCTTCCGCATGCAAGATGGTTGGCGTACAACATTTCCTGATGCAAATGAATACACTTGCTTCCAGAAGCGCACAAATACAATTACAAATGAAACACATATATCAGGCTCACGCCTTGACCGAATCTATGTCCCAGTAGACCGTTTTACACGGTATCGAAATTGGTCCATTGAACCCAGTTTGATCGCCAGTGACCACCATTTAATTTCTGTCCAATTGACCTGCCGACCAGATGAGAAGTATGGACCAGGAATTTGGAACCTGCCCTTATATCTGCTGAAAACTCCGAAATTTATGACTTACATTTACACCCGATCAAATAGACTTGCTGAAGAACGGGAAGAGCTAGAGCAAACTGGACGGAAAAACACGCTCAACATCCAAACTCTATGGCACAAGTACAAGGAGGACCTTACCGCTGAAGGTAAAAAATGCTCCCGCTTAGTCAGTGAAAGATCACGCCAAATACGTACTTGGACAGTGCAGAAACACCTCATTATTAATGATGCAGACATGCCTACTGAAGAAAAGCATCTCGCAATTTTACACTTAGAGGGAAAGATTGAAACTTATCTTAAAGAAGAAGCTGACCGTAAGAAAGCCCAGTCCGAAGCCCGATATGACATTGAGGGTGAAACTCTGAAAACTGGCTACTGGACTCGATCCACCAAAGAGTATCATCTGAGGAACACCATAAACGAATTCAAGAGAACAGATGATGATGTGACTGTACCCTGCTTTGAAACTCGACCAAAACAAATGGCAGAAATGGCCCGTGATTACCATGAGGCTACTCAACATGTTGATGCCTCAGAGGATGACTATGGTCGAATGATGTGCACTGAGGAAGTGCTTGAAAAATGCGATGCACAGTTATCTCAAGATGAATACAATGAAATGGATGAGTATCTGACTGAAGAGGATATACGAAAGGCTTTGAAACTAACTAGTAATGGCAAAGCCCCAGGAATCGATGGTATACGATATGAATTTTTCAAAGCCATGGACATTGAATACAAAAAAACTAAAGACAAACCAGGAGCTTTCAACATCATGGGCTTCCTAGCAGACTTGTACCGGGACATCGAACAATGTGGAATAGCAGATGGTTGTAACTTTAACATGGGATGGTTATGCCCCGCGTACAAAAAGGGAGACACAGGTCTCATCAGCAACTACAGACCAATTACATTATTAAATACAGACTATAAACTTATGACAAAGGCTTACTCTATGCGATTAATGAATGTTGCCCCCTCTTTGATAAGGCCAGACCAAGCTGGTTTCATGAAAGGGCGTAAAATTGAAGACCAGGTCAAATTAGCTAAATTCTTGCTGAACTATTCCGAAGTGGCAGAAGAAGATGGGATCCTTATTGCCCTTGACCAAGAAAAGGCATATGACCGAATTAACCATGATTACCTCCTGCGGGTCCTAGACCATATGCGCTTCCCTCCCAAATTTTCAAAGACAATCAAAAGTCTATACACTGATGCCAAAACCATTGTTATGATTAACGGTGAACTCAGTGATCCATATACTGTTACAAGGGGTGTAAGACAGGGAGATCCCCTGTCCTGTTTATTATTCAATCTGGCTATTGAGCCTCTTGCATGCCTGCTCCGAAAATCTAATATTAAAGGAGTAACCATTCCCGGAACGAACAAGAATCTGGTGGTATCACTCTTTGCTGATGACACAACAATTTACCTCAAATCCACTGATTCCATGGAAACTCTCTGGGGTATTCTACGCCTCTGGTGTGCTGCATCAACTGCAAAATTTAATGAGCACAAAACAATACTTCTGCCCTTTGGTAGGCCCTCATATCGTCAGAAAGTCATAACAGAAAGACGAATTAATGATCAATGCCCAATTGGCGTGATCAACAAAACTATTAGAATTGTCCCTGATGGCGAGAGCTGCCGTATGCTAGGGGCATGGATTGGAAACAAAATTCCTTATACTACACCATGGCCATCCGTATTGGAGAAAATTAGTACAGATATCATGCGCTGGCAAACAACACTCCCAACACTTGAGGGGAAACGGCATATCATTAGCATGGTAATTGGAGGTCGGACACAGTATCTGACGAGAGTCCAAGGAATGCCAAAGGAAATCGAAGAAACCCTTGAAAAACTCATACGGTCCTTCCTGTGGGATGGAAAGACGGCCAGAGTGTCTCTCGAGACAATGATCCTCCCTGTTGACCGAGGAGGCAAAGGAATTTTAGATATCTCTGCTCGAAATAAAGCTATACATCTTTGGAATCTTCAATGCTATCTTAAGCAAGGAGAGGATCGTCCACTATGGTGCTATTTTGTTGACTACATACTCACAAAATACTTGGAGACCAGCTACCTAAATGTGAGGCCTGGTCAAATCATCAACATATTCTTAAACAAAATACATTTCCCCATCCCCAGGTCAAATGCAATACCTGATGACCTTAAGGGTATGATCTCTGTAGCCCAAGAGTTCAACCTCAAATTTACAGCTCTCTCAATTGACCATAATGCGCAACTTGAGATGCCGATATGGAAGCATCCTGCTGTCCGCTATCCAAATTACAAAAATGTCTGCCTTCGAGATGCCGCAACCTGCCTCAGAAACCAACATGGAGTTCGAACTGTTAAAGATGCCCTTGTAATCGCCACGAGAAGAACTACGATGGCAAGACGACCACACACTATCAATCCTAGTGGCATTGGCCGGAAAAACTGCGGATGCCCACCTTGCAACAAAGATCGAAATGAACTGGGTTGCCTTAACCCTGGCAAGTGCATTGAGACTGCTAAATTGCTAATAGACTCTATTATGCCTAAATGGAATCCACTTGTGCCAATGGTAGACCTCTGTGATGAGCTTGAGTTAACAGCAGAGGAGATAGATGCTAACCGGCAAGAGATTGAAAGTGACAAGCCAATGACTTATGATCCAAACTTCAGATTGCGAGATGTCAACAATGGCTTCCGCATATTTGCTGCAGATGATTCAATGAATGAGATCTCTGCAAGACGACAAGGCAGGTTAGTCCCGCCCCCAGAGCTTATAACAGCCTTTGTGCATATCAAGGTTTTGCGTGCCGGTCAGTATGACCCTCAAATCTTGGCTAGATTGAGAATTGTTTCAACTGACCTAGAGGAGGATGAAACTATGTGCCTCACATTTGACAATCCCGCCATAAAAATGAACTTTAAATCGGGAATCCTGGGTGCTGCCCTCACCTTGTTGCAAAAAATCCCAAATAATGCTCCCCTACTGCTTTGTTCTTCATCTGACTTTTTGCTCAAAACACTTATTAAGGAGCGAACAAAATCTGAAAATGATGTATTGGACCCAAGCTTCCTACTGTTCAAGGCAGTGTTTGCAGCTCTGAATGAGCGAGTTGCGTGGACACAGTTCAAGCAAACAAAAGATATTTTACCTGTTACCTTAGGGATGAATGAATGCCCTTCACTGGAGGTTGATACCCAAATCGACGTAATGTTCAGTAGCCCTGGAATGTTAATCTCACAAGGCTCTCAGCGAATCTTTACAAAAATCATCAAGGGTAGCCACCCAGAACCACTGAGGAAGTCAACATACATCAATCTAGACCGCATCAGGTGCTCTGTTTGTGAAATTTCTGACTATACCCCAACAGATGAAATGATTTGGAAATCTATACGTTCTATCAATTTAAGGCGACTTCACCGTGAATTATTCTGGAAGTCAATTCACAATATTTTCAGAGTTGGTGACTTCTGGACACATATTGATAATCTTGAAATGATGGCAGTCTGCAAAACCTGTGGTGTCCCTGAAAACCTGGAACACATAGCAATGGAATGTGAGGCCTCTGGCGCAAATTTAATTTGGAAATTGACCCAAAAACTCTGGCACATGAAATATCCTACGTGGCCTCCCCTCAGCTGGGGGCTTATATTGGGTTGTAATCTTGTTAAGTTCAAAGGCTCAAAAGGCAAAATTATCCCTGAGATGGGAAGATTATTTGCCATTCTGGTATCCACTGCATGGCACACAATCTGGAATATTCGCAATGACAAAGTTTTAAAGAATCCAGACCGAAAGATAACAGATGTTGAGGTGCACAATAAATGGCTGAAATCTGTTAATTCCGCACTAGGACGAGATCGAATCCTCACCAATAAAATGAAGTTCGATAATCTTGCGCTGAATAAGGATCTTGTCCTAAGAACATGGAGTGGTCTACTAATGAATGAAGACTCGCTGCCGGATGACTGGACATACACAGTGGGGGTTTTAGTGGGTATACAGCCATTGACATTGGAAGATTTTAAAAATGGGATAGGATAATTTTATGGAGGCTGGAGTCCCACACTATGGTAATTGTGCGTAATGGCATTTCCTCCCTGGACAACTTCCCCGGCATTAACTAGAATTTTCTGGTAGACCCAGCGGATGACTTTGGAATGCTTCTGCAGACTGAACGTCATTATCCCAAACGCTCCAAAAAAAAAAAAAAAAAAAAAAAAAAAAAAAAAAAAAAGGTCCTACCATATATATGTAAGCATACCTCACCATATTTCAATCACTGCCTACATAATTCAAGAGTTGTAGACCATATATATGACAGACATGAGAAGCCACAAATGTGTAAAGCAGGGTGGTAGCAAATATATTGTTGAGGCTTCCGGGTCGCAAATATAAGTCGGACACCATTATATTTCAAAGGGCTCGCACCATATTTATAGGTCACAACATAATATATATTACTTACCTTCTCAATGCCGCTGCTGGCAATGAGCGCGCACGCCAGGTCGTTGCTCGGCCTAGGGAGCGGGCTGCGCCGCCCCACGGCGGTGTCGAGTCTGTCGTCCATCAAGGTTCGGATCATCGCACCGGTGTTTGGTTCTGTTTGTCTCGAACCTCCGCTCGGAGTCTCGTCCACGATGCACTTTCCCGTCAACAACACGGAGAATTGGACTCTCTGCTGCCGCAGTGCGTCATCCTGGTACAGATTTCTCACAGGCTCCGAGGCTCGGTACTTCCTTGTCAGGCCACAGGACTCAAGATTCTTCGAAACTGTTCTTTCTCTTACCTTGTGATGACTCCGGCGAAGAGCTCCTTACTTTTTATGCCCATGCCGTGCCCGAAGCTCCCAACACTGGATGTCCTCATCGCTGACAGGCATGGTCTTGGTGCAGCCGCAGAATTGGTGTTCTGTTGAGGATTTACATTGGTCAATAGATTGTGTGACATCACACTGAATATTTACATGAAGAAGAACTTTATTTGCAGTAAAAGCAAGAATAAATGGTACATGATCAAGATGGGGTGCAAAAAGGTAGCAAAGTAACTAGTTTGAAGTCCAGTCAAGATAGCGTATGAGCGAGGTATCATGCAGTCTGCAGCGAAGCAAGACGTAGGGTATGGTCAGTAGAATTCCAAGAAGTCAAGAACAGTGTGTGCGCGTAGATAGTCCAAGAAAAGGCCAAGATAGCGAGATATAGTACTGTACGCAGTGGATCCAAGAAGCCAAGAAAGTGATGCCAAAAGATACATGGACGTCGAGTTGGGAAAAGGAGAAGTAGGACCTAGAAAGTATAGGTCTTCCCGGGTGCATATGGGTCTCCCATTGTTGGATCAACTTTGAACCCATCGGAGAAGGCGGGGTCAATTGTGTTCGGTTTGGGAGGAGGCGTCAGTGCACGAAGAAAGGCGGGGGTTGAGCTACGGCTCCTGCTCCATGACGGCGGGTCATCTGCTGTCAAATCAATGTAGCCAGAGTCGCCACCTTTGAACAACATTTTAAACACGGTGGTCTCGGTATGAACACAAATACCCACCTAGGATGTCCCCGGAAACATTATCCGTGTCAGACAAGTTGAACTCAAGATCTTTGCTGCCGGATGATGCTTTCCAGTGCAGATGAGTGAATAAGAGACTCGGAGCATCCCACAATCAATCAACATACATTTTTTGCGTTTCTTCTTGGCTGGCTCCTCGTCATGAGAGGCAACAGCAGATCGTTTGGATCGACGAGAAGCAGGTTCAGGGCTGGGGCTTGCGACTTCGGAGTCGGAGACATCGTGGCTGCGAGTCCCTAGTATCCACAAAGGTGAGCTTGGGTTCAGCTTGAGAGAAAATGTATGAACCAGCAGAATTCCTAAATGCCAGCCCTTCTGGAGCCACCCAGCTCTCGAGAATCTCATCAGGGATTGGCTGACGTGAAACTGAACGTTCAAGGAAGTTAGGTTCGGTGCAGCAAAACCACTGTCACATAAAAACATACCTATCCAGATCCGATTGTTTCGAAATCCCGTCGTGTTCGCGCCCTTGTTGTAGTCGGCATCAGAGCCAGCCGGGAAAGTTACAGGAACAATTTTGAGTCGCCGTTTAACCGCAGCTGCAAGGTGCCAGGGCGGTGGTGCATCTTCATCTTCACCGGATTCTTGTTGAATCTAGTCGAAGTGACCAAATGGGAGAGGGAGTGCCTCGCGGAGCGCATTGGTAAAATCAACGTGATCACTCGTGCGATCAAACTCGATGCCTTTCTCGTCACGAAGCACTGCAAGCCCATTCAACACGAGTGTTTGGATTTTGACCTTGTCTGGGACTTCCTGGAACTCTGGCGGGACCTGGAGGATGCCATCCTGTGTAATACTCGAGTTGTGAACAAGAAGACAAGACCATCTTGAGACAACGTACGATGAATTGTGTGCCGCACGCTATAACAACAACAGACACGACCTTGAAAAGGTTTGGATTACTTGTCGATTTCTCCTGGAAAGGATCAGTTATTCTCTGAGTGCCCTTGCAACGACTACTTGATACCCACCTTTCCTTTCCCTTTACCCGTCGGCCGCATCCCTCTATTGGATTCCGCATTGGCTGCTCTGGTGCGAGAACTACCAGAGCTCAAAGCACGGCTCTGAGCAATCTTGCTGAGTGTTGTTGATCCTGACGTGCTAGGGTTTTTGAGCATCCCAGTAAGAATGCCCTGGACCCTTTTTGCGTTCGATGCTGACGGTTTGTGATGGCTTGCTCGGGAATGCAAACAGTCAGCGCAAAGACCAGTCTTTTTCAGTTCTCTAAAATCGGTACAATCACACTCTTCATTGGTATCGGTGTCGTGTGCTCGGCACTCGCTCTTCTCTGGCGGGAAGGCTGATGAGGAGGATGAAGACGAAGCCATAGAGAGGATGGAAGGGTAGGAGGCAGATTTTTTTCTTCTTACACCGGTTTGAGTAAACGCGTGCAATGGTTGTCAACCTGTCAGTGAGTTTCTTGTCGTTGCTAGGTCCCCAAAACTTTATTCGTGATTCAGGTTTCATTGGCATAGGTAATCCACTCTAATATGGCTAAAGCTCGTCCCCACATCTCTGCCCGCGGTCGCCAGATTGAATCTGGAAGCGCAATTCGAAACTGCCTCCCACCCCGGCGACCCGACTTCAAAATTTCGAAAGTTGGATACCCCTCGTCGCCCCACTCTTCCAGAAGCAATCCATATCCAGATGGAACAAGTTCATCCCGAATAGCAGCCTCGAGTGAATCATAGAATAGCTGCATTGACTCTTCATCGTCAAAAGGATTTGCGTGTTTTGGAACGGGCACGGCCTCGTGGTGAAAGTTCTCAGCGTGTGCCTCTTCAACCTGTTCCGCAAGATTGTTTTCTTCTTCCGAATCCTCACCGTGAATATCCTCCTCAGGCTCTTCTTCGCTTTGTTCCCCCGAATTGTCACCAGTACTGCTCGATGAAGCGCCATCCTCGGAGTCCATTTGTTCCTCTGGATCCGAGTCAGTCTCTTCATCGGGGATGTCACCAGAGTCGCTGGGCGGAGGAGATATCTCCTCATCATCAAGCTGACCCGCACCGGTTTGACCGGCCTCCCGATGAATTTCTGGTCCATGCGTGCCGTAGTACCGCTCGATCACGTTGGGGTGGACGCCCTCGCAATCATCTAGATACACTCCCTCTTGCATTTTTCCAATTAAACACATGTCCTGTACACGCATTAGCACAAATTCAAGCGAATTGGCAGATATACACACGTCAGGGCTCTGGTCATGGCCTTCCCCGGATATTGGGTGACAGTTCCATTCGGTGCGGAAATCTTCGCAGTCCTCGTTGATAAGATCAAGGAAGAGTAGATGCAGGAGCCAGAGATGGTGGGGGTTGCTTCGATCGAGCCCGTGGAGAGCCTCGAGTCGATAAAAGAAGGCCCTCCACCGTCGGGCAAATTGCGATCCAACCTCAACCCAGAGTCTTTCTATCCGCGTGTTTCTCGTAGACCTGATATGTGTTAGTCAAGTGTCAAAAGAACAGGATAATTCAACGGACGAGCCCCATATGAACGACCCACGACCTAGGCCCCGGCGAATGATCATGTAAACTGAAACTTTTTTGTTCTCAGCCCCACGGTCGCCTCGAACGCGAGACGGTAACCCATAGTCCCCAATGGCCTTTAGAAAAACTTCAAGTACCGTGGAAGCTTTGTTGTTCGTGCTAGCTCGTAATCCAGTTATCTGGATGAGAATGTCTCAGCCCAGACAAGATTTGGTCACAAAGAAAGGCTCACTGTTCGAGAGTAGCCGTCAACAATACCGTGTATCACAATACCCCAGAGAATAAGTTTATGATGGCCATCGATATGCCACAGTGCATGGGGTCGCAAAACTTCATATGTTCGGCGTTTGATTACGGTGCGCCGTCGAAGAATCCGGCCCAAGCCATCTGTACGATGGACAGCGGAATGTACACGGCGCTTCTGAACACACAGGCCATGTTTCCGCAGAAAGCCAATCAGATAACGGATACCAGAATCTGGTTTTGCATGGCGATACGATCGGACGAGGGCATCAAGGTCGGCCTTGGATAGTGCTGTGAATTTGGAATAGACGCCGTGCTCCTTCAAGTGGTTTATTAAGGTGGGACGACTGATGCCTAATATTTTGGCAAGTTTTGTAATCGAAATGCTCCGGTGGCCATCCATTGCTTCCTCGACTAACTCTGCATTGAGTTGTTTCCGGGGGCGACCTCGTTTTCCTGTTCTGATCACTGTTACTGGCTCGAGATAACCAACATTGGTATCCTCCCTGGAACGAAAAATAAATCAAGTCAGGTACTCTTTGCCTCAAAAAGCGAAGCAATGTCATACTGTGCTTCCGCAGTCTCTTGCGCCTGACACAAGTCAACAATTAATTCACCCACAACTTCGGTGCACGCGTAAATCCAGTCAAGTGGAACATTTTCCTCTTCTGCATGATTTTCAAAAGCCGTGAGTATTGAGAAGAGTTCTTGGGTCGCGTTTTCGGTGTGAAATTGGAGCCGTTTGGCGTCTGCATCCTGGAGAAGGACATTTGATGTGTGGTAGAAGATGTCAGACATTGCTTGGTATGCGTCATAGACATTTGGAGACCAAGGAAGATTGTTTGGGTGCTGGGGAAGTGGAGGCAGAGTGCGCGACATGGTGGTTGGTAACAAGTCCCAAATTAGATCGACCCTGTAACCAGTCTTTGTTTCGGGAGCAGTGCAATTTTCACTCAACACCTAACCACTATGAGCGTTGAAACTAGCACCATCGACCAGAGCTACCAAGTTGTAGAAAATACAGGCCAGTTTCAGAAGCATCCCAAGTACTGGTACAGGGATGGGTCTATGGTTTTCCGCGTAAATTTTGAGTTTTGGTGCAAAGTGTTTTGTACGACTAATGGTTTTAGGTGGACAATGTCTTGTACAAGGTTCACGCAAGTATGTTCGAGCAGTTGTCGGGCATGATGCAGTCCATCTTGTCGATCCCAGATGGAAAGACTGCTGATGATCCAACTCGCGAAGGAACGGAGAAGTATCCTCTTCTCTTGCCAGGCATCACAGGTCTCGAATTCAATGATTTTTTACTCTGGTTGTATCGCATGTGAGTGAATCTCTTGTGCACTTGAAGCCGACACTGAGTTTACATAGCGGGTGGGAACCCATGGCAGATCCCGAGGAGCGAGAGCGCATCTTCACACATTTGCTCAAGCTTTCGGATCTGTGGGAGATTAAAGCGGGGAAAGCACACGCAATTGAGAACCTCGAGACATTGGTTCTCCCCCCTTCACGTCGTCTTGATCTGGCTGGCAAGTTTGCAATCCATAGCTGGGTAGAACCAGCAGTCCGGGACATTCTCAACCAGAAACTCACCAATCTCACCGACACCGATATCTGCGCAATGGGGTGGAAAGTATATTCGATGCTGGTTAACGCGAAGGAAATGATGGAGACAGAGACTCGCCGTACGGCTCTGGTCGCGCCTTTGATGGAAAAGGATCCGTCCTGGGAGTGCAAGAACCACTCCTCTTGTCTGTCTGTCTGGCCGAAGGTCTGGTTCGAGAGGATTGGCAAGAAATTGCTGCACACAATCACGCCGTTGAAGTTGAGTGAGATTAAGGCGGAAGTGGGAAAGGAAGACACGTTGCGGCACCCCGGGTTGGCGGACGCCTGTCAGGCTGATATGGTCTGGCAAATTGTCACCATCATTGTATTTGCTGACCAGCAGATCATCCCTGCTTGCGCTGCCGCCATCGTTAAATACCACGAAAGTTTGTAAACTGCCTTGTTACATAGAGAAATGTCCACATTGAATTGAATCTGATATCTTGATCGTTCTGCACTAGCAAACCTTGATTATGACTAGGACATGTTGCATGGACATGAACTCATCTATCTCAGATAACACGCCCGGGGCATACTGACAACAGATTTTCAGATTACAGCACCGAGCGCAGAATCGACGCACAGAATACTTGAAGCCAGGTTAGGGTTAGCACAGCCTCCCATAAATCGACGGTGTCTGCTCTACCAGGCACAGCCACTTGTAGAGCAGACACCGTCGATTTTTATAGAGGCTCCCACTACCTCTCATGCCAAAATGATGTGTACACCAACAATCTATGGTTATTCTAAGATGTTCTATGAAGCCAAATTGTCAAAAAAGCTTGAGAAACCCAGGTGAGCACAAACATTGTATTTCACAGTACAATGACCTTCAAACCTCGTCCAGAGGAGTGCAAGCTGTTGTACCGGTCCCACAGACTCCCAACATAGCCCACAGTGGTGGATTCAGCCAGCCAGCCGCACATGTTCCACGGCCGCGAAGTCGCATACCCAGAGCAGCATGTGCGGCTAGCGCGTGCCTATGCTTGAAGCAGCGACAATAGGCTCCTTGTTCTCATGGCCAGCAGTATATGCGAGTGCAGGAGCATTGTGTTGACAATGGATATGTGGCCTCCAGGGCGTGCAAGTGGTGTGCGCAACTGTACGGGAAGACAGCTCAGCACCGTGAGGTGTTCGGGGAAGGCTGGCAGGGACTTAGGTGCGGTGGATAGATAGCGTGAGGAAGATGGACCTACCAATGACACCGGGTGAGCGGGCCCACGACCCAATCCACGTGTGAGAGGACCGTGTGCTGGTGGCAAGTGTTGAAGGGTCCTGGGGCTCCACACACAGAAGTCGTCTTAGCCCGTGGCGTACATCATGTCTGTGTTGAGGCTGGTGCTCCCAAACGAGCCGTGCTGCAGAAGTAGTAGTCTGATAAGTAGCTCGGACACCGGTATGGAGAGATATGCCACCTTCATCGTGCAGCTCAAGGAGGAGAAGGAGAAATGTGCCTGGCACACCGCATTAAGTATGTCAGGCCCAATCACCCCCAGGGTTCGGGTGTGTGGCGACTCATTCTCCAGTATCTGTGCGCCCATCAAACATTTATCTGAGTTGGCACCGTTGGGCATAAAAAGTAAGGAGCTCGTTGCCGGAGTCATCACAAGGTAAGAGAAAGAACAGTTTCGAAGAATCTTGAGTCCTGTGGCCTGACAAGGAAGTACCGAGCCTCGGAGCCTGTGAGAAATCTGTACCAGGATGACGCACTGCGGCAGCAGAGAGTCCAATTCTCCGTGTTGTTGACGGGAAAGTGCATCGTGGACGAGACTCCGAGCGGAGGTTCGAGACAAACAGAACCAAACACCGGTGCGATGATCCGAACCTTGATGGACGACAGACTCGACACCGCCGTGGGGCGGCGCAGCCCGCTCCCTAGGCCGAGCAACGACCTGGCGTGCGCGCTCATTGCCAGCAGCGGCATTGAGAAGGTAAGTAATATATATTATGTTGTGACCTATAAATATGGTGCGAGCCCTTTGAAATATAATGGTGTCCGACTTATATTTGCGACCCGGAAGCCTCAACAATATATTTGCTACCACCCTGCTTTACACATTTGTGGCTTCTCATGTCTGTCATATATATGGTCTACAACTCTTGAATTATGTAGGCAGTGATTGAAATATGGTGAGGTATGCTTACATATATATGGTAGGACCTCCGGAGACGTCTCATAAGAGGTGCGTGTATCTCATATATGTGATTGATTTTTTTTACAAAACGAACAGCATACCAGGCCATAAATAACCCGACGGAAGTGGCCGTCTGCGCAGCGGATAACACGAGGTACGGTCATATGCGGTTTGAGAGGCGAGAGAATTTTGTGAAGGGAGGAATGGAAGAGTTGTCGGCGGAATTTACGGAATGCAGTACTACCAGCGTGATCGCGCGTCGCTGAAATGCTGTCAGCTCGAGAATGATTTGTAAATGAAGGCTCGACAACTGCAAGTCCATCTCGATGGGCGCGCCGCATCGCGTGATGAAGATTGCCGACTCCACCGTAAAATGGATAAAACTCCGTATTTCCCGTCCCAACGGAGACGGTGGTCATGTCGCTGCCGAGGACACTAGGAACGTACATCGCTCCATGGGTGTTCTCGTCCTCTGCAATTTTATCCTGAAAAGTATAGTCAGCACGTTTGTCATAGTTACACATCGAAAAGAAAAGTTACCGCCTGCTCCCATGCCCAGTTTCCAGAGAATAAGTCAACGTACTGGCGCTGTCCATTCTTGAATACCCGTTTCGGGGCCCAATCCAGCTCGTCCCTGAAGTCCGGGTTGGCCAGTTACTTTTCAAATATGGCGAGCGGGGAGCGAAACCAGACTTCGTATTTTCCTGTCATCCACGTCGGAACCTCACCCGATTCAGGCAGTGGACCGGTGTAGTTTACAGAGAACGACTGCCAAGGAATGTCTCCCTGCTGAATAGCGTCGATGGCACTATACAAATCTTTACGATCAGCAAATGGTGGATCCCTTGATAGAGAGCGGCGAGGAGCTAGGACAAGCGGTCCACCCGTCTGCCCGCCATCTCCTCCTCACGATACAAAAAATCTGCGAACTCGAACTCTGCGCGGCTGTTAAATGGCGAGAAGTCATCGGCGGCACGCTCGTCCCATGGTGGAGGGAGTGCACCCTCAGGCAGATCATAACCCTCTGTCGCACGGGGTACCTTGAAGCTTAGAGGTAAATTTATGCGTCGTTGTATCGACTCAAAAGACGTACCGTCCAAAATTGGATGGTACTCAATGTCGGTGTCGCGGTGATTTGGTGGGATGTTTCGCACAGGAGGCGGTGAAGGTGGGGGATCGGGGCCGGGGCCGGGGGTGAAAGTCATCTTGAGGCGGATCCTCGAATGGTTCTTCCGGTGCTGCTGGTGCGCGAGGACGGTCAAGATTGTGTTTATCTTGGCAGTGTCTTTTGAGACCTCCCGATGTTTTGAATCTGTGACCGCAGCATGCTAACGTGAATGCGGTATATGGTGGTTTTGTCCACCTGCGTTATTATGTAAGCTTTCCTTTTCTGGTACTTATGTCCGACGCGACTTGACGCGTCGTAGGCCCTCTCGCAAGCTAGGAGGCAATTTGATCCAAAGGGTTCGGCAGGTTCGTGCATGTCGATGGGTTGATGAACGCGGCCCAGTACGTCGACATATTGGAGAGGGGCCTACTCGGAACATTGGACGACCACAACATCGACCAGCGCTCGGTGTACTTCCAACAGGATAATGATCCCAAACACACATCACGCCTTCCCACGCGCTGTTTAGACACAAATGACTTCGATGTGCTGCCTTGGCCGGCAAATAGCCCCGATATGAACATCCTGGAGAACGCCTGGCACCAGTTGGGAGCGAATTACAACCACAGACCGCGCCATGCACGCAACGAGGACGAATTATTCGAGATGTTGCAGGAGGAGTGGGGAAAGCTGTCAAAGGAGTATTGCGACAAGCTTACGCAAGTATGCGGCATCGGGTGACCAACTTGCAGGTCGCCAAGGGCTATTAGACTGGTTATTAGTGAGTTACATCCATTTGTTGCATTACCAGAACTCATTGGGCGCTGCAGAATCATTTCCAACCCATTATATTACCATACCCTTATATTACACCCCCATTTAGTGTCATCAATATCTCGAAAGCCATAACTTCGGAAAGCCATAACTTCGGACATGTACCCCCAATAGCCACGATACAAACTACATATATAAAGCTACATTTTCAGACTGTTCCGGCTCAACACATTGAAAGAACGAAAAGGAATATATTGAATACAACATACCGGAGGATCTGTAGCCTTCGCCTTGCTCTTGAATTCTGTCTTGAGCGACTTGTCAGACTGGCAGCGGCGTAAATTCTCGGGGATGGCTTGGGTAGGTAAGGAGTCAGCGAGCTAAAGAAGTAATCATTGGCCGGCCGTGCCAAAAAAGCTTACCTCGGCATCTGGAAGCACCTCCTCGATGTCACTGTCACTACCACTACTTTCATTGTCGCTCTCGCCGGTTCTGAAATCCGAATCGCTTGCGCTTCACGGATTTGCGAGGGTTTTCGGGGTTCCCGTCCGAATCCATCTGCTCGGCCTCTAGAACCTCCTCAATCCGAGTGGTGTCCCGTTCGCGGCGTGGTCTGTAAGAAGACGCTGTAGGTTGACCTGTAGGCGATAAATCAAGTTCAGAAATAGAGAAGATGATGGTGGCACGCACCTTGGTGTCCACCACACAAATTCAACTGCAAATGAGACAAAGGTAAAACACCGCATGCTCCGATGGCTTCCTCCCACGGAATTCGTCGCCCCCGATGACTGAAGTAAAAACAATTACGGTTGGCGGGAACGAGGCCAAGCTCAGCGAGACGGTGGTAAAGGTCACCCGCGGTCATTGCTTCGGTGACAACTGGAAATAAATAGAATTAAAACTGGAGCGTGAGGGCAGAAAAAAGGGGAGACCGACGGGCTATGGGTACAGAGCGGTGAAGGGCACCGAGGATGAAGATTCTAAATCGATGTTTACTGCAGGTGTGTTCAAGTCGACGCTGGGACATGAAGGAGAAATAGGACCAATGCCGACGGCGACCCAAGATCAATAGCAGGATCAAATAATACCGAAAAAAATGAGGGAATGCGATAGCCACTGCCGAACAATATTCAGAATTCATATCTAGAATAGTGCTTGCCACTTAGATTTGCCGCTCTTAGGCAAGCTGGCCACGAGCCTAAGCAAACTGTGCCGACCAGCGAAAGGTATGTGAAAAGATGCTGATATCGCAGGACGAGATTGCCGGCGACGGGCGCCTCTGCCACCTCAATGAGACGGACGAGATAGGCGGACTGTGCGAACATGCACACTCCGAGCTGGCGCCATTCAAAATAGGCTCCGACGAGGTTCACGTTCCCTGAACCCGGTTTCGCTAACACATTCAGCCCTCAGTCCCTCTGCTATGGATGTCGACGTCGTAACCTGCGCTGATGGGAACACAATTCTAAGTTTATTGTGCAAAAATTCGAGAATTCGAGTACAATAAAAGGAAAAATTGGCGAAAACCACGGATCGTATGTAGGATGTTGTATCGTTGAACAAGAAGGGAGGACTACGAGTAAAAGAATAGGTGGTTGAGTACAGGGAAATGTGCAAGTACCTAGTCTCACTAGTCAGACCAAAATCAAATTATTATTTTTTTTGAAAATTTGGAGAGAGCAGATTATGGTCTGATTCCACCCGCGCAGCAAAAGCCGTAGGTCGACCTTCCGGATTAGGAAAGTCCCAATTGGGAAGCCAGTACTGGAGCCCTGCGAGGGCCTGGTGGGTCCTGTTGGGCCAGAGGCCGCATATTTACCCTTTTTAACGACTGTAATCATCAAACTACTTCTCCACCTGTAACTTGGCGGTGTGGTGCGGCTTTTTGTTGAAAGACGTTGTGGCTGTGCATAATTTCGCGAGCTGCGAATCTCGCGTTTACAAAGGAATCACATTGAAATAAATTCGGAAAAAAAATACAGGTAGTTACCCAGCAAGTCCGTTTAACCTTCCTGGCACTTTTCATAATGTAAATTTGCATACTGAGTGCAAAGCGGCTTGTGCGGCGGAAGGTCGACCTACGGCTTTTGATGCGCGACTAAAACTAGACTAGCAAGTACCTGAAATTCAACTATAAACTTCTGATCCTCTCCAAGCCGAGCGGCGGCACCCTGGTTTGAGATCAGAAACATCAAAACGGCCACGGAAGCGAGTGAGCATAACTTAAAAAGCTTCAGATGGACGAACAGGCGTAATTTTATAAAGAGGAAAACAGTCGCAGTGGCATACGTATATACTATGATTATAACATATGGGATGTTTTTTTCCTTCTGGCCCATTCCTTAAAGAAAAGAAACGCGTTGAAACCCATCTATGACGGTCTCGCCATCTGGTCCTGCTTTGACGCAAGGAGGACGTTTGACTGCGCGAAGTAGGAATTCACGAGTATCCTTCAAGCACTGCTTCTGGTCGACAGTCTCTGGATCATAGTTCGAGCGCCACAACTCTGCGAATGGTGTTTTTTGCTGCTGCCAGATACCCAGCTGAATGGGATTCCGCAGAGCTTCTTTGGCACGACACTGCTGGAAGTCAACATCTGGCCCCTCAGAATCATAAATGAGGAGTTTTTTCCCCTGAGCAGGCGCTTCTGGACTGATTATGATCGCCGCCCAGACATGCCGTTCAGCCGGCTCCCCAAAGTTTCTTCCGATCGGTGTCACAAACATTCCTATCCACATGCGCCCAGGTGCCTTCTCCCGAAAGCATTCTGCAAAATACGAATATTTCGCAAGCGATGAGAGATGTTTGGCCCGCCTGCGACGCTCTGTTCCGTCCATGAATCCAATAGGACGCGGCCAAATCGTGATGTCGGTGGTGTGTTGCTGAAGTTCTGTGAGAAACTGGAATATCTGAGAGGCAGTTGAGGCCAAGGCCTCATCTACAAAGGATCAGATGCAGTGTACGAGTAGAATCAGAACTCCTGACTTTGTTCGTGGGCCGCAGATGTTGGGAAAGATCTGTGAACAGCATTGCGCATCGCCGAGGGCTCAGTTGCCGCTGCGGGGGTGGAGTTGCGATTTGATGCATGTACCGCCGGAGTCTCGTTTGATGGATCATGATTGACCTCACTCTTCTCGGTCGCCCCGCCAAGTACCAGATCGTCATTCTTGTCCAGAACGGCTGGGTTAACGCTCATCATGGCCTAGATCAAAGTAACATCAAGAAGGAGATGAGAATCGGAGTTAAATAGGTACTGCGTTGTTGGACTGCTCATTTCGGGCAGATATGGGCTCTGGGTAGGTGCAACTACCCGACGACCCAATACGCACCACGGGAGTCTCGGTATCGCGGGTTTGCAGCGTGCGTTCCGTGTCTCTGTCAATCGCGCTGGGCACCACAATGGCTTCGGGAACATCATCGTTTTCGTCCGGGATATGGGGGTCAGTCCGTATCATGCCCTGCATCAAATTAAAGAGGAACCGGCACTCAAAGTCAAATAGGACTTGCGTTGTTCTTGTTGTTGTTGGGCTCATTTCGGGCAGATGTGACCTCGTAACTCTCAGGCACCACAATACGCAGCACGGGAGTCTCCGTATCGTAGGTATGTAACGGGTGTTCCGTACTCCTGTCAATTATGTCGGGCACCACAATGGCTTCGGGAACATCATCGTTGTCGTCCGGGATATGTGGGTCAGTGCGTATCATCCCCTGGATCAAATTACAGCTGTTTGCAGAACTTAGGGCGCGGCGTGTTTTTTTTTTTTTTGGGTAAATTTTCACGAGAACAGAGATTTCGGGATCAATCCTCAACCGTTTGCCCTGGAAATAAGATCATTCGATTCGCACGGAAAGGGTGGAGGGCCCCGTCTCCTAGGTTTTTTTATGGGCACCGAAAATTTCCTTTTTCGGATAGATTCCCGCGTTTTTCAGTGGTTGAGCGGAGAACACGTCCCATGGGACCTATTTTGCTCCGATTGACCTATATTTTTACTATGGTGGACTTGAACATATTCCGGGGGGCCTCAAATACCGGTATTTTGAATGGGATCAATACTTCAAATATACAGTTCACAGATAAATTCCTTTCATATTGCTGATCTCAAAGTGTATGGTGGATTTGAACCAGAATTCAAATTCACTATCCCGGTATTTCAGGCCCTCCGAAATATGTTCAAGTCCACCATAACAAAAATATAGGTCAATCGGAGCAAAATAGGTCCCATGGGACATGTTCTCCGCTCAACCACTGAAAAACGCGGGAATCTATCCCAAAAAGGAAATTTTCGGTGCCCATAAAAAAACCTAGGAGACGGGGCCCTCCGCCCCTTCCGTGCGAATCGAATGATCTTATTTCCAGGGCAAACGGTTGAGGATTGATCCCGCAATCTCTGTTCTCGTGAAAATTTACCCAAAAAAAAAAAAAAAACGCCGCGCCCTAAGTTCTGCAAACAGCTGTAAAGAGGAACCGAAAGTTCGAGTTAAATGGGACTTGCGTTGTTGGGCTTATAAGCGCTCATGCCCTATATGTAAGTATGTAGAATTGATCAAATTTACAGCTCTTTGCAGAACTTAGGGTGCGGTGTGTTTTTTTTTTTTTTTGTAAATTTTCATGAGAACAGCGATTGTGGGATCAATTCTCAACCGTTTGCCCTGGAAATAGGATCATTTGATTCGCACGGAAAGGGCGGAGGGCCTCACCTCCTAGGATTTTTTATGAGCACTGAAAATCTCCTTTTTGGGATAGATTCTTGTGTTTAGCAGTGGTTGAGCGGAGAACACGTCCCATGGGACCTATTTTACTCCGATTGACCTAGATTTTTATTATGGTGGACTTGAACATATTCCAGAGGGCCTCAAATACCGGTATTTTGAATGTGATCAATACTTCAAATGTACAGTTCACAGATAAATTCCTTTCATATTGCTGATCTCAAAGTGTATGGTGGATTCGAACCAGCATTCACATTCACTATCCCGGTATTTCAGGCCCTCCGGAATATGTCCAAGTCCACCATAATAAAAATCTAGGTCAATCGGAGTAAAATAGGTTCCATGGGACATGTTCTCTGCTCAACTACTGAAAAACACAGGAATCCATCCCAAAAAGGAGCTTTTTGGTGCCCATAAAAAAACCTAAGAGGCGAGGCCCTCCGCCCTTTCCATACAAATCGAATGATCCTATTTCCAGGGCAAACGGTTGAGAATTGATCCCGCAATCACTGTTCTCGTGAAAACTTACCAAAAAAAAAAAAAAAACACGCTGCGCCCTAAGTTCTGCAAAGAGCTGTAACGAGAAGGATCGAATCGAAGGAAATAAAGACTTACGTTGTCCTTGACGTAAATTTCGGACGACGAGCTGGGTTTGCTTCCCCTGTTGGGATCTTCGCCCGGGCCGTGGACGGACAACGGTTGGGGAGCTTGAAGCGCCTCATTATGGAGAAAGCTAGAGTTGGATCCAGGAGACTCCGAGGGCGATGGGTCGGGTGATGGTTGCCATTTTGGAGGAAAACCAACGCTTTCATTCGGAGGAAAGGCCAGCGCCGGGAATTCTAATTCCTGAGAAAGCATATAAGAACGGCATTCTGCACATGTCTGAATGGTCAAGTTACTTGGTACTCTGGGAATTCGGGGAGCGCGTCTAGCTAATTTTCTGTTCCCACGACATGAAAATGCCGAAATTTTTCCAGGGCCCGTTTTCGCGTGGTTTTTTGCGCTATTTGGGGATTCATTGTGAATTTTGGGGCGAATTGCGACCGGATAAAGGCCGTACACATTATTTTCAACTCAAATGGTTTTGTCTGGGTTCGACCAACCTAGAGAATTTTGTCCGGACAGGACCTGGTGATCTTGTCCCGGAGGGTCCATTTTTGTCTGGCCAGGACCTAGGTTTTCAACCCAAAATCCCCAAATTTTGTCTGGCACGGTGCCACGGGGGCTACCCTTTGAGGCTATTATCAGGGGTCCTATCAGCGGGCCCCTACTTTCTGTTATTCCCGTTCATCCTCCCTGCCCATCCACAACCTTGGCGCTCCTCTGTATTCCAACCACGCAAAAGACCTGGGACACTAGAAGGAAATCTAAAGAGACAGTTCTAACCAAAATTGCGCTGGCTTTCCAACAAACAAGGTCCCGTGAAAATCCGGTTTGAAATGGCTCCAAACAGGGCAATTTACTCTTCAGAAAAATACGGCAATCAAACTCTTCGGGTCAATTTTAGTGCGGGCTCGGACCATCCTTTAGCGCAGCTTCCCAGGGCCTATTGAGGTGCCGTGGATCCAATCAATGGCCTCTACAAACCGCAATACGGACTCCGAGGCCAAACTAAATAGCTGGAAAGTTTCGCATTGACCAGGGCCATCGATTCGGGACAAAATCGCTTCAGGAAACAGGCCCAGGACTGAGTTTGAATGGCAATACAATACAGCCATTCCACGGTCCTTGCATTTTCTGCGGTCCTTGCATGACGACCCGCCGATCCCAATTGGACACGCCTCACAAGTAGTGGATGGCCAGAACACAAGGAAAGACATGACACAGTCATTTTGGAGAAATTGGACCGAGGCACGTTGGCAAAGAGTTGGAGGCAACGTCAGGGCTTAAGCTCCCATAGCTGGGTACCCTAATTCGACGGCCATGGTACTTTGCAGCCTCCGTTCTTTTTCTTTTTCTTTTTTTCTTTTTTTTTGCAATTTAGACGCTCCGGCCCGAGATCGGGCCGCCACAATTGGGGTTTCCGCATTTGCCGATTTTTCTTTGTAAAATTTCTTGTGCACCTCACGCAGGAGCCGATAAATTCTTTGGCTGGTCAAGTCGGCCTGGGACAAGTAGGGCGCTCAATAGTGGAAGAATCGCGTGTGCATATCGCCGTGATACTCGCAACAATCCTTCGAAATCATAGCTCTCCACCATTCCGATTCTCTAGTCTAGAACCGGCGATTTTTACTAAAGTCCCCAACGATGTAAGACTCCTTCTCATTGTGAGTCCGCGCTGGTGTGGACTATTTTTTGGAGTCTCATCCTGTTGGGCTGAGGGTCATTTTAGGCAAGCTCGAAGCCTCCCTGCAATGGTGATCAGAGCCGACATAGAGACACCTAGTACGTTATATGCCTTCCTCGGAGAACCCCAACAATGTTAAGGCAGCGTAATCACCATTGCTGTCAGTGTTTCCAAGCAGGTTGACGATTTCAGGAATCATGAGCGCGATAGGCCCTCGAAGCGCCGCTGCAATGCTTGTCAGGTGCATGCTCTGTTTAATAAAATGCTTCAAACGTGTAGTGCGGTGCGTCGCAACAATTATCGAGGGATAGACCGGACTGATTATGCGCAGTGCTGCCTGCCGCTTTACTGCGGTCAGAAGTGTCAAAAAGTGGACTGGTATGATATTAGTGTATTTTTGGCCTCTGTCGACTAATAGATAAAAGGAATTCGCATAAAGTGCAGTGCCGCCCGGCGGAAAACACCTACCCAATACGCAAAATGACCCGGAGGATCATGGGTGACGTATACCTGTACCACCATCTTGTCTGCTATGCTCTTTCCGCTTTGGGTGATCCGCAGCTTCCGGACAAAACACACGATCTCTTTCTTCTTGCTATGGTAAATGACCGTACTAACAAAGTTGAACATCTTATTCCAGTTCCAACGTGTTTGGTACCTGAAGAGGTCGCTGATACTCACGAGGCTATTTTGGCGCGGAGTCACATCCGGCTCACTCGGTTTGGTTTTGGGGACGGCGCACACACAGCGGGCTGTCCAGCTTTGAAGTCCATACCCTTCCGATACACCATCAGGTCCTACAGGCCTGTAAAATTCCTGTTGTTTACCTTATCCGTCTGTCCAAATTAGTCTGTAGTTTACCGCGCGCCGGATGTTAGGAGATCGACCTTGTTACGTAAAGTGCGGAGTTTGAATTTCCGCTTGGCTCTTGAAGTCTTCTCCGACCCTCAATGAACTAAGTTTGGAAGCCATTTGACATTTTTTGACATTCTAAATCCAACTGTCTCTTCAGATTTAACCCTCTCGACTCCACCAAGGGTAAATAGAAACAGTGAGATAATCACGTGGCCGGCCGAGTAAAATTTATTCGCCTGATTTGAAACTCGATGAGGAAGTTTTGGCTGGAGACAATGTTTAATACACCTTACTTCACCATAATCCGAGTAAAAACGCGTAAAGAGACGCTGCATTGCCGCGAACGACATCCGAAAAATTTTAAGATAACATAACAACACCGATCTCCGATCACAGATCGCGGGTAATCGACAGACTACAACATGCGAGGTACGAGCCCTCAACTGTTGTAGCGTCTGTTTATAAGAGACTATGTCCAAATACATCATACCAAAATTTAGGACAATCGAAGTAGTATCAGTAATGCTACAGCCACTCTGCAATAAAATACAGAAAAAACATCGCATCTGGTTGAGGTAATATTGACAGGATGCTCAGAAAAAAATAATGCTATGCGGATTTTCAATGTGAATCGTTTGCATCCACTCCCGAAGCAATCCTACGCGAATTGGGCACGAGAAAGAGCAAAAAATGTATTTCGGCTGTCTTCGGAGGGAAAATAGACATCGCGAATTTCACGGTACGACATAGTGACAATCGCGGGGCATTCAAATCCAGAATGCAGGGCGTCTATTCAAACCTTAAATATGTTAAGTGCTCCCTTATTCCTGCTGAACCTGCCCATAATACATTATAATACACCAGATGGCCGGTTCCATAGTGAGGCATGGGGTTTAAAATGCCATTGTGAGGCACGGGGTTCAAAATGCCATTGTGAAGCACGGGGTTTAGAATGCCGTTGTGAGGCACGGGGTTCACAATAGGTCCATTGTCCCTCCGGGGACAGCCTAAATAGTTTTGTTACCTTTTCTCGCGAGGCATTCAAGTCCAGAATGCAGGGCGTCTATGCTGAGCTGCTGAAATCAAAGGCCGCCGTCCAACATGCGTTCTCGCCGGGTTTGAAAAAAAAAAACCCCAGAAAAAGTCGAGCACGAGGCCGAAAAATGTGTCGTTGACGCCAAAATCGGTCGAAACGCCGCGTATGCTATTCGGCTCTAGGAGTAATTCCACAATTTTTTCGCGTTGCTGAAATTGAAGGCCGCCATGGATGATCCAACATACGTTCTCGCCGGGTTTGAAAAAAACTAACTCAGAAGAAGTCGAGCGCGACAATCAAAGCATACATACATCTCAGGTGGGCACGCTAAAGACTCGTTGGCGCTTTCCGAGCGTAGGCAGGCCGCAGAGTTACTCAAAAATCAAATAATGCAAGAAAAAAGGTGGACGAACGAGATTCGAACGTTGTACCTCATGAAAAAGAGGATTATAATAATAATAAATATAAAGTCATACGAGTACGCCAAACGGCAGATGGTAAGGGTCGAGCACACGCGGGACTGCCAAACACGTACTCCGGGCAGCAGAACTTGAGAACAAAGGACGCACGCTGTATCGCTGCCCATTGGTCAGCAGGTCGTTAGACACCTTATGTCAAGCCGTGGTTCCCTCACGCTTGCGGAGAAGGCGAAGATTTTTTTGCGCTTCACCTCGCGCACAAGCACCCTCCAGGATGCCTTCTCCAACACCGACGACTCTTGCCTCAGCGGCGCCGCGCTGGCCCGGGATCGCTTCGGCGTCGGACTTACACTACGATCCACTGGATTGCCATCACCCGTAAGACGACCTGACGGACAATTGGCCCCGCACCCATGGCGCCCACCTTCGCCGCCAGCCCCCACTACATCTTCAAGCCTCTGGTGTGATTTGCAAATCGCCCGTCACTCCCTTTCATGATGGTTTGGAGGGAAAAGGTTTTCAGTTGCAACCCGTGCAACCCGGAGTTTCATCTGAAAATACGAACCGACGGCCCGAAGGTGAGAATGTTTGTCTACGAGGGAAGCGTCAGGATATGTGTGAATGGGAATCCTGGCCGTTGTCTCCCACCGAGGCAGAATGAGAAGCCAGTCTGGGCATCCTCGCTCAACTTGCTTCTGAATCTCAAATCGATTCGCAATAGATTGAAGATATTATCTGACACCCGCACCCCACAAAATTAGCGTTGTTCAAAACGTCCTGCAATGCGGCGGGATTAGCAGCCATCGGGGCCCGCTCCTTCAACGGGATACACCTCCCGCCTGACACCCGAGGATCGACAGGTTGGTTAGAATCAATCTATCAAGGGGAAACCACCGTAAATCCCCCGCGAAAGTTCATGTTGTACCGTAACGCTCGGTTCGTGACGACAAAGCTTTCTGTTGATTTTTGTCGTCGGCATCACCAAAAAACATAGGCATCACCAAAATTTAAAAAATTTATGGCTCCAATGTATTGCGCCAAAAAAAAACAATTGCATTGCTAGTCGTACGGAAGGTTGGCGCTGGAAGGGTATTTTTTCGTGGTAGGGGAAAATAGACGGAAGGTGGCGTGAATAAACGGCGAGCATCAAGAAGGGTCGCTGCGCTACAGGGAATTTGAACAAGATGGTCGCGTGAAATCAGCGCGAACGAGGCATCAGGACAACCATGAACTCTCGTGACATGCAATTCGCAATGTATGTAGCAGGGACGTATCAATGAGTAGAGGTACAAGAAACGCTCATTCGCGAACGGGCGAACGGAATATTCAGATGCGGGACTGGGGATCTGGGGCCAAGAAATTCAAAGAGCTTCATCGACTTTCATCCAGGCCTTGTGGGAGGCAATCACCTGTGCGTCTGCTCTCGACTGCGGATGCTCGTGATACGAGGTTTGAATTCCCTCCAAGCAGGGAAATATGGTGCGCAGGAATTTAGCAACACGGCGCGGTTTAGTACCGATCGGCGAGTATGCGACATCGAGGTCCACGAGGCTGTCCTGCGAGACTCTCCTCCTGGAGCCGATCTTGGAGCGGATCTTGAGTTCTGGGACAATTGTGGCATCAAAAAGTATCGTGAGGTCCTCTAGCCTCGGGCAGTATTTCGCAAACGCGTAGACACCCTCGAGTGTCACTCGGGGATTGATGCGATAATTGCTGTCGGAGGGAAGCGATAAGGATTCGAGGCACGGCCATGCACGAGCCATTATCAGAACCACCTCATCGTCTAGATCAACGCCGGCAGTGTGCGAAAGCGACACCACGACGAGATTCCGGAAATAGAACAGAGGTTTGAGCTCCTCGCCCGAAACTAAGTACAGATTTAGCTGATCTGGGCCTATAGCCTCGGAACGCCAATGTTTCTGTACGGTGATTCTTTGAAGCGATGAATGAGCGCAGTTCGTCGCGAGCGCGGAATAGAGTTCTTGGATTGTCCGCTTTGTCGGGGTAGCGCGCCAGCCCCTTGCGATGAGGGTGAACTCGACTAGGGAAGATTTTACCCGCTCGAGAAGGGTGGGAGCGTGCTCTATCGACTCGCATTCAAGGGTTCTGAGGGCGGGGAAATGAGGGAGGTCGGTTGGAGGCTGAAGGAAGGGAGTGGGCTTGTTCGACATCAACCACAGATAACGGAGCCGAGGAAACCGAGCTATATGGGAAAAAGCCACCGAATCCAAGCCAACTACGACAAGTGTTTCGACGTCCCGGAGCGCGCATATGAATCTTGAAATGGATGGTATGGCCGCGTATCCGGCGCTACCGGCGATGCTGACGTCCGTCAGACCCGGGAATTGAGCCGTCAGCGTCTCGGATATCATTGGGTCCGGGATGCAGTCCATTGTGAGGTGGAGACGATTTAATCCCGGAGAAAGGAATAAACGGACATGGTGGAAAAGTTCGGGGTCAATGGGAAACTAGTCGAGGGTCTGTAGATTGGGAAAGATGAAGTCCTCGGGGAAACTTGAAGTGAGGGTCTCGTAGACTTCTGAGGTTTCAAGGAGAACGTGGTTATCATTGAAAGACTTCACGCGGCGAGAATAGAAGATACAGCGAGCCCAGTCGGCGGTGGTGACGGCTCGCCGTAAAGCCTATGTACAGTCAGTGTTGTTCTTCCAACAAGGCGCTCTGGATCTCACAATTTTCAGACTCGCGTTCTCCTCCTCATCGTCATCCTCGTCGAGTCGAGTCTCGGTGATATCCCATAGATCGTTCGGCATGGTTCGCAGAAGATTGAGGAGGGTCGCCTGGTATCTCCATAGGATATCGAGAGCAGGATTGAGGAAGATCGTGGAAGTTCTAGCAAGTCGAGATAGATCGCGGCGGCGTAGCGGATACCTCTGGACGGGGAGTCCGGCCCACGAGTCAATGGGTCCATCGAGGGCGACCTGCGCACATATCATCTGCACCAATTCAACAATTTTCCAGGCACGATGCATTCCTACTCGCAGAGACGCAGACTCGATTAGAAGAGCCCGAAAAAAAAGGCCGTGAGGAAGGAGGGAAAGAAAGTGGGATTCGGCTCGGAGTTTGGACGTGCGTGATTCGAAGAGTGGCAGAAACCCGATTGACAATGTCGAGAATTGGATATGTGACCCGACGACAAAGATTCTTCAAGAATCTCGGTGGCAAAAGGCAAGAGACGACGAGATCGCGGTGTCGCGCGGCAACTTCCGGGTGACAGATGTGACCGATGAATTTGTTCCCAAGACGGATCATTTCGGATACTGTTTCCGCCGACCCGAAACTGTCCATTTCGGGTACCATTTCGACGTGCCCGAAACGGCTCCTGGAACTATTAGTTTCAGTAACAGTCCTGGGTGGCTTCCCCTCGCCTTCCCCCACATCCACGTCGGAATACATCGCGCGAAGCACCAAAGGAATAGCAGACGCCTCGACGGTCGACTGCAACGCGAAGGAGGACGACGACGAGCCCGGAGGCGAGATGTGTGTATGTCATCCCTTCCACGCTCTTCGATGTCGAGTACTCAAGCCGCCTGCCCAGACAGACACGACGCGCACGCATTTCGGCCTTGGTCCCTCATCCCACACGCCAACGCAGCGCCCTTCCTACCATTCCCTCCTCTTCGCCCTTGCCGCTACCATTCTTCTTCTCTCCCCATTTCTGTTCCGCATCGCCACACGACCGCTTGCCGAACCCGGCGCCTTCCGCCTCCTCAGATTTGGCGAAATTGCGTCCGGGAGGCAGCGAGTTCCGGCGACCACCACTGCTTTGTGGAACTGTTCAGGGCGAGAACTAGCGCATCGCAAAGGAGGTCTGTCACCGTGTCGAGGTCCTCTTGCGACTTGATGACGGGGACGGGGCGGTTCCGCCACTCCAGGAAGGTAGTGATTTCGAGGACGACGATGACATGCCGCCGTTGCTGGAATACAGTGAAGCAGAGGAAGAGGACGGCTCGGACCGCGAGTTTGAAGATGATCCTGAGATGCCCGAACTGCTGTCAGTGAGTGATTCGGACGAAGAAAATTCAAAAAATCAGCTCATTCATGCAGGATTTGAGCTTCGTAGTCAGGATTTATTGCCCGAGACACCTGATGTGACAGACGGTGCACTATAGGATATTTTCCCCCAATCTCTCTCTATCCCTAAGGGCCTGATCGGCAACCGTGAATTTTTTTGCGTGAATTTTGGCTGAATCTCGTTTCTGTCTATCTTTCCCACGGATTTCGTCCCTAAACCCTCCTAGAACGAAAAGTACATGCATTTCCTAAAATCTCGAGGAGCATGAGTGGAAGCAGTGTGATGGTTTCAACATAAGCTGAGTTGAACTTGATTTTTTTTGCATCATCTGTGAAATCTATGGGAGATTGTGTGTTACACCATGTCTCCCACTCTCCAACCTCAAATGTTCATTAAAAGGGGCTATTCGACCATCTGGGGTAGTTTAGGGACGAGTTTGGTACTCATCAAAAATCCCACGAAAATTCATGCGTGAATTCACGGTTACCGATCAGGCCCTAAAAGCGGTTGAAATATATTCAGCCTTAACTCAATTAAGGCCTTAATCTTTAGGTCGAACAGAAACACCGGCAGAAATCACTCCGGTTGAGATATAAAACCAGCTCCAGCCACTCAGCGCTAGCCATTGGCTGGCCCAGCTCCTTAAATGGTGAAAGTACGTTCCGCTATGTCTGACTTAAGGTTTCCTGGGCCATTCCAAGCCAGATGCATCCACGGCGCAATATTCAATGCGAAATTGAGCGTGTGGCAATCGTTTTGATGGCATTTGTGTCCACCATTAACAGCTGTTTTGTTATTTTTGGACTGGCATTTGGAGGGAAATGGCAGCTCACCCTGCCGTCAAAGTCATGTGTTTCAAAATGTCTTCCCTTGAAAGCCCTGTAGAAAAGGCAATAGTGCCTCCGAGTGAAATCTTAAGAGATGGAATTGTTCAGAATGACCAGGGCCATCCATTTCCAAAAAAAAAAAAACGGCTTGGAAGGTGCTCTAGGGCTGCGCTGGGATTGAAATCAATCCGGAGGGCAACAAATTCAGCTTCGGGTGCGATTCAGCCCGCCTTCAAAGTCACACATTTCAAAATGGAACCATATGGGATAAAACCATAATTCGGATCATAGATTGAACCATGATAGGTGCTGACTTTGAAAAGCGAATTGCGGCAGATCAAATTTTGGAACCATTGGGCTTGTGTAACGGTGCGCTCTCGCGCAATCATATAATATACCTTTTTCCTTTCGTCATTCCTTACTCACCTTCCTTTTTCGTTACCTAGATGTTGACTTGCTCGTACCTTACCAATTCAACCATCTGTCTCGTTCGTTCCCATCATACCTATTTATACATACTATAAAAGCCTGTGATGTACTGGTACTTTCTTTGGTCAATTTACCTGTTACGCCACTTATCCCTGTTGGAGCGACCAACCAACAAACTTACCTGAAGAACTCTCTGTGCCGGAACTAGCCGCCGACTTGTAGCCGACAGCTCTCCGTCACAGCTTGTCATTTGACGCAATGGTTAGACGATTGTGCGTGGGTCGCGGACTTGTAGCTGTGCATTCACTCCATCGAACCACATCCCTCACTGTCTCCGATTGAATAAGTTGCAAACAGCGGGACTTCCGAGTCGTTTATTTAACGGTACGGGGTTGAGCACAGGAAGTGCTGTATGGATAGCGAGAGGGAAACGTTTGCAATCCGTAGGTTCACAAGAGCGCGCTGGGGCGCTTCGCACCCCGGCACTTCGTCCGAATGTTAGCCTCAAGTTCTGAGCTCTCTCCATAATTTTGGGAATTGGATTTCAAATACCAAGTCTTCACTGTAACCTACGCGGGTACCTCGCTTAGCTCATGGGTACGTACCCAACGGGGTACCCTGCGGTTAGCCGCAATCGGGCATATACTCTCTCTATATATATCGGAATGTGAAAATTAGACCAGCGAAATATACGAATTGTCCTGGGTGTGGCGGGAGAGCAGGTAATTGTCCGCCGTGTCATGATGTGTGGGCGAGTCGGACATATACGGGACGTCGGGAGACATCGGAGAAAAGCGAGTCTCGGCAGTTGCCACACAGATCGGCGGAGCATCGGACAGAACCGGATCAGATGCGCCCACACCGTTCTAGGATCTTTCCGCAAGATCGGACATTGTTGACGACTCTCACAGCACGGCAAGGGCAAGGAGGGTGGGAGGGCTACCAGGAACAGCCAGCGAATCTTCGAGCGGAACTGTCCGTTACGAATCGCGATTGGGCGAAGGGGCGGATCACGAGCCAATGACAGCACCACCAGTATGATGCAGTACTGTACCATTTCGACCGTAGGTTCAGTGACGGGTGACACCTAGATTTTTTTGATGTGTGTAAAAATCACCTTAAATCGAAAGTAAATTTTTCGGTCTTCTCGGATGAGATTTTCCTAAAAATAGTGAACCTACGGTCGAAATGGTACAGTAGAGTTGCTGGCCTTTACCAACATTTCGGGTTCCTTGCTGAAATTCTTAATTGACCTTGGTAAAATCAGCAACTCTAAATCACAACGATGGAGAATCCTTATGTGGGTCCAACCCTTGTTTGTGAGACAATTTATGTCGACATCGAGGTATAATATCGATTCTAGAACCAACCGCGCGCTGTGATTTTGGCCGTTTGATTGCCCGGCGTGCCTCTCCACCGAGCTATAGTCCAACGTTTGTTGCGAGGTAGATGGACCCTACGAAATTGAGCGCTTCACAAGGAGAAGAGCCAACGCCACGCACCAAAGGATCCGGCCCCTATTTTTCTCCTGAGTCGGTATTTCCCGGCAACCCGAAGGTCTAGAGATGACCTGTGCAAAGGCGTGCCGGCCATTCGTAGGAGATGTGGATGGACAGGTGTGAAAGAGATTCAGAATGTAAATAGGAACTTTGCCCCGTCTCCAGGATGCCCCTAAAGTCCCAGTTGCGACGATCACGTGCGGCTTGATTGATTGATTTTGGTCTCCTCAGACCAAAACTTGAAAATGAATGTCGGCGGCTCCTTGAAGGCGTTAGACCGGTAACCGATCTGTCTACGGGAATATTACCACCTCATTTCGTTGACTGGCAGGCTCGTCTTCAGCTGGGACAACTCACATACACTGTTCTATGTGGCATCCTCCACATCTTCGCCAAATTCGAAGGCTTTCTTCACCGTCGTCGCCAAACCCCTGCTTGTCAAGGTCTCTCCACCCTCATAATAACCCCCAATTTCGGGGTGGGGGCCGTGGCGGTGCCCGGCAGAAACTCGCGCTTATGCTTTGTTTCTCGTATATATTTATATTACGGAGGAGCTTAGATATCGGCCAAGTGTGTCTGTAATAAATCTGAGAAAGATGTACAAGAAGGGATATTATTTTGTGTTCAAGAAGGGGACATATTACTGTCGGTCAGTGGGAAGCTGGCCACCTTGGCATTCAGGGCCCTTGCCCCACATCCTCACTGAAGATACCAGGCTTTCACTGTACTGAATCGAAGGTAGACATCTTACGAAGGATGTAAGGTGGTTTTCACGAATTTAAACGGAGTATTGGGAGTGCAGTGAATTTTATTTCTGCGGGTTGCCAACAAGTGTAAAATAATAACTAGCTAGCTGGCCACCCCAAATGAAGTGTTGACGGAAAAACCGGCGGGTGTGTTGCTCAAGAATAGTCGAAAATAAGTGTAGGTAGTAGAGCTTGCATACGTGCTATAGGACGGGTATCCAAGATCGGCTCGTCTGGGATCTGGATGGCGGGAATCGATGTACCCAGCTAATCACATGTCGTGTTGAGGACAGGACCTGATGTGGGCCCATACAAGCTACATCCGTACTAAATGGAAGGGATGGGACGTACCCATTCCGCTACTTCGATTCCCACATGCGCACGGCCCCCGCAAAAAATCCGGATTTCCACTTCACCAAAATCGGGTGGTTTGAGGTAATGGACTGTAATGAGATAGGATGCAAACATATAAAATCTAGATAGACATCCTAAAGTAAAGTCTTCCTTAAATTACGTCCCTTGTCAAGTTTCAGACATGTAGTACCCGCAGATCATGTATAGTATGGAGGTGGCCACCTCGAGCTACTCGGAACGGAAGAGAAGTCTTTGCCAGGAGCCTGGCATTGATGGATGAGGAATAGCGTTGCTGCAGGTGTAACTGAGAATGCCAGTATGTTTTCCGATACCTTTCGATAGCTTTCCCTGGACCCAGGGCAGTTTTCTCACGATAAAATCAAATTGTATACGAGCAGAACTCAATGCTGTCAACTGTTAAATGATAAAAACTGATGTTTAACAGCACGGTCTGTCTACTAAAATCATTAAACATGCGGGCTTGTCTTGAGTTCATCTTCACGATCTCATTAAATGGGAGCCGACCATATTATTTGTACATGTTGAGTCGGGATATAGCTGTGCGCTAGATGCGGACAGCCACAGTGTCCCGATTGACCCAAGCTTGGTTCATGCTACCTGGTACTGGCGGATGGCTGAGTTACACCCGTGGGCGTATTAAGTAAGGTTTGATGCCCTAGTTTTATCTGGGCTTCAGTGAATGTTGCTTCTAGACACATTTAATCTGTACGCACCGAGGATCGAACACACGCCAGGATGCGGTTCAGACAGCGGGCCGGTAATATAGCCGGTTACAGCCACTATTTTATCACAAAAAAATCTAATGAAAATTGTACAAAAGACTTCAACACAGCCACTATTTTATCATAACGATCCCGGGGGACTGACTTGTTCAGAGGTCGAAAAATCCTCATATCGATTTCCCAAATGGACGATCACTTATTACATAAGCACTCGTAAAATATATGGGCTCTCCAGATGGATTACTGAGAATCAGACTAAAATTGATCGATGGGTAGAGACAAACCTACCCGAACACATATATCAATGCTGGGGGAGCGCTCACGTACCTCGCGACTGCGATGCGCCCGGACCCTCGATCTGCGTTTATACTGGCTTCGAGACGAGGTCGCAAACGGGAGAATATCCGTTGTGCATCTACGAACAGATAAAATGCCCGCAGATATCCTCACAAAATCGATGAGACGTGCCAAAGTCGACACCATGGTTCAGTTGCTGGGTGTCCAGAAATGTAAACAATGTAAACAACCTTGCGGCATACTTGCTAGACTGAGCAACCCGCGCGCCATGTCCCATCTAATTAGTTGAGATATGTGTGCAATTTCTTGACAAACCGATAACTCTCCCAATTTTTGGCACACCCGTCAGAACTGTTCTGACTTTCTTATAAATCTTGCCTTTCGTCTAGAGTCCTCTCAACTAGTCTCCCTTATCCCTCAACCGAAGGCGGGGTTAGCGAACTTCGGTTACAAGGATGGTCGGCAACGCTGCCAGAAATCAGTGATGGAAAAATTGGGATTACCGCATTTGGAATTTGGGCAGTAGTGGTTCGCATCAGAGTTCAAAGAATGACGGAATCCGGCTTACGGTGTAATGTCTCTCCATCCTACAAGCCCACTATCATGTCTAAGACCTAATGTGAGTACCCGGATAATCGCAAAGGGAGGGAAATGTCAGCGATTGGGGGATTTGAGCAATTTGGAAGCCGCACTGCAAAGGAACCAAGAAGCAGTGGATCTGACACCAGCTGATCATCCTGAGATGGAAGGAAGGCTGCAAAGTCTTGCTGCATCTTTTACAGATCGGTACCAGCGATTGGGAGATTTACATGATTTGGAGGCTGCACTTCAGAGGGGCCAGGAAGCAGTAGATCTGACCCCAGCTGATCATCCTGAGATGGAAGGAAGGATGCAAAGTCTTGCTGCATCTTTTACAGATCGGTACCAGCGATTGGGAGATTTACATGATTTGGAGGCTGCACTTCAGAGGGGCCAGGAAGCAGTAGATCTGACCCCAGCTGATCATCCTGAGAAGGCAGGAAGGCTGCAAAGTCTTGCTGTATCTTTTGCAGATCGGTACCAGCGACTGTGGGTAGTGTTGCCGCGGCTCGGCTTCCGTCGGCTAGCCGCTTCCGAGCCATTCAATTCACGGGACAATTTCCGGCGGCCCATCTGAAAGTGTTGTGACTTAATAGACCCCATTAGTGCCTCTTGATTTGGGGGTACTCGCTTTGATGCTGAGGTCCCCCGTGCCGCAACGGCTCGGACGGCTAAGCGGCTCCAAGCCAGCCGTAGCCGAGCCGTGGAAACACTAACTGGGGGATTTGAGTAATTTGGAGGCTGCACTACAGTTGCAACAACAAGCAGTGGATCTGACCCCAGCTGACCATCCTGGGAGGGCAGGAAGACTGCAAAGTCTTGCTGCCTCTACCCGGGGGCTTCCGATACTTCACTGGCGTAAAATGAGCAGATGAAGCTTCCGTGTCCTCCTGACCCTGCTGAGCCCATCAGAGTGAGTGCAGTGGTTTACCGTGACCAAGGGATGTCCCTTGAGGTTGACTGAAATTCTCCTGCTCCTGAACTCTCTCTTTCCTATTTCATTTTCGCATTTTTTCGGCTTTTGGGACGGTTCGAAAGTCCCTTGTAGAGTGAAACATGCCGCCTAATTTGGACGACAGAGCTCGGTCCCCAGCCCCACTTTATGGAGACCTTTCAGGCCTATGCATAAAATATATATTCAATGATTTCTCACCCGTAGTGCAACTTTGGTGGTGAGTAAGTGGGACCAGAAAACAGATCAGTACCGCCAATTTATTGAACGGCGTCCTGAACCCGACCCGAGCAGGTCTGGGACACATGCATACATCGCCCAGGAGGTGACCCTACCTTTTGCACAATCTTTCACCTAAAGCCCTGCTCGCTTTTATTGGGAACCTCCCGCCGGCTGGAGCCGAAATCTTGTACAGCGTCTCAAGATTCAGACTCGGATGGGCCAGAAAACCACTAGGGGGAGACGAAATTTTCGATGGTGTGGAATAACTGAGTACATGCGAATTAAGTGCTACGAGTTGGACCTGCATCCGGAATATTATAACTGAAGACTGGTTTACGCATCGAAGCAAAGAAGTCATCGGGTTTGCCATGGGTGCGGCACCGAGGCCGAAGAAAGTGATGATGACGGCATGGATGTAGGGAAGTTCTGGCGATTGGAAGGTATCTGATGTGCCACGGCTTCGCGGGGTAAAGCATATGCAGGGCCAATGCGATCAGCATTGGATGAAGCGGGGTGTTCAACGGCACTGAGGTTCTCCGCAGGATCGGCCTTGTTGAGGTCAGGCGCAGGCATCACAGCAGCCACTGACAACGTGGCTGCCTCTTCAGACGATGTCAGGGCCCCAAACAGTGGCAAATGATGGAATTTGGACTGACACCGGAAAAGTGTGACGTGTGACTGTTACATGTACCTCGATCCCACAGGTCACAATTCAAATTCCCTTCAACAGGTTGTGTGGCTGAGTGGTAAAATGTGTGTTTGTTATTTTTGTTTTTGCAAGGTCGTGGGTTCGATTCCAGTAGCGGCGTTTTTTTTGGCACCACGCAGTGGGCCTCGCGGCGAGCACAAGCCCCACGCAGTGGGCCCCCGCGGCGAGCGGCAGCCCCGCGCAGCGGTCGGGGTCTGGGGGGGAAAACCCCAGCCGTCTTCCGGTGTCGGTTCGATCTCCGCAAATGAACCCGGCACAGCATGCCGTATTTCAGTAAATTGGATGGTTTGGAGCCATTTCAAGTCGGATTTTGACAGGATCTGTCTGGGGTGATAGCCAGCGAAATTTCAGTAGGAACTGTGTCCTCGGATTATTATTCAGAAGTCCACCATACTAAAAATCTAGGTCAATCGGAGCAAAATAGGTCCCATGGGACGTGTTCTCCGCTCAACCACTGAAAAACACGGGAATCTATCCCAAAAGGGAGATTTTCGGTGCCCATGAAAAAACGTAGGAAATGAGGCCCTCCGTTATTTCCGTGCGAATCGAATGAGCCTATTTTCAGGGCAAACAGTTGAGAAATGATCCCGCAATCGCTGTTCTCGTGAAAACTTACCAAAAAAAAAAAAAAAAAAAAAAAAAACACCACGCCCTAAGTTCTGCAAACAGCTGTAATGATTTATTCCCGCCCCGCAAACTTGCCTTTTTTTGTATCCCCGTGCACGAATTAGCGAGTTTGATCCCGTGAACATGTTTTGCGCGGACGGCATGTTCCGCCCCGCGCGCGCGCAAAACCGAACTTCCGCGCCCACGCCCAAAACTTTCTTTGGTGGTCCCTCCGCAAAAATGAACTTGATGAGAGATTATATTCGGGGTAAGTAAGGTACGAATTGGATCGGTAGGACGACGATCAAGGGGGTCCGAAGATAAGAGATTACCATATGGGGTAGGGGGGGAGGGTGTCTGGCCGACCGCCAAAAAAAAAATTTGTATGTAAAATTTTTTCTGTCCAGATATCAACCCATGTGTATCCTGGTCCTCTGGGACTTATATGGGATACCTCTCAGGATGTACCAGAGCAGTTGTCCACCAAAACATGAGTGAACACTGGATATGTTGTGTTCTCGCCAGCCGCCGGCATGTGGCCATCATTATTATGACATATTTGACAGTTGCCCTGCTCAGCCGATTGGATGCCGAAACAGCCCTTGAGCCTCTGCCGTTAAATTGCTGGCTCCGAAGAGTGCCGATTATCAATAATTCTACAATACCTCGAATGATTTTAAGTTGTTTGCGGCCCTATCAACTCATATTCTAAAACCATCCTTTGGAACATGCTGTACCAATGTCCACAAATTCAGACAGTTTTATTTCTGCATACATTTCCGGCCCACCCCTAATGAAATTTCCAATGGCATTTAGTTAACAAGTTTGATTGGATTGTTAGTTATGTATTAGTACTTTTTACGACTTCAACTTATTCTAAGTCAAAAATGTTTAGAACATTGTTCCTTCGCATATGATATGATGAGCCAACTGTTTATGAGACTCTGTAAATATCCTTGTGAATAATCAGTCTACCATTCTCATGTAGCGCCTCCCGGCGCGGAAATGCACGGCAGCGCTGTTTCCCGAAAAGGGAATTTGATGGCATCAGGTGGCTGTGAGGGGGGGGAGGGTGTCGCCGACCCTCTCAAAAAAAAAATTTGTAGGTGATATCAATTTTTCTTATCTTTGGACCCCCTTGACGACAATCGATTAAGAGAGTGAGTCAATGGTATTAGAGGAAGGTACCAAATGAAGATGCTTGCAAGTGATGGTCTAATGTGTTAGAAAATGCGATGTACACGTAGTAAAGGAGGATAAAGTCGATGGGTATGACCGTAGTGTGAAGAATCAAGGGCTGAGCGGGGAAGCTGATGCAGATGCGGAAGAGGGGATGGGTTGTATATGTACGATGGCGTTGCGTAAAGCAGCACGGACTGGCTCGTCAGTTTAAAGTGCCATCAAGGCCGCCACAGCTTCAGTGTCTTCCCTCGTCACATTTCCGGTGCCCCACATCCACGACACCGTGAGTATCCGACAAGGCTCGCAAAGATCATCAATCTCGGTCTCCTTCAAAAGGTCAAGAAGCTCAACACATGATATCGGAAAGTCTGGGTGATGGATAAGCTTGGGAACATTGCCATTCCACTCACAGGTAAATGCATATTCACAGGTGCCAGATCTGTTGCACTCGGGGCTGGTGATGATGCGCGACCTCCACCGCCGCTCTTCGAGAACTTTACTTGCGGATTCTTGGGATCTTTCAAGCTCCCCGTGAAGTGGATCTTGCAGAAGATGCTTCAAATTCTTCCTGGACCCACCTATCGTCACAACCGGCACCGATACGTCCCTTTTATGAACGACGCCGTGATTATGGGTCTCTCGGCCTCCATCCACAGCGTCAGATAACACTGCCATGTGCATTCAAAGATGATGAAGGTTTTCAGGACACCATAATGACCCGCCAACCAGGTGGCCGCTACGTATGTTATTATTCTCTGTCATTCCACCGATGTTTTCAATTTTATTACAGACAATTTCTTCCGATGTCGCGGGGCTATCCAAGGGAATCGGGGAGCCCGCGGGTGCCGGAACATGCGGAATATCAGCTGGGTGTTCGGGAGATGATTCAGATGATGTACCCGACCTCGTGTAGATTGTTGGCATGCGCACTTTGTCGGCTAATATCTTCTTCATGCCTACGGTCTCTGAGCGCCAGACACTAATGCAGGGACTCTCCCTCCAGGCAGAGCAGGATACAGATGACTACTTTGAAGAACAACACTTCAATGCACTGGAGGAGGACTTGGATCTCGATCACCGCATGACGAGTATTGATAGTGCTTCCGACACCTCTGGGGGGTATTAAAGGTGAACTCTTTCCAGTGCTTCTCGATCTTAGCTTGCGTCCGACCAATCTGGTCCATATCGAATTTAATCTCTGACCTTTGCTCATCAAGTTAATTTTTGCGGGGGGCCCACCAAATAAAGTTTTGCGCGCACGCGGGGTCAAAATGGCGCGGGGCGGAACATGCCGTCCCCGCAAAACATGTTCACGGGATCAAACTGGCCAATTCGCGCGCGGGGATACCATACTCAATGTTTTATGTAATGACTTCACCCCGGATTCAACTGAAATGCACACAAGGTGGTAGTACCTCTGGCCGTATTGGTCGTGAAAGGGATGAAGAAAACTATTCAAAGGTCTCACATGTGCTCTGGGGCTAGCTATGCTGCCTGAAGTTCGAAACAAATCATTTTAGTGGTTTTTCTTTCTTACAAAGTGAATTCAATGTATCGCAGCATGCAGCAGGGAGTAACATTCTGTAGTGGACAAGAAACATTGGTTAAAGCACTGATTTGCTGAAAACTTGTTCTACAGAGAGTTCATCCCAATACTTACACTATGTTTGAGGTGAGAGTAAAAGGACCGTTCGGGAAGAATGGAGATTATGAGCGGACAGAATGGACTTTAAGCACACTCACAAGGTAAACGGACGAGAATCGAGCCCGTAATCGCTGTTCTGCCCAAAACAACTGAAAACAGAAAAAAAACACTCGTGCCCTAAGTTCCGCAAAGAGCTGTAAGGCTAATTATCAGATACTCGAATACCCAGAATTACCATCGGGACAACACTTACAGCTCTTTGCGGAACTTAGGGTGCGGTCGATTTTCTTTCCATTTTCGATCGTTTTGACGAGGACACGCATACAGTGTAGTAGCGTCACTTGGATCACTACTTTGATTTTCCTTCTATAGAGCTTGTAATCAAGCACAATAAATTCTCAATTTAAATAGGTAGGTACTAGAGGACATAATGCATGGTTCTGCCATAGAATATGAGGACTTGAGGTACCAGAATGCAGCTAGAAAAAATAAATGTGTCGGTGATCCAAAATGTCACATGTAGCTGCACTTGGATCATCACACATTCTGCCCATTTTCATCCTCATCCGCCACTGCAGGGCACCATTTTGGACATAGATGTCACCCAATGGCTGTTCAATCCACCCTAGTCCATAATTAAAGCCACCAGAGCCCCAGCGGGGTCGTCAATGACAATGGTCTCGGCAGAGCGATGTCACGCTTTTGGCATGTGGGACCTTGCACAAATTTCGGAGGCACCACTTTTGGTCAGATTGGCTTAAACTCTTACATAGAATCATAACCAGGATAGCAACCTATCGTACAAAAAATAGTTTGGGTCCAAAACTGTCTGAATCGAGGTATAATCAACGAAAAGGAAAGTTGGCGACGCCAAGATCAAAGGCTGATTGACCCTAAAACATGTCTCATTCGAGCCTCAGTACGATTCTGCGCTTGAAATTAATTCTGTACATGCAGATAGTATACATGAACTCATTGCTAAGAGGAATTGGCCCGGGGATTAGCAGGTGGGCTTCAAGAAAAGAATGATCCAAGTGACACTCCTGATCCAAGTGACGCTACTACACTGTAGCGCCCTCAGTTCTTGTCCGTTTACCTTTGGAATATGCTCAATCGATTCGCAATCAAAATACGCAGTTTTCTGTGTCCTCGCATTTTTTACTCGGTGTGGGGGTCTCAGGTAAGCATATTTTGGGACAGTTCCGGGCAGGACAGCTGGGGCATCAGTATTTCACCCCCGATTGCCCTAAATTTTTGATATGACGGACTTCTATGTATAATCTAGTTCCTGAAATACCGGGATAGTGAATATGATGGCAGGTTCCAATATTCAACAGCAGGCTGATCGAGAGAGCAAATCCACCCAATATTTCCTGACCACTAGATTGAAACTAGAGGTTACATTCACTATCACGGTATTCCAGGAACTAAATAATGCATAGAAGTCCACCATATCAAAAATCTAGGGCAATCGGGATAGAAATACTGATGCCCCAGCTGTCCTGCCCGGAAATGTCCCAAAATATGCTTACCTGAGACCCCCACACCGAGTAAAAAATGCGAGGACACAGAAAACTGCGTATTTTGATTGCGAATTGATTGAGCATATTCCGAAGGTAAACGGACCAGAACTGAGGGCATTATGAGTGTCCTCGTCAAAACGATCGAAAACGGAAAAAAAATCGACCACGCCCTAAGTTCCGCAAAGAGCTGTAAAAAGGAAACATCATCAATTCTCGATTATTTCCGAAATTTAATATTGCACTCAGTATGAGCTGCTGCACTGCAGGTTTGAATGTCATATTCTATGCCAAATAAGCCATAGATTGAGAATCCAGCCACGAGGATGGTTAAAATTCATGTCAGATGCCGTTAAAACCAAATTTCCGGTTACTTTTTGTAATAACGAACTGGACAGGATGTTACTATTTAATACAGACCAAGGACAAAATTGGGAAGCTCCGTCCATCTTGCATTTGGCATGCCGAAACTTTGCCCTTTCCTCCGCTAAATCATTGATTCGGGTCGATGGGCTAGGCCAAGTACTTCGCCGACACATTATTGAACGCCGAGATTATAAATCTGCAAGGCCTAACTCGACATGGCATATGGATGGCCACCATAAACTCATAATGTGGGAGATTGTGATTCATGGTGTTATCGATGGCTATGACAGGACGGTAAGAAACGGCTCCAATAAATCTTCGCAGGCCCCTTCAATACCGTAGGGCGGGGGACTTCAGTGTTTGAGGGCGTGCATGTGGCGGTTCCCGTCGGGGGTCCAAGGATTTTACGCTTTTGGTGATGGGAAGAAGGTGATCAGTGTGAAAAGGCTTCAGAAAGAGGGTGACAAACAGTTGACAACAACAATCGACCCCCATCTCTCTACTGGTATGTGATCCTCCCTGATCGTCCGTACAGTTGTTCACATATGGCTGCTAGATGGATTGCAGAGTTGGGACCCAATCTCAAACCTTATGGCTCGAGGACGGCAACCTCGTCATTCAAGCCCAAAACACCCATTTCCGCGTCCACACCTCTGGACTGGAGCGATACCTGCATCCAGACCTCTATGCCCGCCTCGTTGCGGAGTCGCTCCACACCTTGGACCTCAATTGCTCTATCGTTTCCGTGTCGGACACTGCAAAACACATGGAAGCACTTCTCACGGCCATATTCCTCCCTGAAAAGTACTTTGTTTACTTGCCTGCCTATCTAGCTAACCATGAAACCCAGGTTTTTCCTTCCTGATCCAACGAAACTGGACAAAATCCTGCTTCTCTCGACGTTAGCACGAAGTATGGAGTTATGCACCTTCGCACCCGATGCATAGGCATCTTAGAAGACATGTGTCCCCTGACCCTAGATGCCTGGGATACCCGTCGAGCTCGTGAGCTCTCGGAGAATTGGTATGTGGACGCAGAGGACGCCTTATCCGATCTCCAGGATTGCATAACAATCCTCACAAAGTTGGAACTGAGCTGGCTCCTGCCGGCGGTCTACTACCGTGCTCTAGTTCTCATCGGCCTCGACGACGGGGACCACCCACCCATCATCTCTTTTTCCACCGCGTCGCTGTCGTACATTTTTTCCGAGCCCCAAATGAGCCGCCTCACAGACGGCGCTATGAACGTCTTCCGGTGGAGCTCATATATCGTGGGTGGGATGCACTATTTGAACTTCTCGTTATGCACCGGAGCCCGCTGTGAGCAAACGAGACGGGCGATGCTACAAGATGCAGAGAGAAGGCATATCCTGGACCCCCTCGCCCTCGGCTTGACTGATGAGCTGTGGATGACGGACTTGTGTCCACCATGCATCATAGTTCTGCGGGCCGCCTGGGAGGAACAACGAAAGAAAGTATGGGCCGTACTGCCACATGCGTTCGGCATACATACAGGCCAAGAGGACAGAGCACGTTGGCTCGCCACATTGGGCTAAGTTAGTAGCTCTTTGATCTAGCACCATTCAAAATGTATATATCCACTAGCAGCTACCCTTGCTTCGCGTGATTTTACAGGAGATGCCGCTCGTCGCCGACCTTTGGTCGACTCCTCGCGGCCTCATGAGGGGACATCTGCTTCCTCCCAGGCCAATCCAGTACCATATTAATGGTGGCTTGGTGTGCCGAGTTTCGCATCAAATCAGTAAATTGCCCTGTTTGGAGCCATTTCAAAGCGGATTTTCACGGGACCTTGTTTGTTGGAAAGCCAGCGCAATTTCGGTTAGAACTGTCTCTTTAGATTTCCTTCTAGTGTCCCGAGACACAGTGGATTTTATCGTTTACCTCATAGTCTTCAGAGACCAGCGTCCCGTCTTTCTCGTCGAGATCAAGGACGATGCTCACATTCTCGTCCCAACCAAACGAAAAGCAGCAGACGCGCAGATGCGCGAGCGCTACGACGTGCTTCTCCACGCTTGCCCCATCCCCATGCTATACGGCTTGAGCGTCCTGGGCACCAAAATGCGCGTGTATTGTGGTAATCTGGCCGATCAGACAGTGGCGCCGTCGTTTGTCGACACCGATCCGGGCCACGTTTTGCCCAACGACTATCTCGGCGGTGAATGGAGCGTCGACATCATGTCGCAGGCAGGTTTTTCGGAGATGAAGCGACTGATAAATTACATCAAGAGCCAAGCTTGAGGGGTATGTCCCTGTTTTCTTTTTGCTGGATCCATAAACTCACCATCCCTTAGGCGACAGTGGTGGATCACGCCGCGATTCATCGCCTATAAATCATTCTGAAGTGTAGTTCATACGAGACATTTTCCCCGTGCCTGTTACTTTGTTGCTAGTCTGTTACTTTCTGTAATCTCTCTTAAGGGCCTGATCGGGCGGTCGGTTTCACTGCTAGCACCTAAGTTGTCTGCGGGGTTCATGCTTACGTGGAAGAAATGGGGGCAAAGGTACAGTATAGTAGGGTTCCTTGGATAGTGAGACATCCTTGGGTATTAATTTTTTAAACGCTTTCCAGGTTCCTTCCAGGTCGAAATTCCCCTATACAGTACATCATATACTCTAGTCCCGTCTGCTGAATTAATTTCAGGCCCGGAGACGCATCAGTGCTCAACGGGGAGGTGATTTGATATAACTGACTGCCTGATCCGGTCATCAATCACTTTCCTTCTCGCTGATTGTGCATTAATCCGGTCTCTATTGGCATCGACTATTTTCCTCATGAAAGTTTATCCTCCTGGCTACAATCTTCCCTGAAAGAGTCAGGCACTCCGGCGAGATTGACGAGTCAAAGATAGATCACGCACGCGAAAGGCGTGACACTTTTGTTGACACGTGACACCTTTGAAGTTTTGTGGCACTCAAGTCTTCTGTCCGCGCCGGTGTCCGGCTCCACGTCTCCCGCGCTAGCGCCAAACCCACCGTGTTGCGCTAAATCCGACGGTCGCAAATAGCCGCCGAAAGGCAAACGAAAGGCGCCGGTGGAGAATGATTTTGTGTGACATCACGCTATCCAAGGACCCCGACGTGTGACTCTTCGGCCGTCGAGAGCAATTTTTTTATCTGGCTACATTTTACACACTTAATTTGTGAAATTCTGCAGCAGTACACCGCCAAAGTGCTCCCATGTTGACCCCAGCTGGCACGGTCACGCGGCACACACACGTACGAAAGGGTGGGTTCCAGTATACGGCCAGGTGGTAGCCAGCTGAACCGTCCAGTTTATTTTCCAGCTGGAATTCATGTTTTGGTCATCTGGCGGCCACGTAAATTGATTCGCTGGATCCCAGCGGTAACCTATATTTTGTAATACACTCTACTCGGAGTAATCATCGCCTGAATCATGGTATAGGTCTTCCTCATCCAATTCTGAGCCTCCCGTGTCCATATCGTCGTCGCTTTCATCCGACATCGCGGCTGCCCTCGCACTTCGGGTAATCTGCCGCCTGCTTCTATTCGCTACCATGGTGTCTGTTTCGGGAATGTGACGCCTCGTCGGATTCGTTCTTTTCTTCTTCCGAGGTCGAGTCTCAGCGTCTTCCTCGGCTTTCCGTTTTTTCAAAGTTGCTGCTGCTTTTCGCTTCACCCGCTTCGTTTCGAGTGTACTGCGCAGAATTGTCGCCAGTTCATCGTGTTTCTGTCGACGGTCTTCAAACAGGGGTACCGGAGCGAGAAGATTTCGAGGAAGTGTTGCCCGGAGGAGATGGGCATTGTGGAATGCATGAGAATTGATGATGTAGCGATCGAGAGGGTTGTGGATGATGAAATTCTCGGTTTTCTCTGATTCAACCCGTTCCTGCATCTGCATGCGCACACCTGTAGCTTCACATTTTGCGGAATAGCAGTCGTGCTGAACATTGAAGTTGAACTTGATGTTCTGACGGCACATCATTTTAAAGCTCGTAGTCCGGGGGATTTAAAATTACCTTGGCTGGAAGTATGGAAAAAATGGTCCCAGCATTTTGACGCACAAGGATTGGCATTCCGTATCGTTCGTCACGTCTGGATAGTACCTGGAATAGCTCCAAAACAACTAGAGCAACAGAATCCACATTCTGGAGAATCTCGGAGATGCGTCCGGATACGGTGCAGTTCTGAACATAAATCGGCTTCCGTTTAATCCAAACAAATGAGGATGGCTGACCTTATCCGTGGCAGACTCGGCGAAAACCCATGAACCGATGAAACATTGGTCCAGGGACTCACTAATTACATGCCGGCATTTAAACCAAGCCGACTTAGCCGGGTAGGTCCCAAAATTCAAAGCGTGTGCAGCATTGGTGGCCTCAAGTTTGTAACTGACTCTCTCCTTGTGCCCACGAGGCAACGGCAACAGTTTTACCTCTCCTTCAAACCCGAAAGATGTCTTGAGCCCCGTGTCGTTGAATAAAAAATAACATACCGTGCACCAATGGTTTACGCTCAGTCCATCCGAGAAGCCTTTGAAGAATCGGATGCTTTCCCATGAAATGACGCACACCGGGGCCTGCTCTGCACCAATCTCTGCTACTACCATGGTTCCACCATCCACCGGTCAACCGGTGTTTCAGCCCTTCTTGGTCACCGAGCTGGATTGCGATATCACGGCTCGGCGCTAGATGGTTGGACAAGATTGAACAAAAGCGAAAAACACCATTAAAACATTCAAAGATTTCGGTGATGACACCGAGCAAAGGTCCGAATTCGACGGTGTCGTCATCTAAATGGACGAGAAGGTGATACTTGATTTTTGTGACGATTTTTGAGGGATCAATTACTGCGAATATATCAAGCACGTTGGCCACCGCAACTTTGAGATCGTTCTGGACACCAAGGTGATATGAGACAATATGGGGGCAAAAGATGCATGAATTACCCGATATTCAGCCAGGTTCCGTATTTCTGGGAACCACAGTAACGTCGAAAGCTCGCCGGCGGCTCTCCACGCCATGAACTGGTGGTCAGTAACTAAACCGTGTACATGGAAGATGTTTGTTTGCACGATCGTCTTGAATTGACGGCCAATCAGGGAGCCGGCGTACTGCATGATGTAGTTCGCTCTGATTGCATGAATCGAGAGCCCATCGGTGGTTGTTGATTGAAGGCGAAGGGCGTAGGTTCTCTTCTGTTCATCGGACCATGGCGTGTGCGAGATATGCCAAATATACTTTACGATTCCGAGCAAAATTGTGTGGAGGATTTCGACCGGTGTATCTCGGGTTGGGTCGAAACCTGTTACAATATTGACCAATCTGTCATCAGGCAGTGGCATAGCTAGGAGTTCAGAAAACAACCTTTCATTGTCAGGAACGCACTATAGATCTTGTCGCTGTTTGCACGTGTCCACTGGACAAGCTCGTCCTCGATATCTGTATTGGAGCGTGTAGGATCATCTTTTTTCATCTGTTTAAATCGAGAGATCAATTGGTCGATCCAATATTGGGTGTACATGTCTTTGACTCCGGTCTCTGTCTGCGAGTCTTTGACACGTTGGGCAACACCGGAGCACGCAAGTTTTACTTGACTTTCTAGTTCACTCAGGATATCTTCCTTGGTGCGAGGGAGTCCAGACTGAATTAAATACCGTGTGAGATAGGGCGGCGATAAAACTGGATTGGTTACCTCGAATAACGCATGGTAACCATCGTTTGTGGCCTTCTCATTCTGGGTGCCGCCGACCTGACATTTCCGACAGAAACGGTTGCCCTTTCCGCCAATATGGCCCGTGATCTCGCTTTGCATTGGATTATCCGAAGGGCCAGCATTGACGTAGATGCAGAAACATGTTGTAGTGCCTCCTTCATCTTGAACTTGCACAGGGTTCGTATGGGTGGCTCTAATTTCTATGTTAGAATCAAGCAAGGCGGAAGACTTAGGAACCGAAGTACTCGACCGCAGTTTTGAATTCCTTGAATTGCTCCGTGGCGCTGGCGGTGGGCGATGTTGAAACGAAATGTACATGAAATTCTTGCTGGAGAACTTGACGGGGCAGATTGCGGTGAGTCATATATGCATTCCAATGCTTGTTCCAAGACTTGGTGCGGTTTCCCGATACATCATCACTGAAATAATCAACAAAGCTGTGGTACAAAGGGTGTCCACCGGCTACGATGCGCTTCGGGTTAGGCATGCGGCTAGGGTGACCAGATTCAATCGTTTCCGCTGCCATAATCGATGAACAAAGAATCAGAATGTGTTTGCTCGAGCATTTTACCTGTCCATTTCGGAATTTTGCCCTCGTACTCAAGATCAAGGTAATTTGCAGCGAACTGGTCGGAGCACACTAGGGAGGTTTCACTATCGATGACGGTGGCCTCTCCCTGACACGGAGTTAAAAAGCAGCCAATAATGAGAAGAAAGACGAACTTTATCATCCAAGGATATCGAAAATACATCCGCATGAAGTTTACCATGGGCGATGATCCAACGGACAGGGATTACAAAGAGTCCATTCTTGAGACGGCAAACCTCATTTACATAGTAATGGGATGTGCCGGAATCATACATAGGACTCAGCATGTCCAGATCCATGTTTTTACGCCATTTTTCAGCATGCCAGATTTCCCGAATAATTCCATCTTGCGGGATCTCCGGATATACGTGAATGAGCTTTCGAGTGGCCGGGTTAGCCCAATCCTGTCAAATCCTGTCATTAAGCCACAGGTACAGGACGGATAGGCAAAAGACCTGGGCAATAATGGCCGTCGGATCGTTCATGAAAAACACATTTCCTTGAACTGACTTGCAAGGAATGCTCCGGATTCCGGATTCAGACCGGATCGATTTCTGAACTTGGCGTAGACGGTCAAACGACGGAACGTCCTTGCAGCCAGCTTCTTTCAACATCCAAATGAAGACACGCATCTGGGAGCTTGAGATGCGCAATCGGGGAAGATTGTCAATTACATCAAGCAGGAACATCTGCGGAGGATCAGTGATTACTTTTTTCAACGCAGCGAATAATGGGTGCACACCATTTTATTCGGATACGGGAACCATTTGGCGTCTGCCGAAGTTGCTCCGAGTCCAGTGGTGGAACCATCGGCCTGGATTTCCTGGGGATCGGGGTCTTCAATTCCTGGAAAAAGGTACTTAGTAAGAGCCAACGATCTCAGCCGGACGAGATGGAGCACAAAAGCGCGGCAGGATGCGCGTGTTCACTTGCCTGGCGTTCGAAAGGGACCGTGGTTCCTTTTTAGCGCCGGAGTCATGTGACCGAATTCGAACCATCCGCGTCTCGACTCGACACTCACCTGCATTGCGCATAATCTCGCTCAAGAAATCCTCCTCTTCGTCCTCTCCAAGTATTTGATCCTCCACACTGTCAGCATTTCCGAATCCCAAGTCCCTAGCCACTGCCTCGGGGCTCCACAAACCGAAGGAGTCGGCTTCCTTGCGCAGCTGCGCATATCGAATACGAAGATCTTCCGCATCGTCTCCAGCACTGAAATCAGCCCCGTTGGCCTCATAATTCCTCCACATCTCTGCTTCCTCTATGCGGGTTGCGCCGAACTGAGAAGGCCCGGGGTCTGCATTCGGAGCATTCAAAGTTTGTCGCGTAAATGTGATACTTCGCAGGTCCGTGGCTCCGGATTGAAGCTGACGCTCGCGTTCCAATTCCTGAAGTCGCATGCTTGCCTCCTTGGCCAATTGGATAGTTTTGAGGTGGTCGGGGGACGTCAAATGTTTCGAGGCACTTGTCGTCAATATCCAATTTCCCATGCAAGCTTTACACTGAACTCTGGAATGGTCTTCACTGAAATCGAAATCTGTGCGACTTTTCAGTCAATCTGCTTCGTAAATGCTCTCTGTGGTTCCCCTACCTTCCTCACGAAGCTTTGCTTTCGGCGGCATTGGTCAAGAGCGCGGTCAAGTTGACCCTGAATTGGTTCCTATGATACGATGAACAGCCTCCAACAAAAACTTCAAAGCTTAACTTTGCAAATGTATATCTTTAAACTCTTTGATTTGTCGACGGAGCCTCCACGATCAGGGTTAACCTCCCGAATGCGGTTATTCAAGGGAAACATAAAGTCGTGATGCTCTGTTCGTCTCCCACCCACCAAGATGCCTCCCCGTTCCGCCTCACCAGATGAACTCGACGATGACCTGGCCCAAGCAATGGCGCAAAGCTCCCCTGTTCGCCCAGCACCTTCGCTCCGACACGACAAGAGGCCCCATGCAGCGCTCGAAGAGGGCGCGTCAGATGCAGACGAACCACCTCAAACTGTGGTGCTGTCAGGGTCCGTCAACAAGAACATTGTCGCCGCTGCTCAGCGGTACGCCACCAACAAGCGCCTCCGCAGTGAACAAAAGACCGAATTAGAGGTATTCATGAAAGTGAGTCTTGAGCCTAAATGCGGTGTATCTTCCACCCTAATCTTTGCGCAAGGATCCTCCGGCGCTGCGCGAGGCGAAAGCCTATGCCCAAAATCTCCATGTCGAGAACCTGATCAACAAAATTGTGGTCGCCACTCCACCGTGGCAGGTCAGCGACGATCTGAATGTACGTCCTATCAGTTTCCCGCTCGACTCTCACTCCCTCATTGATATCATCCAGAAAAACATATACAGTTATGCTGCTGCTATCCTCTTGTCCGTCAAACTCAGCGCGTACAAAGGCAACATCCCCAAAAATATCCTTTTTGTGCGTCATCTTCGTTGCCTTGTTGTGTTACTAAACCCTTTCCATGAAGGCAATTCTGAAGAAGCACCGCTTCGATCTCCCTTCGGGAATTGAACACAATCCTGCGAACTGGTCTAAGGTCACGAAGGCTGTGCAAGAAGCATTCACTCAGCTACGATCCAAGTTCAAGAAATCGGTACATTGAATCGGTCTCCTATTGTATCGGATACTCACATCATACATTTAGATCTCGGGTAGTATTAAATCTGGCCCGACGGCTAAGGAACTACTCCCAAAGAAAGAGCGGAAGAATGTTTTCGAGCTTACTCAAATCATGGTCCAAAACACCCAATGCGAAGTGAACGTTCATCTTTGTGCGCGAGTCGGGTTCATGGTATGTTTTTCATTTTGTTTTTCACTGTACCATTCATACAAAGCTTCGGCAGCGTAAGACATTCATTAAAGACCCGAGCTCAACGTATTGGACCACTGTCGACAAGGAACTCGCCAAGATTCGGAAGAAGGCCAAGGGAGATACTGCCCAGATCGGGCGGTGAGTTGTTTCAAGACATTCCAGCGGCGTTTCCTCATGTATTGGTCCAGAGCATTCCGCCATATTCTCAAGAAGGACCGAGAAGAGCACGGCATCGATAACTACGAGATCGAAGACACTGTTGACCCTTTCCAGCAAGAAGTTGATGAGCTCATCGAAGGTGGCACTGGAACTACTGCTCCGGCTGCGGCCGACGCTGGCGATGCTGATGATGATGACGACTAGCACAGTAACACTTGAGTACTTAGATACATCGAGAATTGAGTTTATTCGTTCATGCCGTGGAAGGAATGTGCTAAGTAGTAAGTAATGTATTGTATGGGTGGCAACTCACACATCCGCCAGCTTAAGGGTCAGCTGGCGGCCAGCCTTGACTGGATCCAGCATGGATCCATTCGGAATTCATGTAGACTCCAGCCTTCATGGACCTGGCAACCAGCCTTCCTCTACATGTGTCCAGCTGGTCGCCTCCAGCTGGCGGCCACGTGTCGATCCATTGGCGGTGTATAGCTCATCCTAGGTTCTAGTATCTACGAACTTAAATTCAGATTTTATCTCTGTGCATTGTGGACTCGGCAGCGGAAACATCAAAGTGGCTATTCAAGGAACCCTACTATACTGCATGAGCAGCAGCATTGGCCATCGAGAATGCACACGAAAAAGCACATGCACGGTTTGTACGCTGTGCACGCTAACGTCATTAATTCCCGCACCCCGTCGGCCGAAGGGCCGAAGAATTCGAGCTACCGGACGCAACCGCTGGTGCTATCATCTCATCTCTTCTCTCTCTTTATAAAATTACGGGTGTCCGTCTGAAGCCTTTAAACTCCGCTTATAGTTCTAGAACCCCGAATCTTTGGAAGCACTCAATCAATGGCACTTTCTCGGTAGTGCTGCCGGGAGCTGAGTTCGAGGTACCTTGAGGTGATGGGCCATCAACCTCGGCTCACCTTGAGGCGCCACAAGCTCACCTCGAGTCACCTCGAGGTCGTTTTCCATAAAAGCAAGTCTCGTCTCTCACACTCTCAAGGCTCTTCGTCTTGCTGTTCTCTGCGCAGGCCTGACATCCACACAAGTCCAGAAGAGATCAGAAGTTTCATTTGTGATACTAGGAATGTCTCGTCCATTTTACAGCCGTTTGCAAAGTTAATGGCACCAGCGATCATTTTGTAAATAAGAGCAAATTTGATCCCTCCCTCTTGTCGCGCTCATATCTTGCTCAAATCTTGACCGATTGACTCGGGAGTAGGCGCGTTCGAAAGCGTTTTGAAGCCGCTTTCATTCTATCTAGGTCTCATTTCCTATTTGCGTGTTTTTGTTCCCGACCTTATTCGGCTCCAGCTTGCATTGGCTGCCAGCTTGTCTGGCTCGTTTCTCGCCCGTTTCTTGACCGATTCGCCTGAAAATAGGCGCGTTCGAACGGTATTCTTGCCTCCGTTCATGGTGTACTTATCATACGCGGTAGCTTCTTGTTCTCGTGTATCGGTCTCTTCGCGCGCACTCTAGACGCGTCAGATCGTCGCGTCCGATTATCACTCAGTTTTACACAGAATCCCTTGATTTCTGGTGCGTCGTAAATCTGCTCTAACCTCTTCATAGATCTCATAATCTCTCTTTACAGTTGCATTCCCAATGGGAAACCGGTCCATCAGCCGCGACGTCAAGATTGCAGCCATCAATTTATACGAACAAAACATTCTATCGCTCAAGCAGATCCTTGACTGCGTGGGCTTCTCTAGGCGAACCTTCTATCGTGTTCTTAGATTTTGGCGAACCACGGGCGACGTTGTACAGCCACGCAAGCGCACTGGACGGCGCCGGGTTTTACATTCTGGATGAACTTCTCGACCTCCTCGCTCATAACCAATTCATTTCTGTCCATTTCACAACTATTTTTCGTGAGCTCGAGCGCGCAGGGATGTCACGCGTGATTCTGACAGCAATTGCCGCCGAGCGGAGTGAACCCACTCGTATGGACTTCGTTCGGGAGGCATCCCAGTACCCACCTCATTATCTCGGATTCCTCGACGAGACCTCCAAAAACGACAAAACTCTGAATCAACGTTATGGCAGATCCCGGAAAGGAAAGCGTGCATACAAGCGGCAGAAGCTTGTGCGCGGCAGGCGTCTCTCTGCGACAGGTTTTCTTACATGTCGTGGGATGTTAGCGTGCAAGGTTGTCGAAGGATCAATGCATCGCGACCAATACTTGGAGTTCCTTGAACATCAAGTTGTGAGTTTTTGTTTCTTTGCTGCTTCCTCGTGCCCATTTGGCTTTAGCTCCCGCTCTGCTCTCCTTATCCTGGGCCTCTCAGTGTTCTCGTCATGGATAATGCTCGCATCCATCATGGTCACGAGATACTCGAGCTCTGCAATCGCGCTGATTGGGCGAAAATCCATGATTCGACGAAACACTCATCCAGAGATTCCCCGACCACTGAAGAGCATTTATGCCAGTCGGAGTCTGCCGGGTACATCCCAAAATTAACTGCCCGTGCCGCGGTTGTGGACTTGAGAGAATGGACGGAGTGCGTCTTCTGACCACGTTTCAACGGTGCTAATTTCGTTTCCCCTACCAAGAACATGAGCGGGGGTAAAATGATGTTGAAGGAACACACCGTGTTTGAGGACAGATTTCGGCTCGCTCCACCCGAGGAGCTTCTGTAACACGGGATGTGCCCCCATGAAATGGCGGACACCTGATCCGGCTCTTTGCCATACATTGTCGGTCGAAGAAAGCCACCATCCGCCGGTCAGCCGATGTTTGAAACCCTCTTGGTCGCCTAGCTGAAGAGCAATATCGCGGCTTGGGGCAAGATGGTTTGAGAAGATGGAACAATAGCGGAAAACTCCATTGAAGCATTCAAACACTTCCGTCGCAATTCCTACCAGTGGGCCAAACTCGAGAGCATCATCCCCGATGTGGGCGAGCAAGTGATATTTGATCTTGGTCATGATTTTGGACGGATCGATCATGGAGAAGACGTCCAGCACGTTTGCCACGGCCACTATCAAGTCGCGCTAGTTTACTGTTAATGAACCGAGCCTGGACTGAGGAGAGAAAACAAAGCGCACCCGGTACTCATTGATGTCCCGTATCTCCGGGACCCAAAGTAGCGCAGCCAGCTCTCCAGTCGCTTTCCAAGCGAGGAATTGATGATCCGTTACAAGCCCATGGATGTGAAAGATGTTGGTTTGAGCTATTGTTTTGAATTGGCGTCCGATCAGAGAACCAGCGTACTGCATGATGTAGTTGGCACGGATCGCGTGGATTGAAAGGCCGTCTGTGTCTGTCGACTGGAGTCGAACCGCGTAAAGTTTCTTCTTCTCTGCCGTCCAGGGTGTATGGGAAATATGCCAAATATATTTGACGACACCGAGCAGGATGGTATGTAAGATTTCGACGGGGGTATCCTTGGTCGGATCGAATCCTTTGAAGTTGTTACGTTGTATAGCGCGAACGGTTTCAACCTAGGTAGCGACATAACTTACCTTTTGTTGTCAAGAACGCGCTGTAGATTTTATCCCTATTTTCCAGCGCCCATTGGATTAGTTCGGCTTCTATTTCTTTCTCGGACCGATTGGGCTCGTTAGTCTTCATTTCTTTGAAGCGGGCGAGCAAGTGGTCAATCCAGTACTGCGTGTACATATCTTTAACACCCGTATGAGTCTGAGAGTCTTTGACGTGTTTGTTGACCCCCGAGCACGCCATCTTTACTTGATTTTCGAGTTCTGCCAGGATCTTGTCTTTTGTTCGTGGTACACCGGCCTTCAGAGGAGAAATTATTCAGTTACGCAGCGAACGCACAACTACTGTACTCACCTCAAAAAGTGCGTGGTAGCCCTCGTTGGTCGACTTTTCTTTCTGGGTCCCGCCTACTTCACATTTGCGACAGAAGTGATTGCCCTTGCCACCGATATGTGCCGAAACTTCGCTCTGCATTGGGTTATCGGATGGTGCGGCATTCACATAAATGCAGATGCATGTTGTATTGCCGTCATCATCTTGTACTTGAATAGGATTTGTGTGGGTCGACCTAAATAGCGAGAAGGTTGAACAATAAGAGGGGGAGCATAGACTGTACTGACTCATCGGTGCTCTTGAACTCCCTGTACTGCTCGGATATGCTTGCGTTTGGCGATGTAGAGACAAAATGCGTGTGGAACTCCTGCTGCAGGAGTTTTCGGGGTAAATTCCGGTGAGTCATGTACGCGTTCCAATGTTTATTCCACGACTTGGACCGGTTCCCAGATACGTCGTCCCCGAAGTAATCGACAATGCTGTGGTACAAGGGATGTCCTCCGGCAATTTCGCGTTTGGGATTCGGCATTCTTGCAGGGTGTCCCGCGGCAATAGCTGCAGCTGCAAGAGTGTAAGTTCAATCGCACAGCTGAGTAGATGATGGCTCACGGCTCCAATTCGGAATCTCCTTGCGGTGCTCGAGATCCAAGTAGTTATGCGCCAGATCACTTGCAGAGATGAGCTGCGTGGTTTCGTCGCAAACGCTGGCCTCATTCTGCTTTCCCGAGTCAGCCAGGGTTAAACAAGCAGCCAAAAATGAATCGTACATCTTTATTTACCGTGACAGTGAACGCATCGGCATAGACTTTACCTCGAAAACGCACCCAGCGAATAGGTACGACGAACTGGCCGTTTTTGAGCTGTGCAATCTCGTTCACATAATAATGAGTCCCCTGGGCGTCGTACATCGGACTCAGAGCGTCGAGATCCATATTTTTGCGCCACTTTTGAGCATGCCAAATCTCCCGAATAACACCGTCCTCGGGGATTTCTGGGTACACGTGAATGAGACGACGAGTGGTTGGGTTGGTCCAGTCCTAGCGCATTTTAAGTTGAAGTCACAAAGGGCTAACATGGAAATTTACCTGTGCAATGATTGCACGAGGATCGTTCATGAAGAACACATTACCGAACGCTGACTTGCATGGGATACTCGGGATTCCACAGTCTGAGCGAATCGTCTTCTGAATTTTGCGAAAATGATCAAAGGACGGCACATCTTTGCACTGGGCTTCCTTCAGAACCCAGAGGAACACGCGCATGAGAGAGTTGGAGACCCGCAACCGGGGCAGATTGTCCAAAGTATCCAAAAGAAACATCTGTAGAGGAGATTTAAATCTTCAGTTGAGAGCCCCAAGATTTTTGAAGTGTCTTACCATCTTTGTGGGATATGGGAACCATTCGGAGGACGATGGCGGTACATCTGATCGAATTTCCGCTTGTTCAGGCTCTTCCAGCACTGGTCAATAAATCAGAAACAGCTTCTGAGAAATGGATTTGCATTAAAATGGAAAGTAGCCAGTCCGTGGCACTGCGCGCAGGTTGTGCGCGCAGAGCGAGCGGAAAGGGGCGGCCTGGTCATGTGACGAACGACCGGCGTGATCAAAACAAACCATACTCTGGACTCGCGCTCACCTGCATTGCGCATTATCTCGCTGAAGAAGTCTTCCTCCTCTTCTTCTGCGAGGATTTCTTCGTCAACATCTGTACCCCCGAACCCCAGCCTCTTCGCCACCACCTCAGCATTCATCAAGCCGAAAACCTCCGCCTCCGCGCGCAAACGCTCATATTGAGGCTGTGGGTCTGCCTCGTCGTCTCCTGCGTCGAAGTTGGCCCCATGTGCATTGTAGTTGCCCCACATTTCAATCTCCTCTTCGCTCCGGTGATTTGATGACCCTGCGGCGCCGACCGTGATGGGACCATGGATCTGCTGTGGCGCAAAAGCGACGTCTCGGAGTCCGGAAGCCGACGACTCGCCCTGCCGTTCTCTCTGGAGCATCTCCGCAAGGACCCTTGCCTCATCGACGCGCTCCACCGCCCTTTTGTGTGCGGCGTACTGCAGATGTTTGGTGCCGCTTTTAACGGCCATCCAGGCTTGGAGCTGTACCGGAACCCCAACTGAGCATGCTCTGCAAGAGACTTGGCTACGATCCTCGCTGAATACGAAATCTGCGGAGACTATGTCAAGCCTCTGTGTTTCTCTTTGGTTCCGAAACATTACCCTCTTCTCGCAAACTTGTTGCTCCCTTTGGTGGCATCGGCGAAGAGACGAAGAGACAAAAAGCCACATCAATCACAAGCCTCTTGCGCGGAACGTCCCTGAATTGATGGGTCTTTTACCCCATGCTCGCCGATGCCGCTCGTCGCAACCGCTTAGCACTCTCCACAATTTGCAAGGCCTGCATTTTTATTTATCAAAATACGGCATCGTTTGGAGCACCACTGGCCTTATAAGCGGCATCCGGGCGCAAGTCCTCTCTCATTCCCTTCCCCCACACTCCTTCGTCGCAACTTAAAATGTCTGCACCCTCCACTCCTCCCCGTGACCCTCTCCAGGATATCTTTGGCGCCATGGACCAGGACTCTCCGGTTGCCCCCTTGCTCACCACCGCACAGAAGCGCCCCCATTCCGACGTGGATGACGCCCAGTCCGAGACTACTGCCGCTGCGGACCCCGCACCCAATCCAAACACGATGTCGGCCATCCAGCGTTACACCAAGAAGAAGCGCCTCCGTGTCGAACAGGCTACAGAGGTTAACCTCCTTCTTCACGTATGTTCTGTCTGTCGCTCTTGTTCTCTTCTAATTTATGCTTATTGTCTCTTTTTTGAGGATGCCCCTGCTGTTCGCCACGCCAAACTCCTGGCCAACATTTTCCACGTGTCCAACCAGATCGGCACCATAGTTACAGCGGCGCCGCCTTTCGAGGTTTCTCCCGGTCTCGCGGTGAATGTCCTTGTAATCTCTCGTTGTGAAGCCATCTAACACTTCTTCAGAAAAATATACACAATTACGCCGCTGCGATTCTCCTGTCGAGCAAGATCAGCGCGTATAAGGGGTCAGTGCCCACGAACATTCTCTTGGTGCGTCATTTTGCTTCGCTCTTGGCTGTGCTGATGCGCCTCGGCAGAACATCCTCAAAAAACACCGTTTCGATCTTCCGCCTGGTATTGAAAATAACCCCGCCGACCTCGCGAAGCTTGTGGCTGCGATACAAGAGGCCTTCACTCAACTCCGCGCCAAATTCAAGAAAGCGGTGAGTTTATCTCGTTGTTGGCATGACCTGGGCTAACTCTTCGTTTGGTAGCTGTTGGCTAGCTTGAAGGCTAACAAGAACGACAAGGAAATCGCTCCCGGCCCCCAGCATCAAAACATCTTCAAGCTCACCCTGAGCTTCGTTGATGGCACCCAGTGCACTGTCACTGTCGAGCTCTGTGCCCGTGTAGCTCTCATGGTACGTACTTCAGATTCTTCGTGGCTTTATCGGTATCTGATACGCTTCTCCAGCGCCAGATCTTTTTGCAAGACTCCGGCCCCAAATACTGGGATAAGCTCGACGCCAGCCTTGCTGCTATCCGTGCGCAAGCGAAAGGGAGCGCCAAAAAGATTACCAAGTACGTTTTTCTCCTTATTTTTCCTTCATCTCATCTCAATTATTGCAAGGGCTTTCCACCATATCCTGACCACCGATCAGGAGTTGCACGGTGTCAAGGACTACGAGCTCGACGAGGATGTCGACGCCTTCCAGCAGGAGGTCGACGACCTCATTGATGCGGGTGTCAAGGACGTGGCAACCTCCGTTACAACCGAGGACTCGGACGCACAGGCCCAGGTCGCCGAGGCGTAAACAACGGATAGGATCTCTCAACGTAGTGCCAAATTTTATCTGTCTTGTCATTCATTTAACAATATATACATGCTTTATATCCATTGAATGTGCCCCGAAATTGAAAGCGAATGGACGATGTCGAGGCCAGCTGAGCAGCCAATGATCATACCAGCCTTACAGGAAGGTGGTGACCAGCTGCACCTGGCCCCATCATGGACCCATAGGAGATTGAATATGAGATCCAGGTCGAAACCAGCTGGCCACCAGCAAGTCTCGACATGTGGCACACATGTCGCCTCCAGATCGTGACCACGTGTGGGACCGTTGGCGGTGTAGTTAGTGTTTTCGACACGCGCCCTTTGCGAATCTGAGTATTTAAGAAGCTGTAGGTACTACCTACATGTCTGTGAGTGGTCTAACCAACTGATTTGGTCCAGACTTCGGGTAGTTATAGCCATTTCATTGTTTTCTCCACAAAATATCTCCGAGGGTCCTATAGACCTGCGGGAAGGAATTATTGATAGTTTTGACTCTATCACACAATTTTATATGTAGAAGAGCCCCACCTCCCAAAATATTACGTCTATAGGACATGGTCAGGGCTTGCTACCTGGATTTTACGGCCCATGTATCCTTAGATGCCAGATGATCCAAAATGTGATGTTTTCAGTCATTTGTTTCTACCACTAATTGTGCTTGAATTATTCCGGAATATATAGCTAGGTTTCAACTCAATCCGATGAGAACTCACAGAGATACGGACAATTCTTTCGCGAGGATCAAAAACTGCTCAAAATATAAATTTTTTCGTTCGCGCCTTCGGTACTGTTAATAGCTGTAATGACGAGCAAACTCGGGCATTCGTCCTGTTAGCGGACAAAATTGGTGTTGAATTGGAACAAGGGAGAAAAGATTCACCGATGACACTCCTCTGCACCGGACCGGGTGGAACTGGGAAATCCATTATTTTTCGAGCTTGGGAAGATTTCTATGAGGCAGTTGGACATCCAGAGCATTTACGGCTTACAGCTCCAACCGGTGTTGTTGCTAGTGATATTGGAGGTTGCACTATTCATTCGGAAGCAAGCCTACGAGTTTCACCTGCCAAGATGAAATCCACTCCGAGTATCCGCACCAATCTTGTAGAACGGATCGCTCACCTCGAAACTCTCATTCTGGATGAAGTCTATTTCCAAAATGTGAATGACTTAGCCCGCCTCTCTGAATATCTGTGTATGGGAAAAGGAATGACCGACGAAATATGCGGCGGGTTAAATTGGGCAACATGCGGGGATCCCTGCTAACTTCCCCCGCCTCAAGGGAGGTCTCTGTTCTCCAACGAGCTCGTGCAATGCCATTTCAATGATGATTTGAATGACTTACATGAAAATATCCGCCAGGATGTGAAAGGAATCCAAGTCTGGCACCAAGTAAAGCATGTCGTTGTACTCGAGGAGATCATGCGGCAAAAAGACCCCGTCTTAATTGGAATACTTAAACGATTGCGGAAGGGCCTGTGTACTGCTGAGGATAAAGCCATTCTGGACAAATATGTGTTATCGAACGAGGGATGTAGTGCAGAAACAAAAAGTCTCACCGATGTTCAAAGGTGGATCAACGAACCGGAACGCGCGTGCCCACTCATCGTGTATACCAACGTCGCTCGGGACTATCATAATAACTGCACTGCTGAGGCTTTTGCGATTGCGACAGGGCAAGAGTACCATTTGTACCATGCCAAGGACACCAGGGGACGAGGGAGGAAGAAGCGGCAGCTTAGCGGCTTGGCCGCTGAAGTTGCTTGGTCAATTCCTGTGAAAGAGGCCAATGATCTCGGCGGCAAGGTTCCGTTCGTGCCCGGCATGCCGGTCTTCTGCACGGAGAACATTGCAACCGAGCTGGGAATCTCCAATGAGAGCCCAGGAACACTCATCTCTATCGTCTATGAGGAGGTTGAAGGTCGCCGCTATGCGATCTCGGCGGAGGTCGACTTCAGGGCCTACAGAAACAGCAATCCGGATGCTCTACATCCGCATCGGGTTACGCTGAAAACATGCACCAGTCAAATTCACTTCCGCCTGGAGGGATCTGAGAAGATTTACCACGCCACTCGTTCCCAACTCCCTCTGATTCCGGCCTTCGCTTTTACATCCCACAATGCACAAGGCCGTTCCCTGCATGTCTGCTGCATAGACCTAGCAAGTTGCCCCAGTATTCAGAGTGCATATGTAATGCTCTCGCGGGTGCGCACTTTCGAAGGCCTCTGCATCCTCCGACCCTTCCGACTCGATCGTATTCAAAACCACATCTCGCAAGAACTCCGGGAAGAGCTCAGACGCACAGAGCTCAAAGCCGCAGAAACAAAAGTTTATTCCCGTGAGCGGCTGTAGTGGTTCTATGATGTAATTCCGGAAGGCGAGGTGAAACTTCTCACCACAAAAGATGGGTAAGCCATCCTATTGTTCTCAAGGACTCGAGCGTTCAATCTTGGAACGGACCCAGGTGCACCGACAGAGGATCAGACGGACGAGTTGGCCCTGAATTATGAGCACTCCATTGGTCGGTTCATTACGAGTAAGTTCTCGATGCATAACGAATTGACTTAGAACGCTCATCGTCTGAGAACAGGTATTTGGACCGTTTGATTTGTCCCGCATGCACATTTTTGAGATGATTGTTCCATATTTAATTCTGTCGTAGTAGAGCCGTTGCCTCCCTCTTGTATAGGTTCAGCACCCGCCTCGAAGAGGCCCAATCCCACGTCATTGACGCCTATAAGCTAGGTCGTTCGCGGAATATTCCCCGCAATATCTCCATTCGTCGAATTACTGAAATGCTAATTCCCCGCAACCTCTCCATCTCCCCTCGTTACGTTCCCTCAGCCGACAATCTCGCTGACCCAATTTCTCGTGGCAATTTTGGGTCCCCACATCTTCGTTTGGATATTCCATTTTCGCTCCCACGCGAACTTAATTATTTCTTTGTTCCATGCACAGGCTAGCTCTGTCGCACTCAGCTGATGCTGAGCGTTTGCGCGCAGTCGGGAGCGGACCTTCGGTCAGTCCTTCTCGGCCGCGAGCTGTGCGGAAACAAGCGGGACCACGTATTTCGGCTAACCCATACAATCGTTTAAAACCCTCTCCTCTCCGCCCTTCGGTTCTTGCCAAGGACCGAATCCGCACCTGGCGCACGCCGTATACCTTCCACTCCTTACGTTCCTTATCAGCTTCCTTCTCTCCCGAGTTGATTGCCCGCTGGCAAGTCGTACTCGCTTCTTCGGTTGACGACGCGACACATGGTTCCTACGGTGCAGGCTTGCTCCGATTTAATCATTTTTGCGACCTTCACAATGTCCCCGAGGAGCAGCGTATGCCGGCCAGCGAGTCGCTTCTCTCTATTTTATATCTTCTTATGGCGCTGGACACGTCGCAAGCGGCACTGTGTCTACATGGTTGGCAGGTCTGCAACTTTGGCACGTAGTAAATCTCGCTCCCTGGCATGGAGATTCTCTTCTCAGTCGGACCCGAAAAGGAGTATCCAAACTCGCTCCGCCATCGTCTCGCCGCCCTCCTCGGGATCCTGTTACGTTCAACCATATGACTGTCCTGCGTGCTTCTTTGGACCTGTCAAATACCCGAGATGCGTCCGTCTGGTCCGCTGCCTGCACTGCTTGGAGAGATTGTGCGAGGCTTGGTGAGATTCTGATTGATTCACCTGCAAAATTTGATCCTACCCGCAACGTCACGCGCGGTTGTCCCAAAAAGCGAGGGACTGCCGCGAATAACCATAAATTTGTCGGGTTCAAAGTCCCATGGACTAAAACTCGCAAATCGGCGGGCGATTGGATCACCTCGATAGAGACATTCGACAATGTGGATGCCGTTTCGGCATTCGAACACCACCTGTTCGTCAATTCGGCCGTTCCGGACTCTGCTCCTTTATTCGCTTATGCGACGCGCTCGGGTTGGGCCCATCTCACGAGGTCCGATTTCCTTTCTCGATGTAACCAGATTTGGCTCGCCGCCGGCATGGAGGGTCTTAACGGCCACGGATTCCGCATTGGGGGGACTACGCACTTACTTTTACACGGCGTGGACCCTTGGGTTGTCATGAAACAAGGCCGCTGGACTTCCGCCGCTTTCCTCCTTTACTGGCGCAATGTTGAGGAGATTCTTCCTTTGTTTATTGGTGATTCTTTAGATACCTTTTCCTCGCTCAAAGAGTCTGTATCTCGTCTAGCTAAATCCATTTAGTTGGGGAGTCGTCTCTCGTATGCCGACTGCTCGTTCATTCCATTCACTCTGTTTGTTGGGAAGTGGCCATCCGAGTGCCTCACTCACAGAGAGCCGAGAACAATAGTTCTCGGCCTCCTCTTCCCAAACCTTTCGTCTTATTCCATTGCATTTCTAACGACTTAGTTAGCTGTAAGCTTGCGCTCTAAATGAGCCTGCGAGTGTGAGCGCAAAGCCGGCTGACTAAGAGAGTGCGGAGAAGTGATCGTTGATCCGACTTCACTTGCTTCCGCCACTCTCGACCATTTTTAAGCCCACCCACCTCCCACTGAGTCTTGGTTTTCGGATTTCCACGGAAGTGGCCATCCGAGTGCCTCACTCACAGACTCGGCCTCCTCTTCCCAAACCTTTCGTCTTATTCCATTGCATTTCTAACGACTTGGTTAGCTAAGTATCGAGGCTGATTTCTGACCACTTTTTCTTCCACTCAAAATCTCTCATTGCTGAACCTTTAGGTTTGGCTACCCAGGGGAACTTCGATTTTGTGCATCATTTTTGATCTGTTTGTCATGGAGAATTAGTCATAACCACCAAAAAAATTGAAAGGAAGTAAGGAAACCGGAAATAAGCAATTCAAGTGTAACTACTTGTTGCCAACCTTCTTACTGATTTGTCTGCCTGTGGGCCACCCTGTTTCACTCAAGACATTCACTTGGTTCTACTTTAGCTATTAGTCATTTCTGCTTGATGTTCGGGCCAATATCCGTTGACGTGAGAATTGGGCCTAGGGCTGTTGGCCGTCCCGTCGACGGGCTCGGCCGTCGTTTCGACGGGACCTGGACGGGAACGGTCCGTCACGCGACCGCCGTCATTTCGACAATTAAAACTACTGAGTAAGTTCATAATCTGTGGCCTAAACTGTGTATTGGGCTTACTTGTGCATGAAACATGCCTTGCAAAAGGCTTATACATCGCATATGACCGTACATGGCGTGTTTTCCGGACCCGTCGACCAGTTGACGGCCGTTTTCGATGGGCACGGCCGTCAAAAATGCAGTCGAAGAGCCCGACGGAACGGGTCGGCTACCCGTCGCACGGATCCCGTAGAACCGGCACGACGGGCACGGTGAACAGCCCTAATTGGGCCCGGACAATGTTAATGTTCCGATCAGCTGGGTTGTTTACTTCGCAGGTCGGTTGGCTAACCTCAAAATTCGGGCTCTTGAATCGTGAAAATACTGTTGGGAGCACTCATTTTTTCGACTAACCCTGCATTATCTCAAATACAACCATCCGGAAGTGAGCAGTCCGCTGACGGTGTAAGAACTCAACATGCCCCGGAAACCACAACATCTTAGACTGCAAGGTTGTATACGATATTCCTGGTTAAAAATGCAGCCAATTCCAGGGGTGCAGGGGCTGGACAATGGCAGGAAATGTACATAGAGATCATGATAATTTTGATACCTCAACTTTTTGACGTACTACCAGTACTCTGCACATCCCAGTGTACATTGGCTCTCTCTCCTATATGCCCTCCCTTTATTATCCCTTGCTATCTTCTGCAATTAACCTGTCTCTACTGGATTTGATGGCCATGCTGCACATTAGGCCCCCAGACCCACCTCCGCCAAAATCTAAAATCCCAGTGGATTTACCAACCAATCTACTTTACGGCAGAGGGAATTTGGCCTAAATTTCCACCAAAGTCGTCAGTAATTGCTTTTTTTTTGCTCTCCTGGGGTCCATTTCTTTCATATCCCGGTTGTTTCGGCTGTTCCGCATCGAAGGTTGAATTTTGGTTGGTAAAATTGGCACTCAGCCCAAATACAGGCTCAAAAAAAAAAAAATCTCGAGATGCGTGATTTATTTTATGTCGGAGCAATGAGCCTCATCTCGCCGTCAATTTACCTTATAAAACGGATGAAAACACTCAAATTTTGAGTGTTGATTTACTTTACGGCGGGGGGTACTTAGTCAGTAGATAGTGTCCAGCCTGAAGGGTGTTGCACGCTCTTGTGTTATGACCGGATCACACCTTCCTCTTTGCTGTTATCAAGTGATCTGAGTGCCTTTATCTAAGCACCCCTGGTGCCTATTGTTTTGCTGGATAAAAATAATGAGATAATGCTGCAAAGTCCTAAAGGTTCAGCTACCGCCTCGGAGAGGCCTAATCCAAGTCATTTCGGATTAAACTAAAAGTGGGATTATTCTAATCAGCAACCCCCGTAGTCGCTGTACGGGGTTGCTGAATAGATTATTCTATTCAGCAACCCCCACGTAATACTCTCGGCTAGTGGTGCCGACAGGAATTGATGGCCCGCTCTGATCTGCAGTGATGCCGTGTTCCGCCAACCGACCGCCGGTGGCGCTCTCTGTTGGTACACCAGGAACTGGAATCAACTCTTTTGCAGCAGCAGCAGTTTGCAGTTGTACGGAAAACACCATTCCTTTCGAATCAGGAAACACAGGTCAAAAGTTGATTTCTAAATTCCTCGGAGTGTGTAATGGATTGTAATGGATTGAACAGGAGATTTACAACATGAGGAATGTCTCAGCCCAATTCGAAAAACATACCGGCTAAGTTTGGCCTGAGGTAAGGTCGGGACTAACTCAATTATTTTCTGACCCAAGCCCGAGCCAGAGCGACCCCTTTTCTGGGAGCAGCATAGTTTTGTTAGATAAATTCCAGAGCTCATATTAGACCACATTGACTTCACCCACTTGGCTGGATAAAAAAACTACGGTATGAATAAGACAGGTATAGCATTGTATAAAGAAAGAATCATGTAATGGCGGGCCCGTACTAGTAGTAGTCTAAGTCAAGGGCCGACTCGGAAGTTCAAGTTTGTCTAGTTATCGACACATGCTTCTGCCATGGGCGGCTTCAAGGCGGCTTAGTACTTTTGCCGTTGGCTGCAACTGGAAAGACCGGCAAGTGTGATTTGAGTGTGATCCGACGGCTTCCTGATGGGGGGTTGCTGAATAGTAAAGTTACGTGAGGGTTGCTGATTAGCGGCAACCCCCGTACAAGAAAGTACGGGGGTTGCTGATTAGAATTATCCCTAAAAGTGGCCCAAAATTGACGAAGTCACGGTGTGATTACAGCATTCCGTCTTCATTCCGGTGTTGGCGGATCTTTACGTACCACTCGACGGGCATCGGTCGTATGTCATGAATGATTGGAAGTGTGATCGGCGTTCTCCCTCGTTCTCCTTCCTCCTCCCTCCTCGTCCGTCCTGATGTCGTCTCGTCTGTATGAACGCAGTCTACTGGCATTTCTCGACGACCTGCACTTCACGCCAATTTCGACTTCCGGCGGCGGATACAGGGGACGGACGGCCCGAGTCGCAGCTGTCTTCCAAGTCATACCGTAAGATCGATGTCTGGATCGTAACCGTTAACCTGGTTACGGGGTTCCTTCGCTAGCCGCTTTCCAGACCGTAAGATCGATGTCTGGTTCATAACCGTAAACCTGGTTCCGGACTTCCTCAATACACTCTCAATACCGTGTGTATCACCGCGCTCGCCAAGCGCTCGCCGCCTGTCCGGTTCTCCGCGGACACCAAGGCGGTAATAAGTGGGAATTCGAAGAACCCTTATAATACCCGTACGCAGACGCACCACACTATTACTCCACTCTCCCGCCATGGACACAGGGACTCCTCTCCCCAGGCGCCTTCCGAAAGTCCAGTTCCGAGTCCTGGTTGCTGGAAGGGCAAACGCAGGGAAGACTTACATTCTGCAGAGGGTGTGCGAGACCACCGACAGTCCTGAGATCTACAGGGTCCAAGCTGTCAACGGAAAGGAAATTCGGGAGCAGGTAGGTCATCCAATAAATACACTACAGAAACTCATCTTGAGGGTGGATTCTTGTAGATCTGTCTGGATCCTACGTCCGAGGTCTGTGACACTCCACACTGAGTGAAGTTTCTCAGCGCCGGCGTTCGCACTGGCGAGAATCAGACATAGAATGGAATTATTTGGGAACACTTACGTGACTTCAGTGAATAGGCCGTGCAGAATCCCGTGAAGCGAGCGCGGTGCAGTGCTACGAACCTGCTGAAGGGTCGTGATGTGATTGCGATACGTATCCTCATATGCATCCTCGGTAAAAGCGATATTCTGACGCTGGCCAGTCATCCGATACTCCACGAGGGCAGCATAAACCTGAACGCAACATTAATGATGCAGTAATAATGACATAAATCACGTACCCCGGTGGCCGCAAGAGCCACCATAGCATCTGGAAGCTCACGGTGGGTAGGTTGCTTGCTGTACGTCGCAGGGAACCGATCAAGGTTCTGAGTCGCAAACGACGCGTTCAAGAGTTCCTCCTTCAAAACAAATCGGATGGAACTGTGGCAGAACGGCATGTTCAACTGAAGCCCTCCCTATGATACAGACCTAATCAGTAAACGTAATAAGCTGGCTGAAATTCTCACAGTCTTCGGGTCCGTCGGGAATATGTACCGGTGGTCCTTCAGCAACTCCTCAACCCGCGCCTTTACCTTCTCGGGCTCCAGATCCGCTAACTGGAAGAACGCGAGAATGCAACTGACAGCACAGCGCTTCATGTTGCCGCGAAGAAGATTCATACGATCCAGAGGCTTTGAGGTATCAATAAACGAATGCATGAGTGAAGAGGTGGCTTACGATGGGGGCCAGGATCGCTGCAAACTCGGCATCAGGCAAAAGGCGCTCCAGAATGTGGGCAGCGGACGGGCCAAGCCTGCGAGCGACCGTAATCATGTGGGGCCTGGCAAATCCCGGGCGAGAAACCATGAGTGGATATGACTCTAAAAACAACATAAATAGCTTGATTTCGAGTACTGTGCCCCGGAGAACAGCCTGCAGCGACGGGTGCTGCGCAGTGAGGCCAATGTCCTTGTTGGGTACCGGGAGAACGATCCTCGCTGATATATCCCAGCTGGATTCGGGGCAATTGGAAGCGTTGACAGGCGTCTTTCCCTTGGCGGCGTTCGAGATTACGGACGGCTGTATCTCGGGTTTCTAGAAAAAAAAGATCAGCGGTGGCGGTTGATATCGGAGAAACATACCTCGGCATCTGCCTGCTTCTGGCGGGCAGCAGAGACCTTCTTGGATTTCTTTTGAGCGAAATCATCAGCACTAGCAGACGCTAATCAAAGAACTTACCTTCTTAGGGCGTGTTGCCTCGAGTTCAGGTTCGGATCCGAGCTCGCTAGGGGGCACCGACAAGTCCTGACCAGAGGAGTAGGTCGAAGCCATTGATGAACGACGGCTGTGGGGTACCAGCGGAATATCCACTAGAGCATCAGCAATGGCCTCATGCATCTCGACGTCGCTATCAGCAGTGCGGCGGATGGGGTCCCACACTATGGTATTTGTGCGTAATGGCATTTCCTCCCTGGACAACTTCCCCGGCATTAACTGGAATTTTCTGGTAGACCCAGCAGATGGCTTTTGGAATGCTTCTGCAGACTGATTCTCATTATCCCAAACGCTCAAAAAAAAAAAAAAAAACCCTGGCCCAGCCTGAGCAACGTCGGAAGATGCCCGCTTTGAGCGACTGGATGATCGGAATTATCAATCCAGCGCCGAGTCGGAGCTAGATTATAGAGGAGTCAGTGAGAAGATTGTGAACTCGCGGTAAATTGCGGCCGTCCGGGGGCCTCCTACTGTCGCGTGAAACGCCTCCCAGTCGCGATCCTTGTTCTTGCAACGTGCGCGCACTTCATTTCATTCTTGATCCGTGCCTCGCACGGCGTTCGGGATACTCGTCTTAGCTGAGGCCTCGCCTGAGGTCCTTCGTTGACGCTGCGGCACACCCTTAGGTGCTCCGTCATCTTTTCGTCTCGCGCGCCGGCGCCTTCGTCCACGGATAGCTCGCGCTCGTGCAGCTGTTTCGTCCAGCGATGTCGTTCCACTTTTTGCGCGCCCCATGGCCGTGTCGTTTTCGTGGCGCGTCCCGCTGTTACCGTAACATGCGGGCGCCCTCTCGTCTTCGTCTCGTTCCTCGCACATCGTTTGCGGTACCGTTTGTCGGCACTACGGCTCATACCTCATGTGCCGTGCCGTCCTCCGTCCACAAGCAGCTCGCGCCCGTGCAGCTGTCGTCCACCTCAACGATGTCGTCCCGTTGCTTGCACGCCCCGTCGTATCGTAGTCGGCGTGCGACCCGCTGTTACCGTAGCAGGCTAAGGCATCGTCGCTCGTCTTCGTTTCGTTCTTAGCACGCTTGCTCAGAGCTTCACGGCTGAGCTCTTTCGTCGGCACACGGCACATACCCTGATGTGCCGCGTCGCCTTTCGTTCGCGCGCACGACGGCGCTTTCGTACATAGGCAGCTGGCGCTCGTGCAGCTGCCTTGTCCACGTCTGTGATACATACCGTTCAGCGGCTTGCGCGCTTCGTAGCCGCTGTCGTACTCGCGCGACCCGCTGTTACCGAAACACACGGGCGCCCCGTCCTTCGTCTTCGTCTCGTTCTTCGCACGTCGTTTTCGACACTCACACATCTGTCCAGATCACTGCCTCGATTTTATCTCAGGGTCCTGCACACAGGCCGTTCCTGTGTTGCACTTCGACGGCTTCGGCTTCGGTCCTCCATCGGCAGCACGGCACATCCCCTTATGTGCCGCGTCGTTTTTCATTTCCTAATAGGGCGACAGCGCCTTCATCCGTAAGCAGCTCGTGCGGCTGTCATGCCGTTCCGCAGCGAGCTCGGCGCATGGCGTGTCTCGTATTTGTCGCACGACCCGTTGTTACTGCAACGCGCAGACGTACCGTCCTCGTTTCGTCTCCCGCTGCCATCTGCGGGACGTGCGGAAATTTTTTTTTTGGGCAATTCCAAAAGTGGAGTAGTACTAGTCAATGCCAATATTATATAGACATTATACCAAGTGATTGTGGCTCGGCGCACCTTTGAATTATATGCATATTCACATATCACAAAAAATGAAGCACCTCACAAGGATTTGAGTACATTCATATCTGAAAACTCAACAGTTGACTAGTAGCACTCCACATATATACCATATCCAAAAATTAGGTCAATCGCATCACTACTCCTAGTGTTACAGCGTTCCTGCCTGAACATGGTTTTTTTTGGTTGAAATCTCATTATGTCATGTGATCAAAAAGCCGGTACTTGGGAGACTGCGGACTTTTGTTGTGATTCCAACGCACCTGGTCCCAACGCAATCCGATCATTTTTGAAGTCATAAGGGCGTTTTTGGTGAAAATCATCGCAAACAAAAAAAAACCATCCCCGCCCTAAGTTCCGCAAAAGGGTACCCGCCCACACCCGCGGGTACAAACCCGCGGGTGTACCCGCGACCCGTGTCCATCCTTAACCATACCTGCAACGTAATACACTTTCCAGATGACATTGATGTGGCCATCGCCGGTGATCAAGGCCATCATATCCGCCATGAAGCTGCCGTTGCGAATTACGAATTTCCATTTCAAAGTGATGATACGGCAGATATTTTCGCTCTTGCACTCAATGACGCCAAGGCCGAGGAAATAATCCCTCTCCAGCTCGGTGTCTCACCTGAAGAATGGGGCGAGGGTGGTTACCCGGAGACCGAGATTGTGAAGGCGGGAAAAAAGTATGAAGCACGAGGCATAAATCAGCTCGGTGCTATTTGGTGAGCAACGACAAAATATCTTGTTGCAGGGCAAATGCAGTTACCTCGAGTCTGCAGAAGAATATTATAATGAATACCGGCTTTCAGATCCAAAGTGAGTCTGAAGGCTAAACCAGGATGAGCGCACTATTTGTGGGACTGGCGTGACCTACCATCATTCTCCGGAAGCAAAGTGAATTACGAGAACTTACGTAGTAAGTGATCGTTCTTTTCATAAATCGTACAGCTAGATTTTGGAGAGCAGGTCGAACCCCTGTAACAATATTATGGTTTTAGTGAAAATAGTGGCTGTGCCTTAATTTTCATTAGATTGCTCAGCCACATGCATTAGATTTTTTTAAAAAAGACTACAACTTAATCTAATGGATTTAGTGCTCACGTAATGCGTTTGGTGGCTAGCGTCACCAGTTCGAACCTGTATGGGCACAATTTTATTTATTTATCTTCTTTAACGCTATTTTCACGGTCTTGCTTCCAGGTATATATTCTAATGTATACGCATCCATTCCTTGATTTCTTTAAAATTGTTTCTCCGAATGTTTGGGCCCCAGTTGGACGGACAATGCGAAGCGAGCCACACCAACAATGTCGTATCGCACCGGCTCTATGTGCTTCCGCTCCCTCGCTTTATACACTTGCAGTCATTGCTGCCCTTCAGGCTGAGAGGTCCGATTCTGTTTAGGCTCATTATATACTATTAACACTGGGATCCTGCTTGTCAACATCATTATGTACATCTTGACTGTAGGAGATATACTGATACTAGGCAATTGCCTGAATACGTCAAGTAAAGCGAATACGGTTTAGGCCTCGGGATGGAATAGACGGTCCACGGACAAGGCGGAAAGACGGTAGACCTGAAATGGCAAGAACAAAATGGGCACACCCTATTACGAGCGCTTATGTAATAAGTGATCGTCCATTTGGGAAACAAACATGAGGATTTTTCGACCTCTTGACAAGTCAGTCCCCTCTATCCGTTCTAATAAAATGATGGCATTTTTGTAGTGTTTTTAAGAAGATTCATTAGATTTTTTGTGATAAAATAGTGGCTGTAACTAGCTTATATAATCTCTCGAGCACTTTGTGCGCGTGTTCGATTCCTGTTACTAACATATATTTCAGATCCAACCACCGCGAGGAGTGACCAAGGTAGCCGATGAGGAGCGGGATATGTAATTTAGCTCTGTGTGCAAGTCATCCAATCCAGAGTTCCTCAAGTTTGACCGCGCAGAATGTACGTCCTCAGCTCCCTGCTTCATTGAAACAAAAGATTCGAATTGAAAATGTGAGAGTTCGGCGAACGGCACAGCGGCGTAGGTTGAGTCCCGCATTTATATGCTGCTCACGCTCGGCCTAGGGTATGTGTCATACTTGCACCTGAGGACTTTGGAAGACACTAATCGTGATTACGAGTGCTTATGTAATAAGTGATCGTCCATTTGGGAAACGAACATGAGGATTTTTCGACCTCTTAACAAGTCAGTCCCCTCTATCCGTTGTAATAAATTGATGGCATTTTTGTAGTGTCCTCAAGAAGATTCATTAGGTTTTTTGTGATAGAATAGTGGCTGTATCCGGTGGCTTACATCAATGCCGGTCCGTTGTTTTCCTCAGGCGCGTGCGTTCGAATCTCAAAGGTGCCGCTTTTTTTTGGCCGGTACCACTGCATGCTACAGGAACGCCGCTGTGGCACCCTTGCTTAAATCAACCCATAGATATTCAGGGGAGTTACCGACATGATACTTAATGTCCTGAAATTGTGTGTCCAGTTCAAATAAATTTTTGTGGGTACTACCGCAAGGTCTCTTTGTGATCAGAACAGCCAAACATTGAGTAAACAGAATCTCGGGGAGCCCCACTGTGGCACCCCTGCTTAAATCAACCCAGAAATATTCAAGGGAGCTACAGAGATGCTAATTAACGTTCCGAAATTGTGTTTCTGGTTCAAATAAAATTTTGTGGGTACTAACACAAGCTGTTTTGCAGATCAATCAGAACAGTTAAACATTGAGTAAATAGGATCTCGGGGAGCCCAACTCTGGTACCCCCGGTTCAAAATACAGCAGGATATATCGTGTTCATTGGCTTAAGCCTGGTCATTAGAACCCTTCCTCGACTGTGCTGCACAATCAGAACCAATTTTTCATGACTAGGGATCAGCACTGTACCATATATGGCTACAGCCCGTACAAATACGGGCCTGGGCTGTACGGTACCTCAAATTTACGGCTCTAGATGCCGTATACGGGTGCTGATACTTGTGCTGAACAAGGTGGGTGGGATCAAACATGGCAGATTCAGAGGTTTTTAGCCTCCCTAAGGCTCTGTTGAGCCCAAACTTCCTTACTTGCATGCTCAATCACGCGTTGTAAATTAGCCGTATCGTAACCGTAACCGTATGAGGCTTCTCGGAGGGCCTTACGGGACGGTACGGGTCTGCCGTATAGCTGTATGCTGTATGCCGTATATACGGCTACGGTGCCTCCCTATTCATGACAGCCGGCCCGGCGCTATGTTCCAGGTAATCCCCATCCAACCTCTCCTCTCTCTTGCACAGGCAGATTCCCTATCATTTACCGTGCCGTAGGCTGCTGTGTGCCATCAGACAGAGATGTATATACCTTCCTGCAGCCACTTAAGATATTTATTTTGGTATAAGAGACGAACAACGACGGTGTTTGTCCGATGATTTATAGAGTTAGGAAATACCCATTGGACTTCTGCATCACATGTCTGGATCAGGTGCAAACACAATACTTGAATTCATCTGCTCCTCTAAATGTCGGAAAGGCACATCAGAATGCCCTCAGCATGGCCGATACACCTTGGTGTCGTGATCACGTGCTCTGATCAATACCATATCTCATACTTATACACGGGCTTTGCGTTGGGTTGCTTTGTGGAAGTAACCAGCTAACGTCAAGCTAACTTCAGGGGGTGGTAGGAGGTTCCTTGCATTTTGGATGTCAATGTTTAGGTTTAGGTGTTCTCGGATTATGCCTCTCAGAGTCAGAGCTGTTAGCCCCGCAGTGGGCAGGAAACCTCACCTTTGAAGTGAGGATCAGGTCTTTATAGCATTCAAGGTCAAGCTCGCGGATAGGTGAGACACTCAAGACAATGCAGAGGTAATATCGAAATAGTGCTCACTGCAGCTCAGGGTCGGGTTCGAACCACTGGCTGTGGTACAGTATTGATGTAACACTAAGGACCATTAGAAAAATGGTGAGAAAACATCACAATTTACTGACCATGGGAACTAAAAGGTCTGAAGGAATTTCAGGCACAGCCACCATTTTCAATACGAATGGATAAATCTCGCACCTTTTTTACTCTCTAAAATCTGCTCTCAACTTTTGCTAAAAGAACGATCTCTTATTTCATAAGTTCTCGTAAGGCTAGACGAAGACTACATTGACTCACTGAATTCCATCATCCAGGCGCAGTAGATATTCATGTTGTTGGCCTATGGGGTGTCAATTAAATCCACCTGGTCTGCCAGAATCGACCATTTATAAATATTTGAGAAGATTCCATGGAAGGAGTATAAGCTCTAGAAATATAAGCCCCAACGCTGCTATAACAGGAGTAGAAGAAACCAACCTTTCTGCCCTGACATCTCTGACCAAATAACGGACAAACAAGATGTTGGGATGTCCCAGCTTGGAACCGGCCCGTGAATTATTCTGAAAATATTTGAGAAGGCTCTACAAGGGGCTACCAAGATAAGAAATTTCCTTATTTGGGGGGGGGAGGGGGGGCGTCCCTTGGCCGCAAAAAAAAAATTATATACATTTTAGGTAGCAGGGCATTTGAGTGTATTTTAGCCATCCTGGAGGTAAATTATGTCTTGCCCATGCCTGTGAGGGTAGACATGGCCATAGATTGACCATAAACAAGGTGAACATGGCAGAGCCAGAACACACTTGTGGTAAATATGACTAGTGTATTGAGTTTTCTCAACCAAGGTAATGCTTACAAAAGCTTATTGGCTAGTCGTTTATTTATGAATCTCGTCAAATAAGATTCTACCTTACTGTGTAAGTTACCAAACCTCAAGGCCCTTAACTTTGCACCAGAAGGCTGATGGAAGACAAGATGGAATGACAATGGTGCAAAGGGTTATAAGACTATTGTGAGATGCAGTCAGACTCTTTACATTGTTGTCTCAGTGTGATTCTGCTCTCAGACGAAGGAACAGGTGTCGGCAGCGTGGCAGCGGCAACTGCCGGGGAGCTCAGCAAATGTTACCCGAGCACCATCTGATGGGAATTTCCATATATAGGCCGTTTTCCCATCACGTGGGGGAGGGTCCCCCCTCGGCCGTCTGAGATAGGAATTTCGACGTAAGGTATATTTTTCGGGTAATGGTAGCCCCTTGAGGCTCTATGGAGGTAGAAGATACTCACGAAATATATGCCCCGAAATCGCAGCCTATAACAGGAGTAGAAGAGACCAACTTTTCTGCCCTGACATCTCTGACCAAACAACGGACAAACAATATGGTGGGATGTCCCAGCTTGGAACCAGCCAGTGAGTTATTCTCAAAATATTTGAGAAAACTCTATGGAGGGAGAAGATACTCTAGAAATATGTGCCCTGACATCGCAGCCTATAAGGGCTCGACTGGAACAGCAGCTCCCGCTGCCCTCGATAGTCCAAGATGCAGTCGATGTGGACGGCACTGATCTCCTACCATCAAGCCTTCTGGAATCAGCTGTGAACCTGGTTACAGTGGGATCAAATGAGAAGGTGAGCACACCTGTGAGGGGAGAAGGTGCCCAGGGCCTAGTTGAGAACGAAGCTGGGGATCAAGGTCCCCAGCGACCACTATATATATACAGGAGTGATGTAAGCGGTAATGACTACGTAGGAACCCATAGGGCCGAACACGGGCCGGTGACATAAGCATGCTGATGGCCATGTTCCCCTTACAACACCGTGAATCTGAATCCCAAAAAAATTAGTTCAACAACCATCCCTTCATGCCCAAAATTGGGTCTCTTCCACTCTTGTTACTGGCTGAACATCAATGTGCATAGTTATAGAGCCTTTGCTCTTTCAATGGAGTCCTCTCCAATATTTTCATATTATCTCACAGGCCGATATCAAGGGTGGGAAGACCAATAATAACTGTCATTTTAGCAGGAAGTATTCGAAGATCGGGGTACATGGTGTTAAAAACACTCATAAGCGCGAGTTTTTGACGGGCTCCGCCACGGCCCCCACCCAAGTGAAATACGGGTGACGTGGAACCTTCTTGGTCGACAATCACATCCTCTCTAGTCATATTTAATTGACAATAGACGGTCGCTCCGACTTCGAGCAAGGTAACTACCCCTGTGAAGACCGTACCCTAGCAGGGTTCCGGTTCAAGCCCTGTCGTGTCCTACGAGGGCTGTGGTTGGAACCTGGTTTAAACCATGGTGGTTCAAACCGTCGCTTTTCTTCTATACAACTTACCTGTAACTCTGAGGTTTAAACTATTGTGGTTTTCAGCTCAAGCCATTTGGCTTAAACCACAGTTGAAACCGGTGGTTATGGTTGAAACCGGCTTCGAGCCCAACCGGTTGAATCCAATGGTTTAAACCAGTTGCAGCCATGATGGTTCCGGTTTAAACCGGTTGCAAGCCGTGATGGTTGGAGCCAATCTGGTTTCAACCGTTGCATGCGGAGCTGTTGAGGGAATTAATGAGGGAATTTATGTACAAAGTTCACATAATGTTCCTCTGAGTCCCAGCTAATTTAGGGGGAAATTGATTCCCGCCCGCCAAGTCAGGGTAAGAAGATTATCTTGTTTAGCAAGATTTTCGTGGTTTCATAGAAGGTTTTGGAGTCGCCGTCTCGCTTTTTCAGGTACATACTAGGTGAAGTATTAGTCGCGGGTAGGTCAGTGATCTTTCTCGATGACGGGTGTCCAAAGACTGTAAACGTGCCAGGGTTGTTGCCTAATGTCGTGGCTTTATCTAGGGCGTCAAAAAAGATATGGTGTTCGATGCCTGACGACATGTTAATGCAAATAGAGCGGGAACAGGTATTGATCTTGCCTAATCTTGCCATGACAGATTATGCGTCTCAAGGTAAAACACGAGACGTGAATGTGGTTGATCTGACTAACTGCAAAGATCATTTCTCCTACTACACGGCTCTCTCCCGAAGCTCTACGTCAGAGGGAACTATTATTCTTCAGGGAATGTCTGCAGCAAAAATCACAAAGGGCATTCCAGGGTGGCTACGACAAGAATTCAGAGAGCTGGAAATGTTGAACGAAATAACCGCACTTAGATATGACAACACGTTGCCTGCTGAGGTTAAAGGAGTTAATCGCAAGGAGATTTTGAGCTCTGCGCGATCTGCGCGAGCGCATCTAGATGAAGCAGGTAAGTGAGTATGTCCTAAGTATGGACATAGGAAGCGTGTGTGGCAGCGCCAGTATTGCGGCTGTTGGCGGCGTTGAACATGTTGATGGCTGGGGAAGTGATTCTTGATCTTGCGTCTTCGTTCGATACTTTTGAATCCAGGACACAGGAGATATCTCTTGGGCAGGAATGACTTGCAGTGAAGGACTTGGCCCCAATTGAAGGGTACAACAGATTTGATCATACTTCAAGCCCGGTGGCTCTCACGCCGTCTTGAAGAGTCTTCGGAGGGAATAGTTGAAACGCTTTGACGAGGGAGAATATGGGCTTGAGGGTTCTGATTCGAGAAGATTTTGAGAGGTCGCTGGGATTTACTCTTGCCATCCTTTGCGGGTCGAGCACGAGGAGATGAACGTTAGGAGCAAGCAGTCTACGCTCCTCGACAGACATAGCCGGAGGGTAAATATAGTGCACAAAGTAGTCTAAAACAGGCTCCGGGATCCACTCAGAGGTATGGTAGCAGCTATCACTTTGTGACAAGCTGAAACCCCAATTTGGTAATGGCTACTGCCAACACAGTCTTTGTCGGAAAAATTAAATGGATGGTAGAAACAAGACCAGAAGAACCTTCTCTAACGATCTGCCGAACCAGAACATCGAAAAACTCAAATTACGTTTTCGCCCAATGAATTTCGCGCTTTTGATACCGGCCCGGCTGTTCCGGTGGCTGTGTACCGCCATCAAATCCCGCCTCCGGCCGCCCAATCCCGACCCACGGCGTCCAGCATATTCAGAGGGCCTGTGGGATGGTCCAAGATGTAAAAGGAAGCTCACAGATGTCCTGGAACACCTTTCTGAGTACAGTAGGGGACAGTCAAAGTCCGCTTATTTCATAGTGCAAGAACCGGCCTTTTTCGGATAAATCTGACATGTAGGGAAATCCAAACAAGTACCAGACGTACGCTGTACATGAGTGTAGGTACATACACATTTATGAGATAATAATAATAACGAAAAGGCGAAGAGGTGCACCCTAACTGGTCGCATCTCCGACATTTTACAGGGAGAGGCTCGAGTTGTTCCAGGTGCTTTCAACTCGTGATGGACGACTTGCCGTGCCAGTTCTCATGAGCCGAGATTTTAAAATCATTTTCTCCGTAATTCCAGCCAAGGTACAACATGCGAATCCTTCAATCCAGTCCCTGAACTAATACATGATTAGAATGTCAAGTTTGAACTCGATGTTCAGCACGACTGCCTTTTCGCAAAATGTGAACCCACTAGTGAACGACAGCAAATGCAAGAACGCGTCGAATCAGATCAAATTGAAAATTACGTTGTCCACGAGGCTCTTGACCGCTACATCATGAATTCCCATTCATTCCACAACGCCCATCTCCTCCGTGCAACACTTCCTCATCTAACTGCCCCAATACCCCTGTCCCGCGACCGGCAAGCAATGCACATCGAGATGTCAACAGCATTGCGGGCTACCCTCGAAACGAGGCGCGGGAAGCTGAGGGCAGCTGCGGCACTAAGAAAGCGCAAGGCGGCCAACGATAGCGAGGAATTGGCACGGCCTCGAAAAGGGAAGAAAAAGAATCATGTGCCTAACCGAAGTACTGGTGTCCCTCAAAATGATGGCCTCGAATCGGACTAAGCGGATTTCTGGGACAAGGTGCGGCAAGCCTGCGACGCCATCTATACTATAACACCGCATTTGCCATCACATCCGACTGGGTTGAAAACATTCTAAAGGAATTCTTGCTTGTTCCCACCGTTGTGCGTTTATCCAGATTCAATTGAATTGCAAGCGAATCACACACATGAGCAGACAATTATGTTCACTGACCCCAAAACTGCCGACGCGGGCCCCTTTTGTCCCGCACCGCCTCATACACCTTGGCTTTGTCAACATTTTTGGCTGGCGCAGTGCCATGCTTGCCATTGGAGACGCGATCACCGCCTTTTTTAGCGGCCCTCTTTGCTGCCCGTTGGGCTCGTGCCGAGGGTACTGGAGCACGGCGCCTGGCGCCACCGCGTAAACGTAGCGGACCGCCTTCAAGAGGCGTGGTTGCAGGCAACATTGTGCCGTGCATTCTACTGCCCAAGAATGTCCTAATTCTGGATAAGTACTGCATGAGTAAGTGGGAGAGGGTGCCACCGACCAAAACATGTTCGCGTATGTGTACAAATAGTACCCATACGATGGCTGGAAAAAGGCGTAATCCCATGGCAGCGCCTTCAATTCGTGTTGTGCGCACATCCCGCAGCATGTGTCCGAATCTTCATGCTGCGCGGCGCAATATCCAGTACAGCGGTAAGTGTTGATACCGCTCCTGCCCATCCGATCTGCTGCCTTGGTCTGTTCAACCAGATCGGCGTGAGCCACTGGATGGAACGCCTGGAGAACGACCATCATCACGGCCGCATCCTATGTGGATTAATTGTGGGCACATCAGGGGTTTAACAATGGATTACCTCGACCTCATTGAAGATAAGGGTTATCCCATCACCGGTTTGTGCGTCAAACCCGGCGACCGGCGCATATCCCGATACCGTAACTCCCCCCATTGGTGCTATGCTCCCATGGGCAACCATCTCCCCCTCACTGTACAAGTCAAACTGACCTCCTCGTCTCAGCGGCTGGCATTTCGTAGGCGCGTCGTGATGTTCTTTGAGGCGTTGCATGACATCCGGCGGAAACGCCTCGTACACCACGAAGTCCAACTGACAAAAATCTTTGTTGGCATGAGTTGTCCAAGACAGGTTATATTGTACCAATTCACCGCTCTTGTCATGGTGGATGAAAAGGACCTGCATGCCACATCGCGCGATGATGGACTCATCGCGCTCGTACCCCTCAAATTTGTACCCCTTTGCACGAATCTCGTCCGGTGTGTACAATGCGGAGCGCGGTTTGTTGGCAAAGGACTTCGGTGGCTAGAAAAAGTTATAGAGTGGCACAGCTGTCAAATGATTTCACATACCGCTCCAGGCTTCATTCGTTCTCCTTCAGGCGCCATGGTGATCCCCCAGCCCTTCAGAAACTTGACCTCCTGTTCAGAGACATGTATCTTCTGGCGACAGTGGTGTTCGGGAGGCAACCGGAAACATTCGAGACATGCAGTCTCGGGGAAACTGTCGATTTCCTCTTCCTTGAGGTTCTATTTCTCGCGTTGGTCTGCCCGTGCCTTTTTTTCCACTATATTTTTGGTCGCTTTCTGCATTGGACGTCAATCCATGGGTGAAACGATGTGGCTGACACGTGCTTACAATGGGTCGGCCTCTGTAGACCCACTCCCTTGTTTCTGCCTCTATCTCACGCACTTTCAGCGTCCGAGCCAAGATATTCCGCAAATCCTCATCGGCCACAGACACCAGTGAATCGCGTTTCTGATGTAACACGTCCATGAAAGAAGCGTACAGGCTATGAACGTCGACATCGCTAACCTGCCCATAGCTTCAGATAGCACTTAAGAAACAAAGTCTGGCCACGCACATCCAAACCTTGCACTTCCAAAGCAACCGCGAACCAATGGTGCCAAGCGTATGTGAAATTTGATTCGGCCACAAAAAGTTGAATCGTATCTGGCAGCCTTTGCCGCGGGATCAATTTTTTGTATCGTTTGCTCGTGAGAATCCTCCACAGCGCCATGCCCTGATTTTTGCGATCGAATATTTTGGCATTCTCCATCTGTGTGGATGTCAAGAAATGAATGAGACACGAAATACGTTGCACTGACTGGGTGGGGCTCAAACACAATGAGAGATCTCTGCCATGATGCGGCCTCTTCCACCCATTCGTCAAGGGTCTCACACAAGCTATATTGAGCGCGAATGCGGCAGAAAAGATTGTCGACCCATGGGGCAGAACGAGCGCCAAGTAGACGCTCTTCAAAATTTAGGTGCTGTTTTGTTTCCCTCATTTCTTCCCCCTCTGCCCGCAAATAGCATATCTGAGTCGGCAATATCATTTCAATTCGAGTCGAGATCTTCCTGCCGTCATTTCAAAATCCTGTGACAGAGTCTTTCCTCGCTATCAGCCTTCGAATCTTGCCATAACTAGGGATGAGCACGGGTACGGGTCCGGGTATAAAACAGTCGACCCGGACCCGAACCAGCGGGTCTACGGGTTTCCACGGGTTGCTCAGATTGATCGGATCACGCCTGCCGAAGCCTGCCGGGAAGGCTTAACACCTTCAAAGCATGAAATACGTTCACTAATTGAGGTTTTAAAATACATCAGGTGCTTAACAAAAGCTTGAGAGTACCTTTAATACCTGGTAGCCATGTCCAAGTGCCTTGAAATGAGTCAAAATGCATAATTACGAGAACTTATGAAATAAGAAATCGTTCTTTTAGCAAAAGTCGAGAGCAGATTTTGGAGAGCAAAAAACTAGTGTAACATTTTTCCATTCGTATTGAAAATAGTGGCTGTGCCTAAATCCCCTTCACCTTCTCGTTCCCACGGTCAGTAATTTGTGATGTTTTCTCACCGTTTTTCTAATGGTCCTTAGCGTTATGTAATTAATACTGTACCCTAGTCAGTGGTCCGAACCCGACCCCGAGCACTATTTCGATATTACCTCTGCATTATCTCGAGTGTCTCACATATCCGCGAGCTTGACGTTGAATGCTATAAAGCCTTGATTCCTTGCTTCAAAGGTGTGATTTCCTGCCTACCGCAAAAAGAGCTTGTGTTAGTACCACACAATTTTATTTCAAACGGACACACAATTTCAGAAGGTCAATTAGCATCTCGGCAGCTCCCCTGAATATTTCTGAGTTGATTCAAGCAGGGGTGCCACAGTGGGCTACCCGAGATTCTGTTTGCTCGATATTTGGCTGCTCTGATCCATCTTCAAAAAAGCTAGTGTTAGTAACCCCAAAATTTTATTTGAAGTGGACACACAATTTTGGGACGTTGATTAGCATCTCGGTAGCTCCCCTGAATATTTCTGGGTTGATTTAAGCAGGGGTGCCACAGTGGGGCTCCCCGAGATTCTGTTTGTTCGATGTTTGGCTGTTCTGATCAATCTTCAAAAAGACCTTGCGTTAGTGCCCACAAAAATTTATTTGAACCGGACACACAATTTCTGAAGATTAATTGACATCTCGGTAGCTCTCTCGAATATATCTGGACTGATTTAATCGGGAGTGCCACAGTGGGGCTCCCCGAGATTATGTTTGTTCGATGTTTGGCTGTTCTGACCAATCTTCAAAAAGAGCTGATGTGGCTCGTTTGGGATCGGAGATTCCCTGGTCTTTCCGATTCCAGGATAAGGTTAAATTAAACTGATGATAAATTGCGATCGATCGGACCCAGGAACAACTCAAATCAGCCGGGAAATCCCAGTGATGTGCATTTCGATCGCGCATTCCTGGGAGCCATCATGATTTCAAATCCTTCTCCTCTCTCTCTTCTCACCACCACCCTCTCGCACCACCATGAAATTATTGCATATCTGTGCAACACTATGCCTCACCATCACCCTCCTATGCCTGACTGGGCATCTTGAACCTACCACTACCGCGACCATCAGATCTGTCGATTCTGTTTCGGTCATATATCAGGGGTGCTCTCCTGCAGGACGCGTTTCTGCCCATGCCTTAGGGCAAGATAATATGCATCAACTGGGAAACCAGTCGATTGAATTGAAGCAGACCCAAATACCTAAATATTTTTTCATTCCCCTATCGGGGCAATTATACCGTAACTTCCAAAGTCTGTTGGTCTTGGTGTTTTTAACGGATCATGATTACCTCCCGTCAAGGAGATGTGTTCGGCTGGTGCAGAAATTTATGCGTTTCATGACACTACGCCACAACTGGCGTATATTGCACATTAACCGATTTCGTCGCAGGACAGCTGGTCAAATGGCAGGAGCCTATTCATCTTATGTATACGGGCTGAGAAAGCTGATATTCATCGGGTTATTTGGATTTTTGCTGATGCAATTCAGTGCAGAACTTGTACTCAGCCCCTCGTCAGGGTATACTGTGCATTACAACCCTATCTATAAGCCTCACGGTGGAGGGGGTGTCAAAAAGTGGGACATGGCCTTTGCTACTCCCTTCGCGTTAGAGTCACGGAATACTCTCCACAACAAGGATGGGATAACCCTTGATTCCATTGTTTCTGAGTCGGAGTTATCTCAAGACTTGCTTGGGGATGAAACAAAACTCTGTGCATCAGTGCCGATCACGACAATAGCTACCGATTTAACTTTGATTCAATTGCGTCGGACATGCGCGCTCCACAAGATATTATATACTTCAAAAAATAGCAGTGCCCAACTGCTACATTTATTGACCGGCCATACTTGCAAGGGCTGCCCAAAAATAATTCAGGTCTTTAATATTGTGCGCCACGATGCTGAAAATATGAGGACTGCGGTCAAACAGAGAGTTGATAAATATCGCAAGAAAAAATCTGGAGCCGGAGAGAAACCTGCCAAAAAAAGATTGGCCCGTAAGAAAACAAGTGAAGCACTTGGAAACAAGAGACGTGCCCTCAAGGCAAAATACTCCTTGAAAAAGCAAAATAAAGACGGAGAAACATTTACTTTCCCTCCGGAGCCACCTACGATTGCGGTTCAAGATCGCACTGTTCGTGAGATGTGCGAATCTTTCAATCCAGAGTCAATAGAAGAATCTGGGTGCGCAGTGTGCGGGATTTTGACACCAAATTATGAATTAACTAATAAAGATGACCTTGATCTTGACTGGAATTTATTGGCTAATTCGGGTGTAACCAGACTGGAACGAGATTCGCTGGAATGTTCCATCGAGGAACAAGAGGGACCTATACTTGATGAGGATTGTGACAAGGTCTGCACTGATTGCGAGGATAGATTGTTGAGAGGAATAGTACCTCTCAAAAGTTTGGCTAATCACATATGGATCGGCCGAGTACCCTGGCAGCTTCAAGACTTGTCTTTTGCTGAAAAGCTGTTGATTTCTCGTGTCCGCCACAACAGATGTGTGATCAGGGTAGCTTCTGGCAGAGGGAAATTAAGTGCGAACGCTATCATGTTCAATTCTCCGGTGACAAAGATATTAAATATTCTGCCACCCAGCAGAGACCAACTGAGTGAAATCCTAGCCTTCATTTTTGTCGGGTCTGCCCGTCCCACAGATGAGTTGTACGTTAGGACCCCCATGCTCGTTCGTCGAGATAGAGTCAAGAATGCACTTGAGTGGTTGAAATTAAACCATCGAGATTACGAGTTGCTGCAGATATCCCCAGAGAACTTGGCCAGCCTTCCAGAGGCTGGGATATCATGTGGCGTGGAATGGCGTAAGACGGAAGAAGGAGAGAGCAATAAAGAGCCCGAAGCTATGGCTCTCAATGATGAAGGTGAAGAGGAAGGAACCGATGAAGGGCCTTGTTCTTTTGCGGTGTCTGGTCTATCTGGGGCTCAATATGATCCCTTGGATATTAAGACTTTAAAAGCCAAAGCAGTTGAACACTTGAAACGACGCGGTAAAACCTTGGGAGTGGGTCAATCCGAGGAACCGGTCTCACTGTTTGGCAATGAACAATTGTATCCGCAGATGTTCCCTTGGCTGTTCCCGTATGGATTGGGTGGCATTGGGCATCCTGCTCACTTTAACCGATTTTCTGAAGCTGCGCATAAGCGCCATCTGCTGATGTATCACGACAAACACTTTCAAACCGACTTGTATTTCCCTATGATTGCATTCAATGACAGCCAGATCAAGAGCGCTAAGACTGGTAGTCATCTTTTGGTGAAGAGGAAGAACTTCAAAGCCGTAGCCGAACGTCTTGTCAAAGTTGATACAGCTGTATTGAGTGACTTGGCAAGCAGGATGGAAAATGGGGAAAATGTGAAGCCGAGCACCGAAGCTGAAAAGGCCTGCTTCGATTTACTACATGATCTTGACCACGTTGGCGGCGAGGTAAAAGGATCATTGACCGGAAAACAGTACATGCGGAATGAGGTTTGGTCGTTGATTTCGTACAAGGGTGCACCCAGTTGGTTCATAACCTTTTCACCTGTGGACAACAATCATCCACTGTGTCTGTACTATGCAGACAACAAGCTGGATTTCACTCCGAAGACTCGTAGTTCGAACGAACGCCTGAGGTTAATTTCTCAAAACCCTGTAGCAGCTGCGAGGTTTTTTGATTATATGTCGAGGATGTTCATCAAGCACGTGTTGAACATAGACGGTGGTCCTGGGTTATACGGAGAAACTGATGCTTATTATGGTACTGTCGAGCAACAGGGCCGACTGACACTTCACATGCACATGCTTATCTGGATCAAAGGAGCACTGTCACCCCAGGAGATCAGAGAAAAAATGTTAGATGAGGACGGGGAATTTCAGAAGAAAATGGTGGCCTATTTGGAGTCCTGCCATGTTGGTGAATTTTTAACTGGCACGATGGCTGAAGTAAAGGCGGGGGTGCCTTACCAAGCTAATTCAAGAAGAGGTTTGCATGATGTGATTTTGGATGAGGAAAGGACAGCTGCACCTATACGATATGCAGACCCTACCCAGACCCTTCCTGAGAAGCCCCGACTATGTGTCTGGATTGCACCGATGAGGATTGCGGATCCTGCGAAGAATATAATTCGTGGTGGTCATCGAAATTCAAAACAGTTGTGGATGATCTTATCTTGCGTTCAAATGTTCATACATGTCGAAAGCCAGTGGCCGGGACCGATGTGACAAAACCACAGAAGCCAGGTACTAGAGCCAGAACCGAAGTTCGGGGTTGCTTGCGAAAGGATGGCACTTGCTCTTCTAGATTCCCTCGAGATGTGTTTGCAACAACCGAGGTCAATTCTTCGGATGGATCTATAAACGTGAATCACCTTGAGCCAATGATTAACACCGTAACACCAGTGGTCACTTACACCCTGAGGTGTAATACTGATGTGACCAGCCTGTTGTCAGGAACTGCTATCAAGGCTGTCGTAGCTTATATTTCAGATTATGTCACAAAATTGAGCTTGAAGATATACCAAATCTTCAATTCTATTATGCGCGTGTTGGACCAAGCGACTGTATCAATCGGTCTTTCCAAGAAGGAGAATCAGAACTCGAGGGTGTTGATCATGCAAATGGTTAATTCACTTACTTCCAAACTGCAGATTGGAAGTCCTATGGCTTCATTGTACTTGTTGGGTAATCCGGACCATTACACGAACATGAAGTTCCGAGTCTTTTGGTGGAGATCTTATGTGGCAGAAGTTAAGAAAGATTGGGATGGTAAGGATGCTGAACCTGGAGTTCCGAGAGAAACCAACATGAACATAGATGAAATCGAACATGAAGCTGGAGATGAAACCGACCGGGTTGTGGTCATGACCAGTGAGAACCGCATTGTTGGGGCCACTAACGTAGACGACTATGTCTTTCGTCCTGAGGTTTTTGAGGATGTTTCCTTGTATGAATTTTTCCAAATGACAACTCAGAAGAAGAGGACAAAAAGACAACAAGCAGAATTTGATGCCATTCTAGAGAGAGAACAGGAGATGCTCGAGGAGCGCATGGACGTGATAGCTCCAACCCCAGATGATGATGACTGGATTGTACGTGACGAAGATGATCTGATTATTGAGGAGAAGGTTGGGGATCGAGCCGACGCTGTGTCGGCACATCCTTTTCATCGTGATCATCCCCTGTACAGGACACATTATATTCGTTGTGACAGACGAGGGTTAGAAGATACGGTACCTAATTTTGCTGTGGCACCATTTTGGAGAAGATCCAAATCTGACACAGATCAACAACTCCGAGGCTTGTAAATGTCTACGTGCAAGCCATGGTGTACTATATGTACATGAGGGTATAACTGTCATAGAACGGACTCAAGACCCATCACATATCCCCTCCCAAGACTGCACATGCCTGGCCTGCTATGATGATAGAGGGCTTCTAGGTTGCAAAAACCCCCATGCCTGTGTCACTGCAGTCGAACGCAAACTCTCACGCCTGCTACCCAAATGGGATCCGAGGCGGTCACAACATGCAGCTCCAGACATGGCCGACGTCGATATATGGGGCAAATTCAAGCCCCCCTCCGAAATCACCACTCTGACCGATGGCTTCCGTGTCTTCACCCTAGGCTCCCAAAATGGAGCAAACCCTCCAACCCGCCGCCGAGCACGAGATACGATGGAAGTGCAGGACACCAAACTGAATATATTCCTGGGAAGTAAGACAAAACGGAATGACCGAGGGGAAATTGTAGCAGGGGGCGGAGTGTGGTTCGGTCCGAATGATGATCGAAATGTAACCGTGAGGAACAACCCCAGACAGTCCAAGCAGCTGAGATCACCTCTGCTCTGATAGGTGTCCAAAGGGCGCCGAGATCACAAGAACTGGAAATCAACAGCTCCAAAAAGGCAGTTCGTGTCGCCATGACACAACGCCTCCAGAACTTGGAGGATAGGGGATGGATCGGCATCCCTAACCGTGAACCACTGAAGGCTTTAGCTGCCGAACTGAAAGCCAGAACTGGCCCAACCATCTTTGTTGATGTAGACCCCCGAGACAAATCTAGAGCAGTCACTGATGCCAACGAGGGAGCCACCTTGCTCGCTGAAGCTGGTTCTAATAAAAGAACCCCAAGCGAGCTCAATATGGGTGTTATGCCAGCCTTTCAACTGAAAGGTGCAAAACTCGCAAAATTGACACAAGCTGTTGCATACGCCGGAATCCGGGAACTGAAGAGTGCCGTGCAACGGAAGGCATCAGACAACAATGTCAAACAAGTTATTACCGCCATCCGACAAGAATTCCACCACAGCCCTACTGCTGCTCAAGTCTGGAAAAGTATCCGGCATAAAGACTTCTCCCGCCAAGTCAAGAATTTCCTCTGGAAATCTCTCCACTCTGCTCACCGCATTGGTGTCTTCTGGAAACACATCCCTGAGTGTGAGGAACGTGGTATATGCCAGTTCTGCAATGAAACAGAAGACCTTGAACACATTACTCTAAAATGCCGACGTCCAGGCCAGAGTCTAATCTGGTCCCTGGCAAAGGACCTATGGTTACGGAAACACCCAACCTGGCCAGAACTCTCCATGGGTTCAATCCTTGGATGTGGCCTAGCAACTTTTACTGACGAAAAAGGTCAAAACCTCCCTGGGACTACACGTCTCTACAGAATCCTTATATCTGAGTCCCTCTTCACAATCTGGAAGGTTCGAAATGACAGTGTGATCTCAAGGGCTGGGGACCCACTCCCAGAAGCCCACATCCACAATAAATGGCTGAGTGCGATAAATCTACGCCTCCAGTTTGACTGTGTTCTCACAAATCATGCCAAGTATGGCAAACAGAACTCCATTAAATCCTCAGTTGTTCTCCAGACCTGGAAATCAACACTTATGAATGAGGAGGAGCTGCCAGAAGACTGGACAAGAACGCCCCGGGTTTTAGTGGGTACCGAGCCCCGATCGCCCCCTCCCTCCCGGCCCCCTGGCCGCCGAGGCAGGAACCGATAAGCTCGAAGTCCCACACTGTCGCTCTTAGCGTCGTGCATAAAGCATTCCCCTGGGCGGTGGACCGTCTAGTCCTTACCCTTTTCTCCGGAGGGGCAATTCCCTCTGTCTTTTACGCAGTTCTGGAGGCTATACCAATTGTTAGTTGTCTATTACTGATATCGTACCACCAAAAAAAAAAAAAAAAAAAAAAAAAAATTGCAGGCAGTGTACTACCAAGAAAAGATCAGGGAGATCGCGCAGTGTTGCATTATAATGATAAGGGTTAGTGATTATAAGCCCTTATTTTAATATAAGATAAGCCCTTATAATGACCCCGGACGTTTATACGGCCTTATTAACCCTTAGATACTTGGAAGCCGATAAAGCCGATAAAGCCGATGCATGCCTCCGGAGCCGCCAAGTCGGCCGGCGGGCGCCTGCGGGGGGTTTGTGGATGTGGTGGAGAGCGAAACAAGTGGCCTTTGGTGCCAAAGAAATCCGGGGACCTGGGTATGATTACTTTGAGGGGATTTGGATGCATTTCTCACGGGCCAATGCGAAATTTCTATGAGAAAATAACCCTTATTTTACCCTTATAATGGGCACCCTTAATGACCCTTATCTGATTATAAGGCCTTAACTTCCGGCGGAACCCTTAATAACCCCTTACTTTGCAACACTGAGATCGCGAATTTTATTGCTGCACAATGATGACACTACTCAAGCCATGGAGGAGAGGTCACGACTTAAAGAATGAAGTGGATAACTGGTACGAGTCCTTCATGGATCAGACGTTCAGCAGCAAAGCTTTGAAGATGATGGAAAATTTCAATCTTCGGTACGAATGCAACGATGCACGTGACGACTACTCAGCACAAGATAAAAAGAAGCGTCGAGCGATGCCAGTATTCGGGATGAACAGTGCAGTGGATGATGAGTCTGATTCTGAAATTGGGGAAGAGCACAGGGAGGACTTTGAAATGGATGAAGATATCAACGTAGTTAAGGGCCCGAGGCAACATGCTAGGGAAAAATTGATGGCAGAAGCATCTCAAGTCGTTACCTCATGTGGCTGGACTACGAGGCCTGCCCCGAACACGGTACATACTCGGTTCATTGTGACAGATCATCTGTCGGGAAGCCAATGGAAGATCAGGTTGACAAATGAGCGTGATATATGTCTGGCGGCCAAATTCATGCATGCCCCCACGAAGCTTAACAAGAGAAAATACAAACCTGCGGAGCCGTTTGATGGTGTCACTCTACTTGATTCGTTCTATTTTACCAAGTATTTTAAAGCCAAAGAAAAGAAGGCAATGAAGGTGATCAATGCTGTGGCAGATGATTTCAAATTGAATGAGGATCAGCAGCGAGCATTTAGGCTGGTAGCTAACCATGCTGTTGCTGAAGAACCACCCGCGCTTCGGATGTACCTCGGAGGTGTGGGTGGAACAGGCAAATCACAGGTCATCAAAGTGTTGATGAAATTCTTCGAACAAAGGGGAGAGTCTCACCGATTTTTAGTGTTAGCACCGACAGGGACTGCCGCTGCTCTTCTGAATGGCAGTACCTACCATTCCATTCTGGGTATAAGAGACAACAGCAAAGAGGAACAGATAGATGGCTATTCCATAAGAAAAGTTCAGGAACGGCTGAGAGGTGTGGACTATATTTTTCTGGACGAAGTTTCCATGGTCGCTTGCAACCACATGTATGAGATCAGTGCCAAATTGGCTCATGCTCTGCAACAGCCGGACGAACCCTTCGGTGGTATGAACATGATATTTGCAGGAGATTTTGCCCAGCTACCCCCTGTTGCTGCTAAAACTCTATACGACAACCAAGTGGGAACCATCCTGCATACTGGAATGCTTCTACATGATCAGAAAAACTCGATAGGCAAGATGTTGTGGCAACAGGTGACAGATGTTGTCATACTGAAGAGAAATATGCGCCAGTCCCTGGATACACCCGAAGATATCAAGTTCAGACGAGCTCTAGCTAACATGCGCTACGGTGCTTGCACCTTGGAAGATCTGGCTTGGATTGAGAGTAGGACAGTAAGCCGTAGGCCAGGACGGCCATCCTTCAGTGACCCTAGGTTGAGCTCTGTTTCTATCATCACAGGTTTAAATGCGAAAAAAGACAAGATGAACGAAATGGGTTCTGAAATATATGCGCAGGATACTGGTCAAGAGCTGACTCATTTTTATTCTGAAGATACCTTGGTAACAAACGCTGCATCAGGGGAAAGGAAGGCCAAGAAACATAGGAAAAGGAAGAATGCCAAGCTGAACACTGGAATTTCTCCTGGACGGCAAGATCAGTTGTGGGACGGTTATCCGGCTTCGTCAGAGCACATACCTGGTAGATTGAGTCTATGCATAGGTTTACCAATTCTTATACGAAATAACGAGGCGACCGAAATCTGTGTCACAAAGGGTCAAGAAGCCACTGTTGTGGGCTGGCAAGAAGGTGTGGGCTCTCAAGGACAAAGCATATTGGATACTCTGTTTGTTGAACTGGTGAAACCACCCAAAGAAATAAATATACTGGGCTTACCGAAAAATGTTGTACCACTCTCCAAGACCTCTACAAAAATATGGTGCTCACTGCCCGATGATCTGTTACTTCAGATAGACAGACAGCAAGTGCAGATCCTGCGGAATTTCGCAATGACAGATTATTCATCCCAAGGGAAATCTAAGGACGTGAACGTTGTAGACCTCAATAACTGCAAGGACCATTTTTCTTATTATACTGCATTGTCTCGGGGAACTTCGTCCAACGGTACAATTATCCTCCAGGGGATGGATGCCACTAAAATTATGAGAGGCATCCATGGATCCTTGCGTCAGGAATTCAGGGAACTGGAAATCTTGAATGACATAACCAGGCTCCGGTACGACAATGTGTTGCCTCCGGATGTGAATGGAATCAATCGGAAGGCTCTCTTAAGAGAATTTCAACGTTGGAAAGGAGGTCATTACGAGCCTGAAGGCCTTCATGATCAGCTGAAATGGCGGTGTGGAGATCCTGACTTGACACCTGCAGTGATTTTAATGAGCAAGTGGCAAATGCTTGGATCGGATAAGGTCAAGACTAAAGGGTCAAAGAAAAATAAAGCCAAAAAAAGAAAGGCCACAGAGGATGCCGAGGATAGCCCAAAAGCCAAAAAGGCAAAGACCACTAAAAAGGCTAAGATCATAGTGAAACCGGGCCCGTTAGGTCTTAAGTGGGATTCTACCGACTATAGTTGTTCCTATGATGCAGTCATGACTCTCTTGTATCATGTTTGGCAAGCTCACGGTCCACGGTGGTCCGAAAGGTTCAACACCATAAGCGGGTACTTGCCAAATTTGGGTGATGACTTTGCCTCTGTGAAAAGGAAAACTGTGCAGATTGAATCAGCTAGAGATAGGGTACGGGGTATGCTCCATGAAGATGCACCGACTTTGTTCCCTTATGGTGAATCTCTGACAAGTATTGATGATCTAGCCTTGAAATTGTTTGGGAACTCGAGATGGGGTACAGAGACAATGAAATGCATGAAATGCATGAAATGCGGCCATTCCGACATGGAGTGTGACGCGTTTGAATTATATCAAGTCATTACCTTTGACAAGACTCTGAGATCTCGATTCAAGTCACATTACAGTATTTCCCATTGGTTGAATGCTAACAGATTTGTCAAAATGCGACAGTACTGCCCTGGATGTAACGGCAAATTAACAAAGTGTACTACCATTGACCGGCCTATCCCTTTGCTATTTTTTCGTTGTCTGACAAGATGATAAACATAGATCCTGCTCTCAATGTGATAGTCAATAACGAGCGTCAACAGTATGAACTGCGAGCTGTGATTTATGAGGGAGACTTGCACTTTACCTGTAGGATTATAGATCTGGACGGGTCTTCATGGTACCATGACGGGATCGAAACAGGGCGGAAGACAGAGCCTGAAGGACTTATTCATCTCAAGGCGTCGGACTATTTGTCTACATGTGTAAGGGAGGATATCACGCGAGATGTGGTAGGGGTTATATACTCTATTGCCAATGACTAAATGTCTTCCTGAACCTCATACTTGATCAGTGATGCTCCCAACTCTGACCTGCTTTGCATGGAGAGCCCACAAAATTATTGGTCCGAAGTAGACAAAGAGACGAAGCTACCGCTGGCCGGATGCCCGACTATTGGGTTGATTAGAATCGAGTTTCACTTTATCTGGTTGTGGAGATGCGACGCGTACGGTCACGTGGTGTTCGGCCTTGGTGAGATTTCTCAATTTTGAGTGCGGTATCATTTTAGTGGAATAGTGATAATATGATATGTGGTACCGAATAACCTGGGGTGGGGCCGTGGCGTAGCCTGGCAAAACTCGTAATTATATCTGTTTTCTTTCAGGTATTTAGTCCGGGGCCTCTGTGCTGCCTTTGAAGCAGAGGTCTTAAGTTTGGATTTAGAGTACTAGCTCTTGACTCTGCACACTGTGCACTCAAATGCAAGCCTTGGATTATGCTCCACCCACTCAGGCAGGTGTCGGGGCTGGCCTACTGCTGGGCCCAAGAGTATGGACTGTTGCTGGGCACCTGAGCACTTGTATATCTGCCGAATTTAATCGCAAAGTATTTGCTGCATCATGCTCACCAAATGGCGCACATTCGGCTTGGATGCTGAACACAGGCTGATGCACTCAGAAGAGCGATCGACTGTGCGTGAGAGGCTGCAGTATCAATAATCGGTCAGAGTGGGTTTATCAGGTTCGCTGGTGCACCGAGAGGTGGCCGCATCTGGCTCACAAAATATTTCCAACAGAGTGGGGATTGAGAAAAGAATGAATAAGAATTGTGTTGAAAGTCTTTCTGCAACACCGTAGTATCTTCACATTTCTTAGATCACCATGTTGGATGTTGCCTTGATAACAGATCAAAGCGGTTGAGGGCCGGGGTCAAAAAATCAGTTTTTGCGCTTAGGCAACCATGTAAAGGTATGTGAAAATACCTGAATGACATCTGCAAACCTCATTGTATTTTTTGTGCTCAAATCCATGTCCGGATAAAGACAAAATAAATACCAATCGCGGGGATCGAACCAACACAAACGTAATTCCAATGAGTGTCATTATTAACTCACAAAACAATCTAATGAAACGAGCGAAAAGCCTTCAACACAGCCACTAAAGTATCATAACGTGTGCGAGCGACTTACTTTTTCATAGGTCGCAAAAAAAGAAAGAAACGATCACTTATTACATAAGCACCCATAAACGAATATAGTTTTTAAAAAAATAAGTTCGAGTACATGCCGGGCAACGCCACGGCCCTACACCCCAAGTAAATAGGATGTTCGCAGAACCGCAGTGTACCCGAAGGGTTTCGGGTCCACAAAAATTGGAACCCGTACCCGTACCCGGGCCGACCCGACCCGGAAACCCGACGGGTTGACCCGTACCCGTGATCATCCCTAGCCATAACCAGCTTCGGACAGCGCAACGGGTGCCGCTATCGTGCGAGGTCGGATGCAAAATCGGGCGAATGTGGCCTTCCGCGCACGCAGAGTCAGCGCACGAGCAGAGGATGTGGAATTTGTCCTTCAGTCGAAGGAGCGTGGACGGAGTTTCAACCGATTTTCTCTCAAGTTCGACCTGGCGCCCGATTTCTTCTGCGTTAAATTTCTTGTAACTTTGTGAGGAGACCTATTTGATGCCAAACCCTGATTTCAGCACCTCAAAAGAATTGTGGAATTTGTCCTTCAGGCGAAGTAGCGTGGGTGGAGTTTCAACCGATCTTCTCGCACCGACACATTGTCCGACCTGAAGCCCCAGAGCCATTTTTTTATGTTTACATTTTGAACCGCATGACCCTGACTTTGATAGCTTCGAGGAAAAAATACTTAGGAATGGATCTGTCTCGATTTCAATAGATTTCCACATCTACACAGTTCTCTACAGATCTGCCAACACGGGTTTTTCACTGGGTGTCAGGACTTGTGATCTGGATTTTCCTCAACTTGACCCTCCAATGAACTTTAATTTGATTTATTCTGTAGGGGGTCCGTACCCGTACCCCCCAGATTATAATTCTGGTCGAATAAACGGATTCACTCACCTCATCCATCGACTTTGCCACATTGGGATGCGTGTCACGGATGTCACTGACATCATCCGACTCGCCGCTAGCCGTTTGACTCCCGTACATGGGTCGCAACCCTCAATTCACCCCAGGATACAGTACAAGAACAATTTGTTTTGATTTTGGCTGCACACTGCTGTCCCCATATCGTCCTGCTCCATTTTCACCAAGCTGTTGTTGGAGAAAGAACGGGTGTAGACCCCGATAACCGACCAATTGGGGTGAATCAGGATATGAGAATGGTCGCCTTTACGAGTACTTTCGGGTTAATATCACCATTTTGGCATACAGTGTAAATCCACAGAGTCGATTTCCCCCAAAACACCAAAATATTTTATTGTGAGAGAGCTATACAGGTGGGTTGTGGTTTACAGCTCTTTGCGGAACTTAGGGCGCGGACGAATTTTTTCTGTTTTCAACAATTTTCGGCAGAACAGCTGTCCTGCCCTTAAATCTTATCAGATTGCCTCGGGAGCTAGCTCATTCTACTCGGACTGAAAATCCGCAGTCACCAGCCTCTTTGAATTTTTTTTTGATCCCTGAATAAAATCTTCACCCAAAAAAGGGTGATTTCAAGCAGGACAGCTGTACTGTTCGTAATAGTGCTCTTATTGGTCTAGATTTTTGGAAACACACACCTCTATGTGTTTTCTAGTTCTCGGTGTATTAGAATAGGCAATATAGTATACCATTCCCATTTCCTATGCAACATGGCAGGGATGTCATTTACACCCCACAGTGATGCGGGCTCCAAATGGGGAATTCCTTATATTGCAACATATAAAAGGTACTGGTGACTCCACATACTATCTATACATGACATATCCAAAAATTGGGAAAATAGGAGCACTATTACGAACACTACAGCTGTCCTGCTTGAAACCAGGATTTTTTGGGTGAAAATTTCATTTGGGGACCAAAACAAAAATTCAAAGAGGCTGGTGACTGCGGATTTTCAGTCCGAGTAGAATGAGCTAGGGAATTGGGGGATGATAGCGGTGGGCAAAGGATTGGCCGCCTAACGGGTAGGGGAACTGACCTATTTATGCATGGAAAATCTTCGGCAGATAGTTCTGCAGCACAGGCAGCAGCAGCTGGGACAAATTGCGGGCACGTTAGGTGTAAGGCTGTCCACGAGTGCGAGTCACCCGTGAGTTTATGCGAGTTGATTCGTGGGAAACCCCACGGGTTTTCATACCCGTGGGTCAAGTACCTGTGGTCGCGGGTTTTCTGAGTCCGGTCCACGGCACTTGCAGCGTACCGCCCCGCGCATGTGGACTTTCCGGGTCCGCCGAATGACTCAGACACTTAACGAGCATAAAATAGCCAAGGAGGAGTCAGGGGAATCTCACTTCTTCTTCTCTCCTTCCCGCCATTGACTGCTCGCTAGGTCCGTAGCGTCAGGCACGCCTGGGATGTACCATCCGTTGACCTTCGACACATACAATATGTGTGGCGCCTTCGTGGAGGTACACCACACGGGTGGTTATCCATACAGAATTCTACCAGGTGCCAACCGAGCACAACACCATTCCAGGGGGGTCGATCATACAAGACGCTGGCAAATCTACAGACTGGCTGGCAATATGGGAGCGGCCATATAGCTGGACCTCCGGTTAGAACCTCATGGGACCTGACCCCCAGGAAAATACTGGGGTACAGGAGTTCTCTCCTCCCAGGTAAAAATCCCTGGAGACCACCAGTCCACAAACCGCCGTCGTATGTCTTTCGCTTTGCAGGTGCATGCGACTACAACTTGAAGGTGTGTTCAGGTGAATACAAAACTTTCTGTCGGTTTAGAATTTTTGTAGCGTGCTCTGGGCGACAATGAGAGTCCAAACAAGGCCCCGTATTCAAATGTTGATTGCCCGGCCCCTGTGACGGAAAAATCCGAACATTGAAACGTGACCTGTTATGAAAACCTAATCTTTCGCGGAAGATTGGCAGGAGATAGCCAGCGAGATTCTGAGCAAAACTGTCTGCTGAGATTTGGCATAGGTGCCCTTGTTCTTATGCGCGGGGCCTGAATGGTCTCCATAAAGTGAGGCAATGCAGTGTTGTTTGCCAATGTGGTATTCAAACACTGATTCCCGGAAAAATCTGAGCATTCCAACGTGACCTGTTATGAAAACCTAATCTTTCCTGGAAGAGATAGCCAGCGAGATTCTGAGCAAAACTGTCTGCTCAGATTTGGCGTAGGTGCCCTCGTTCTTATGCGCAGGGCCTGAAAGGTCTCCCTAAAGTGAGGCAATGCAGCGTTGTTTGCCAATGTGGTATTCAAAATGTTGATTCCTCGGTGCCGCGCTCCCCTGGCGAAAGGAAATTCCCAGGAAAGGCTCAGGTGCTCTTTTTAAGCCGCGCTATCCAGAGTCGTGTAGCCCTGGTCAATACGAAACTTTCGGTCAGTTCAGAACTTTTGTAGGGTGCTCTGGGCGACAATGAGAGTCCAAACAAGGTTCTGTATTCAAATGCTGATTCCCGGGCCCCGGAGACGGAAAAATCCGCGCATTCAAACGTGACCTGTTATGTGGCGTAGGTGCCCTCTTTCTTACGTGCAGGGCCTGAAAGGTCTCCATAAAGTGAGGCAATGCAGCATTGTTTGCTAAAGTGTGGTATTCAAACCCTGATTCCCCGGCCCCGCGACCTGTTATAAAAACCTAATCTTTCGCGGAAGATTGGCAGGAGATAGCCAGCGAGATTCTGAGCAAAGATTTCTGCTCAGATTTGGTCTAGGTGCCCTCGTTCTTACGCACAGGGCCTGAAAGGTCTCCATAAAGTGAGGCAATGGAGCATTGTTTGCTAATGTGGTATTCAAACACTGATTCCTCGGCGCCGCCCTCCCCCGGCAAAAGAAAATTCCCAGGGTCGCACATCTTCGAATATGCGTAATCCAGTTCGGGTGCTTGCTATTTCCTACTGCAGACCCAACTTAGTGTTGCCGCCGGCTAAACCGATCAATTTCCAAAAATTAAGATATCACTTCGAATAAAATAGGGATAAATCTGAGAATATTTGTGGGGCAAGATTACCCCCAAAGCCTCTGGGTATCCCAATCGCACCAGCGATCCACTCCGTTATTGCACGGATAAATTCGAGCCGTCTAAAAGCCGATCAAATATCAGGCCACCGGTCGCATCAATCTCTTGTATCAAAAGGCACACTCTACGGCTTTTGGAGGGATGCATCTACCCAAATATTTTTAGAATTATCGCAATTTCATTGCGAGCTAGATATCAATTTTTTTTGAAATTGATCGACTTAGCCGGCGGCCAACTCGTGCGCTTCGCCCTTGTCACGTTGCAGAAATCGCTCACCAAGGCCTGCCGCGCCGTCACCGAAGCACTATACTGTATGGTTGTTTTCGGCGTTTTGAGAGAACCAAATCGTTTCACAGATCTGTTGTTTTTACCTCGTGAACCTGGTGAGATACCAGTGTATCACTCTTGGCCGTTAGGCCATAGATTCCAAGCTCATGAGGAGTGCTACTGTAGGTACTCGGGGTTTCCCTCGGGCTTGTGCTGGATCGGCAATCTCCAACAAGATCATTGGTTATGGTCGCTATGATCAGGACAGCTTTGACTGTAATATGTATGCGGGGTTTTTCGCCCAAAGACAAAATACTGGTTTCGCGCCGCTTTATTCATTCCTCAATTTTGATCTGCTCGATCCAATAAACCCGGCCGCATGAAGAATTTTTCGCGGTCGATTGCGAGTGGATAGCCGGCGCGATTTTGATCAGAGCTGTCTGTTGAGATTTTTGTTTCCAAATTCCAGCCATAAACACATTGAATCCTCCCTTAATTCGCAGCGGAGGAGCGAACGAGGTCGGCGCGACGCGCCGGCCGAGAGAGCGACGTCGAGAAAGAGAGGTACCAGGTTTAGAGGACGGGAATCCACGTTAGGATAGCGTTTCGTGAGCCAGAAACACACTAGAACTCAACAAGTTCACGGTATATTTGCAAGAGCAGTGCTACAACGAGAAAATACACCACAGTTATATAGTCTGAGCAGCCTGTAAAGCTGGCCAGGTTTACAACCACTGTCCCCAAGCCCAAGTATATTTATCATGTATCTGTAGTCCAGACATAGTTGTACTTGTGGTTTTGCAAATAGATAAGTTAGACTTACACTGCAAAGTGGTTGGTATCGAGGTGCTCCTGAAGTGTTGTAAACCTTAACTTCCCTTTCAGAGCCGGTTTGCACTTTGATGCTTTCAAGAGCAGCTTCCACACATACAAATGTAGATGCTAGAACAAGATCAATAGTCATATTTTCAAGTGTTTTATGTGCTTGCATGGCTCAGTTGAAAAAGTCTCAGGTTTCAATGAGTTTTGGTATCCAGAGGTTGTGGGTTCGAACCTTGCTTGTGTTGATTTTTGCTGTCCTTATATATACTCTCTCAACGCTAACGGTCTCGTCGACTCGGCAAAGCTGTCGTACATCAACACGGCCACTAGGTCTCGAAGCCCTCACGCTTTTGTGCTCACCGAGAGCAAAACCAACTCCAAAACGGGCCCGAACCTACCAAATGGCGACTACAACATATTCGAGGAGCCTGTGTTTTCTCTCTTGCTAATATATAGGTACTTCTCTCAGGTCCGCCAGAAGCCCATCATGTTTCTCAATGATAACCAGAAAACATCGCCGCAGGACAGCGGCGTCCGATTCCAACCTTTCTGCACACTCTCACGCTTGATCAACTGCAAGCCGAAGCATGCATTCACCATCGGGCTGGCTGTGTGGCCGGAAAATCCGGTGGGTACGTCTGTCGAGGAGTGGGCCACAGAGCCCATGCACTGCAATGTGTTACTCCTCATCCATGCTCCCTGCATCCCTGGCAAATGCAGTGCTGGGAAAGTCATTGTCATCTGGGAGCCGAACATCACGGATGTTGAGGCGAGAGAGCACAAGGCTAAAAATGTCGTCCAGAGCCACATGTTCCAGATGCTCAAGGAAATCTGATCCAGGGTGAACCAGGTATGGGTCAGCAATGAGTGCAAGGAGTGCAACAACACCGGGATCTGTCTCACGCTGTCATTGGAGTGGATGCTTGAACTTGTGGCTGGGGGGGGGAGAATAGGCTGGGTATCCAGAGGAACAACAATGAGTGGGTGGCAGCCATAAAGGGTAGACATAGTTTCCTCCATTAGGTCACTTTCAGATTCCATGTCGACATCGGTCAAATTATTGTCCCATATAATGTCGGCGAGCGGCTGTGGTGTAGGATGTGGAGTCGCAGATGGGAGAGATGGGCTCATTTCAACATCAGATTGCTCAGATTCCGAAGGCTCCTGCTCAAGTGGATCCGTATTCTTGTAATGGCGCCGCCGAGTGCGTTTTGAGAGGAATTTACCGCAAGTCGGCTTGCAGTGGCAGAATTTTTTCTTTCCATTTCCTTTTCCCATGCTCAGTTGGAGCTCTCACAAAACAGCGAGAAAGCAAGTAGATACCGTGTGACATGGAGAAAAAAAAACAGAGAAGGCCGAGCGGCGAGAAGAGCACGAGAGATTATGAGGATAGTGGCTGGCCGACAGAAAATGCATCAGGAAAAAATAAATTCTATGTAGTTAAGGCAGCATCCATGTAGTCATCTGTAGCCATTGTAGTCGCACGATTAGATCTGTAGCCTGACGTAGCTGTCTATATTCAGTATGGGAGTGTACATCAGCAATATGAACCACGTACTCAATAGAGGAACTACACGATGTGTGTAGACAACAGAGCCAACATTGAACAATATAGCTTGGCTTTCGGATCCTGGCTTTCAGGCCACAAAATGATTCAATGCATTGTTCCGAGACATAATATTGGGTTGGAGGGTTGCCACTATCATTACAATTGACCAACTGGTTGTCCTACATGGGGCCTTTGCACTGGCACATATACTTGGAGCTCAAAATGTACTAAGTCCTCTGTTGCAATCAGCTGCAGAGACCTAATCTGGTGGTCTCATTGGAACAACCTTTAGTGCTTCCGTAGTCTACCCTCAAATGGAGTGCTTGAAGCACTCACAATGAGTACCTCTGGGCACTCCCATTGAGTACCTGAGGTACTCACATGGAGACGGTTTTTTGCAGAAAAGCGCTCAGATTGAGTACCTGGAAGCACTACATCCGAGTACTTCACACACTCCATTTGAGTGCTTTCAGGGTACTCCATCTGAGTTCATTTACTTCCCACAGTGTGTACACGCGGTGTCAGCGCTGTATTATTGCCACCGATGGGTTATTTTCGGTTTGCCGCCAATGAGCGTCTATTTCACAGCATCTCACCCACACCACGTCGTAATACTGGGATCGGATCAAGCCGCCATTCTCACATGACGTGCACGTGCCTCGCGACGCCTTCTGAGAAGCCAAAGGGTTCTGATGGTTATTACATAATGCATCAAAAAGGCGTTTGAGATGCCGAGCGCCGATCACGGCACCCAGGAGGAACATATTCATGCCCTTGTACCATTTGGCCCAATTAGATTTGTCAAGGTCAGGGTCTCACCGAGGCGACTCTCAGATGATCCATATCTCGGGAGCTACGACCTCTGCGCAAGTGTGGAAACAGTTAGTCACTGTTAAAGAATCTCGCGGGAAATTGGGAATTTTATCTATGCGCCGTCGCCTATATCGGACTACTGCCAGCGAATCTACTGATATTTTGGCCCACATTACGGAGCTCAGGGAAATCCAAGAACAGCTTCACCCCATGGATATCTGATATCCCACCTGTTTACATGTATGATACAGTTGAAATACAAGTCACATTCACTATCCCGGTATTTTCTGCCCTCTGGAATACCCATAAGTGCATCATATTAAAAATCTAGATCAATCCGAGCACTACAGCTACTTTGCGGCATGTTCTGCTCTTAGGCAAGTCAAAACACCCCAATCTGACCTAGTAAATGATTTTGGGGTGCTCAGAAAAAAATCGCAAGATGTCATTCCCTCCGCCCGTACTACACGAATCGAATGAGCCTACTCCCAAGGAAAACCATTGAAAATTAAGCTCACAACAGCTATTCTGGTGAAAACTTACCAAAAAAAAAAAAAAACAGCCCACGCCCTAAGTTCTGCAAAGAGCTGTAACATAGTCATGCAATAGAAGGCACGATCACCGTGGTCCGAGCGAGGTAACACTCCACCGATAAAGTTAGGGATGACCTTGGTCAACCTGTCGAAATGGCATGTCACGGAATGTGTCAAGAATAGATCGTGATTCGGTAAGAATGCGTGTCTCGTTGGTCTTCTTTCTTTGTCCAAGCGCTTCTGTTTATCTAGGACTACATCATCCTCGTCATCTGTCTCCCAGTCCGAAGGTTCGTCATCCTTCAAATTAAAGAGGCTATCCGCATTATTGTTGCTACCAAGATCATCATACTGGTCGCACACATCTTCAAAATCGAAGTCGTCCTCCAGACCGTAATCTTCTTCATCCAGTGAATAACCGTCCTCCTCCATTCGCTGAAGCGCTGCGCGGTGATAGTCTGATTTTAGGTACTTGGCCCATCTGATTTCTTCTTCAAACTCAAATTTCTCCCGCAGATTTCATTTCTTCTTGTCAGAGGACTGGATCAACTCGTAAAGATTTACCTCTCTGTATACCATCGGCCTGTAGCGGTAATCATCAACACCTGAAGTGGCGACAAAGCGCCCTTCGTAGTTTCCAATTGGTATTTTTTCATCCTCTGCATGAAGTTCGTTGTCATCATCCTCTTTAAATGGCAACCAGTAACCGCGAATGAATTCAACATACGACCTCCACGCGAAATTTACATAAGTATGGCTCGCATAATGGTCATGGTTTCCCAGGAGATACATGGATGCCATAGGACTTCCAATTTCCATTTTTGCGCTTATAGAGTCCACCATTTTCCTAACCATGTGGCGAGCATAGTCTTGATCTCGCTCCGTTCCCCCTATCATCTCGGAATTCTTTTCAAAGACATCATATACGGAGGCAAACATCTGAAAAGATTTCAAACTGAGCTTTGACACGTAGTCCGAGACATAGGATACGACGGCCTTCATCGCTGTTCCCGACAGCAGGCTGGTTACATCCGTGAAAATGACCGGGACACCCGTTTCCTTATCCAGGCTGAGACGCGGGAGCTTTATTGGAACCTTGGTTTCATGGATCCAGCGCCTAAAGTTGGCAGAAGCAAACAATGAACAGATGTGGGTGTTTGTTATATGCGGGAAGCAAGTCCGACGCACATTACCAGTGTATTTATTCCTCATCTTTTTTTTCTGCGGCGTGACCACGGAGAAAGTCCTTCGCCCATAGCTAATCTCCGCTCCGGATGTCAAGGGAGATCAAGGGGTTCCGGACTTGGAGATCGAAAATCAGCAGTGGAATCGCCGCCTCAATTATAACATCTCATTCCCAAGGCCTAAAAATGTCCGGATCTCCGAAGCAGAGGGCGTAGAGCTGTCAATGTCTGCAGCATGTCCATATAATTGATTCACTGCAATTGTGAAGTGCATACTTACAAGTCCATGATGCCGAGGGGTCAATCCTAAGCGGGTGGGAAATACACGCCCTTGCCCATATGGAGCCGGATACGTCCCTTCCTTCCTCTTCTATGGTTGCCAGTGCTAGGGCCTCATACGCTATAATTAGTATATATTTCCTTCCTTTCGCTAGTCATATATCAGACTTAGGGGATGGGGCCATAGGGGTTGGCCTTTGAGAGTTCGGAGTTTGAATTAGCTCTAGAACTGATGGATTGATGGGCTATGATGGTATTTGTCATTTTGTGTTACTTATTGAGATTCCGCTTAAACTACTGCTACTGAGATTGCCAACCCCGTAACGTGCGGTGGGTAGGAGCCTGAAGCTACTGCTAATTTCGAGCGAATGAATACAGAACAGCAGCACGCCTTCCGCAGGATCATTGACTCTGTGGCGCGCAAAACCTAGGGAAAATATTTTTCCTCAGCGGAGCTAGCGGAACTGGGAAGACTTTTGTTTACAACACTCTGGCGAGCCATCTTCGAGGTGATTACTGCGTTGCGTCCTCGGGAATAGCCACCCTTCTTCTCCGAGGTGGCCGCACCGCGTACTCCGTATTCAAGATTCCCATCGACGGTCTCAAAGATGAGTCAACCTGCTCCATCCCCAAGGAGAGCTTGCGCGCTGCCCTTCTTCGGCTCACAAAGCTGATCATATGGGACGAAGCTCCTATACACGACCGCAAGTGCCACGAGGCCGTTGACCGAACCCTGCGCGACATTTTCGGAAACAATCGGCTGTTTGGGGGAATCACCACCATCCTCGGAGGTGATCCCAAGCAGATTCTCACTGTCGTTCGGAAGGGGCTCCGAAATTTCAACATTTTTTCGAGTGTTTGAGGTACATATAACGACATCCACAGGGTACCAGGGAGGATCCAAGTGTCCGGGAATAAGTGGTTTGACATGGAAGAACAATAATATAGCAAAAGAACTGGGGTGTGGAAATACTACAGCTTGGAGCTGGGGTGATGTGCTGTTATGCAGCATAAAAATTTGAACGAAGTTACTACGTACTGATGGACAAATAGTAGATGTGCAAAAACCCGCGGGTACACGGGTCGGGTACACGGGTTGAGCGCGGGTCTGAAATCACGACCCGTACCCGTACCCGCCCTCACCCGCGGGTGTACCCGCGACCCGTGTCTTTCCTTACGAACCAATGATATTATTAAGGCGGAGGGAAGATCACATGGAAATGTGAGCACTCGCAAGTAGCATCAATGCCTCACACTACATTGTCCTCAGGCATAAACTTCGAATTCATGTCTAACTGCTGAGACCCCAAAGGCTGATATCCAGTTGGCGAGCGCTGGTGAGCTCGGATATGGGTTACATCAGATTAAGGCATGTCACGAGTGCGGGTCACCCGCGAGTCAGGGCGGGTTGACCCGTGGAAATACTCGTGGGAAACCCGTCCCGTGGGTTCGGGTACCCGTTGGCACGGGTAATTGCGGATCCAGGTAGTGGTTTTGAAAAAAATACCATACTCACAAGTTTTAGAAGTGCTTTGCATCTTGTACTTTCCGCTGAAAAATAGCAAAAGAAGCAAAATACCCATGAGTTGATCCATGGGAAACCCGCGACCTGCGAGTCAAGTACTCGTGAACGCGGGTAGGCAACAGATCTGAGTAGTGGTTCGACAGGGGCCCGCGTGATGTGTGACCGGGACCAAATTTCGGGATATGTAGTTTTCTTACGCTAAATGAACTATTATTCCTCCTTCATATTGAAAAAACTCAGTCCTGGCTTCCGTTCCACCGTGAAAATTCAAGTGGATGAGCTTAAACATCTTTTTGACCTCCTAAATGCCGGAGCGGCTCGTCTTTTAGTACTTCTGGACATCACGCTGCGCTCCAAACCTTCTGGAGCAAACCAACACACGCGAAGCTTAAATCCAAAAGCCATCAGGTCCTGGGTCGAATTAGTCCAGAGATCCCCATATTATTTAGTTGATAGTTCGAAAAACTTGCCAAGAAGTTGGTGTTTTTATGCATGCTTTTGGGCAATGTGCACACCACTTGCAAGCCGTATCACCGGTAAGAACACCTCATTCACACTATGTATGTGCACACATAGCATCTGATCCCTCCCGACTCAGAACATTTCAGCGCTTTTCATTGATGGTGTGGAGGTCGGCTCTATCGTATGAGGGACAAAACATATATTCATGCATGGGGTGCGTGGGGTGGCAGTACAGAACCTCCCTCATTGCCATACAGGCAGAGGTTGGAAAGATGCATCATAGCCATACAGGCAGAGGTTGTCAGCATACTTTTCGAGGAGTGGGACTGGAGAGTGACAATGAGGGAGGTTCTGTACTGCCACCCCACGCACCCCATGCATGAATATATGTTTTGTCCCTCATACGATAGAGCCGACCTCCACACCATCAATGAAAAGCGCTGAAATGTTCTGAGTCGGGAGGGATCAGATGCTATGTGTGCACATACATAGTGTGAATGAGGTGTTCTTACCGGTGATACGGCTTGCAAGTGGTGTGCACATTGCCCAAAAGCATGCATAAAAACACCAACTTCTTGGCAAGTTTTTCGAACTATCAACTAAATAATATGGGGATCTCTGGACTAATTCGACCCAGGACCTGATGGCTTTTGGATTTAAGCTTCGCGTGTGTTGGTTTGCTCCAGAAGGTTTGGAGCGCAGCGTGATGTCCAGAAGTACTAAAAGACGAGCCGCTCCGGCATTTAGGAGGTCAAAAAGATGTTTAAGCTCATCCACTTGAATTTTCACGGTGGAACGGAAGCCAGGACTGAGTTTTTTCAATATGAAGGAGGAATAATAGTTCATTTAGCGTAAGAAAACTACATATCCCGAAATTTGGTCCCGGTCACACATCACGCGGGCCCCTGTCGAACCACTACTCAGATCTGTTGCCTACCCGCGTTCACGAGTACTTGACTCGCAGGTCGCGGGTTTCCCATGGATCAACTCATGGGTATTTTGCTTCTTTTGCTATTTTTCAGCGGAAAGTACAAGATGCAAAGCACTTCTAAAACTTGTGAGTATGGTATTTTTTTCAAAACCACTACCTGGATCCGCAATTACCCGTGCCAACGGGTACCCGAACCCACGGGACGGGTTTCCCACGAGTATTTCCACGGGTCAACCCGCCCTGACTCGCGGGTGACCCGCACTCGTGACATGCCTTAATCTGATGTAACCCATATCCGAGCTCACCAGCGCTCGCCAACTGGATATCAGCCTTTGGGGTCTCAGCAGTTAGACATGAATTCGAAGTTTATGCCTGAGGACAATGTAGTGTGAGGCATTGATGCTACTTGCGAGTGCTCACATTTCCATGTGATCTTCCCTCCGCCTTAATAATATCATTGGTTCGTAAGGAAAGACACGGGTCGCGGGTACACCCGCGGGTGAGGGCGGGTACGGGTACGGGTCGTGATTTCAGACCCGCGCTCAACCCGTGTACCCGACCCGTGTACCCGCGGGTTTTTGCACATCTACTATTTGTCCATCAGTACGTAGTAACTTCGTTCAAATTTTTATGCTGCATAACAGCACATCACCCCAGCTCCAAGCTGTAGTATTTCCACACCCCAGTTCTTTTGCTATATTATTGTTCTTCCATGTCAAACCACTTATTCCCGGACACTTGGATCCTCCCTGGTACCCTGTGGATGTCGTTATATGTACCTCAAACACTCGAAAAAATGTTGAAATTTCGGAGCCCCTTCCGAACGACAGTGAGAATCTGCTTGGGATCACCTCCGAGGATGGTGGTGATTCCCCCAAACAGCCGATTGTTTCCGAAAATGTCGCGCAGGGTTCGGTCAACGGCCTCGTGGCACTTGCGGTCGTGTATAGGAGCTTCGTCCCATATGATCAGCTTTGTGAGCCGAAGAAGGGCAGCGCGCAAGCTCTCCTTGGGGATGGAGCAGGTTGACTCATCTTTGAGACCGTCGATGGGAATCTTGAATACGGAGTACGCGGTGCGGCCACCTCGGAGAAGAAGGGTGGCTATTCCCGAGGACGCAACGCAGTAATCACCTCGAAGATGGCTCGCCAGAGTGTTGTAAACAAAAGTCTTCCCAGTTCCGCTAGCTCCGCTGAGGAAAAATATTTTCCCTAGGTTTTGCGCGCCACAGAGTCAATGATCCTGCGGAAGGCGTGCTGCTGTTCTGTATTCATTCGCTCGAAATTAGCAGTAGCTTCAGGCTCCTACCCACCGCACGTTACGGGGTTGGCAATCTCAGTAGCAGTAGTTTAAGCGGAATCTCAATAAGTAACACAAAATGACAAATACCATCATAGCCCATCAATCCATCAGTTCTAGAGCTAATTCAAACTCCGAACTCTCAAAGGCCAACCCCTATGGCCCCATCCCCTAAGTCTGATATATGACTAGCGAAAGGAAGGAAATATATACTAATTATAGCGTATGAGGCCCTAGCACTGGCAACCATAGAAGAGGAAGGAAGGGACGTATCCGGCTCCATATGGGCAAGGGCGTGTATTTCCCACCCGCTTAGGATTGACCCCTCGGCATCATGGACTTGTAAGTATGCACTTCACAATTGCAGTGAATCAATTATATGGACATGCTGCAGACATTGACAGCTCTACGCCCTCTGCTTCGGAGATCCGGACATTTTTAGGCCTTGGGAATGAGATGTTATAATTGAGGCGGCGATTCCACTGCTGATTTTCGATCTCCAAGTCCGGAACCCCTTGATCTCCCTTGACATCCGGAGCGGAGATTAGCTATGGGCGAAGGACTTTCTCCGTGGTCACGCCGCAGAAAAAAAAGATGAGGAATAAATACACTGGTAATGTGCGTCGGACTTGCTTCCCGCATATAACAAACACCCACATCTGTTCATTGTTTGCTTCTGCCAACTTTAGGCGCTGGATCCATGAAACCAAGGTTCCAATAAAGCTCCCGCGTCTCAGCCTGGATAAGGAAACGGGTGTCCCGGTCATTTTCACGGATGTAACCAGCCTGCTGTCGGGAACAGCGATGAAGGCCGTCGTATCCTATGTCTCGGACTACGTGTCAAAGCTCAGTTTGAAATCTTTTCAGATGTTTGCCTCCGTATATGATGTCTTTGAAAAGAATTCCGAGATGATAGGGGGAACGGAGCGAGATCAAGACTATGCTCGCCACATGGTTAGGAAAATGGTGGACTCTATAAGCGCAAAAATGGAAATTGGAAGTCCTATGGCATCCATGTATCTCCTGGGAAACCATGACCATTATGCGAGCCATACTTATGTAAATTTCGCGTGGAGGTCGTATGTTGAATTCATTCGCGGTTACTGGTTGCCATTTAAAGAGGATGATGACAACGAACTTCATGCAGAGGATGAAAAAATACCAATTGGAAACTACGAAGGGCGCTTTGTCGCCACTTCAGGTGTTGATGATTACCGCTACAGGCCGATGGTATACAGAGAGGTAAATCTTTACGAGTTGATCCAGTCCTCTGACAAGAAGAAATGAAATCTGCGGGAGAAATTTGAGTTTGAAGAAGAAATCAGATGGGCCAAGTACCTAAAATCAGACTATCACCGCGCAGCGCTTCAGCGAATGGAGGAGGACGGTTATTCACTGGATGAAGAAGATTACGGTCTGGAGGACGACTTCGATTTTGAAGATGTGTGCGACCAGTATGATGATCTTGGTAGCAACAATAATGCGGATAGCCTCTTTAATTTGAAGGATGACGAACCTTCGGACTGGGAGACAGATGACGAGGATGATGTAGTCCTAGATAAACAGAAGCGCTTGGACAAAGAAAGAAGACCAACGAGACACGCATTCTTACCGAATCACGATCTATTCTTGACACATTCCGTGACATGCCATTTCGACAGGTTGACCAAGGTCATCCCTAACTTTATCGGTGGAGTGTTACCTCGCTCGGACCACGGTGATCGTGCCTTCTATTGCATGACTATGTTACAGCTCTTTGCAGAACTTAGGGCGTGGGCTGTTTTTTTTTTTTTTTTGGTAAGTTTTCACCAGAATAGCTGTTGTGAGCTTAATTTTCAATGGTTTTCCTTGGGAGTAGGCTCATTCGATTCGTGTAGTACGGGCGGAGGGAATGACATCTTGCGATTTTTTTCTGAGCACCCCAAAATCATTTACTAGGTCAGATTGGGGTGTTTTGACTTGCCTAAGAGCAGAACATGCCGCAAAGTAGCTGTAGTGCTCGGATTGATCTAGATTTTTAATATGATGCACTTATGGGTATTCCAGAGGGCAGAAAATACCGGGATAGTGAATGTGACTTGTATTTCAACTGTATCATACATGTAAACAGGTGGGATATCAGATATCCATGGGGTGAAGCTGTTCTTGGATTTCCCTGAGCTCCGTAATGTGGGCCAAAATATCAGTAGATTCGCTGGCAGTAGTCCGATATAGGCGACGGCGCATAGATAAAATTCCCAATTTCCCGCGAGATTCTTTAACAGTGACTAACTGTTTCCACACTTGCGCAGAGGTCGTAGCTCCCGAGATATGGATCATCTGAGAGTCGCCTATCGTCAGCTCGAGTTGAGTCTGTGCGCGAGCATCGTTATCGTCCCATTCTTCCATAAGTATAAGTTCAGCGGCGGTCGGTGTTCCGGCAGTTGCAGGTGTCGGATGGGTGTAAGTTCCCGAGACATACTTCAGCAAACCTCGATCCCTCAAAATTGAGGTGATGCGACGCTTCCAGCCCAGCCAATTGGCATCCTGGAGTGGCTCGATCCGATACATGCTGGATGAACCTTGAGCGGTTGAATTCGACATTTATTCGATGTATGTTGGGGTAAGCGGAAGTACTCGGAGAATGTTGTAGAGGCAAGAATAAAGTGTAAGCTGTCTCAAAGATTTAGGCCGGGGCCCATAACCTGTTGAGAATATACGAGTTGGTGGTTGTTGATAAAGAACCGGCAGTCGGTTCTCTGAGAGCTCACACGAAGTTTCGATGGGAACAAATAATAATTGGATTTTTTCTACATAGGTTACAGAGCTGCTTATATAGGTATTGAGGAGCTCCGAGTCATAAGGAGTCATAATGAAAAAGAATAAATAAGAAGGTACGAGAACGTACGGGGATGTCCGAGTTGCCCGATGCCCGAGGCATTACGGTTCCGGGCTATGATTCAACACCTTGTCTGTAGAGGTAGTGGGCTATCTAGGTTTTCATCCTTCACAGTGCTGCAGTGCACGTCCACTTGTCGCACAGTCAAGAGCTGCCGATGGTGTAGATTTTCGGTGGCATTCGGCCGACAGCGTGATGGCCGACAAACAAAACTCCCACACATGTTCTGGCAGGCAATTCTATCACCCAAGTCAAGCTTACGGAGGTTTCCTACGCCCCAGATACCCGTCGGGATGAACTAGCGGAAATCCCCAGTTGTCGGCAGGGGTCGCCATGGTGTGCCGACCTCGAAAGGGAGAGCAGAATAGATATCTATATCATTCAAAGGCATTGAAGGCAAGCTGATCGGCGTTGTCTTCACAAACAGGTACAATGTGATATGAGGGATCTGCTTACATAGTTCCTCAGTACTGCACTGACTCAGAAAAAGTATTGGATCACGTGAAAATCATAAAAGATTGATCTCATGCACGACTCTCTGCTTGTTTTGACTAGATTTTTCTGGCTCAAAGGATGGTCAAAGAGATGTCGTGTATGCATATCAAATACGGGATATTTACATCAAAAATCCAGAAAGATATTCGGGATTTAAACGTTAAGGGTGATCCAATTATTACTCTGGCAGGAATAAGGAAACACTTGAAGGATTTAAGCTTTAGCATCAAACTTTAATTGTGAGCGAGAATATCACAGCCAGGGTTCAAATTGTAGCTGTGGACTCCCCACGAGGGCTTTTGATTAGTTTGAAAAAAAGGACATTGGTATTTTTTTCTTTTTCTTCATTTGAGCCTTGAGGGACGAGGTTACAGCACTGCCACACCCGATATGGAGAGTTCCGTGACCTCTGGTTCAAGAACCAAAGCAGCCAGGACAATTTCAAACAGACAGGGCTGCTCAGAATAGTGCTGGGTATCATCTGGCAATTTGCGGCATGCAATTAGCTCTCCATACCAAGTCACGCTTTTCAAAATCCGTGATAAAAGAAACAAGCTAGGCTATATTTGGCAGTGTCTTCCTTTACAGGTTTCTCTCCTACTATTTTAACATTGCATTATGTTGGTTGACCTAAATTTATAGTGATCTGGGCTGCACCAGGACGTACAAGTTGGGCATTTTTGGGGCCTTTTTGTGCCAAAAATACTGAAAATAGCCAACTTGCGGGCCACGTTGCGAGCTTAAAACCCCATTGATTCTGGTGAACTAAATTGTGAATATGCTCCATTTTTCAAGTAATTTCAGCCTGCCTTCGCGGTTTTTTGATCGCGTGCGAATCTGCCAAGTCGATTTTCGAGAAAACTCCTGATTATTTTATTCTGAGACACCGCAACCGGTAGGTATAATATGGCTTAAATTGTTCAAGAATGCCTGAAATCACTCGAATTTGATGCCACAATTTTATTTGGAGTGATTCGACTCAGAAATGGACCTAAACGAGCACGTGCAGGACTTTCCATCGCCGCTGTATATTTCATTCAATTCGGCAGGGGGTGTGACACATTACCAAAAAAACCATTTCGGCAATTCCGCCGCTGGCGAAATTTTGCTTGACACCCGCGAAAATTTCGTGTGACACGGATTTTTTATTCGGCAGACCCCTGCGTCCCACTCACATGTTGCAGTCAAACATTAGGTTCCAACTCAACACATTGGTTGAATCCTCCGAGTCCATGGGAATTGTTTGCTGGATGATAGTCCTGTTGATTATGAGCTGAGCAAACATTTGCATGCTGGGTGGGAGATCGCCATGTGGATTAGAAGAGGATCAGATTCGAATATCTATGCATTCTAACCCCGTCTACTGAATAAATTTCAGATGCGGAGACGCGTCGGCACTTGGTCGGCACTTAAAGGGGAGGTCATTTGGTATCACTCATTGCCCGATCTAGTGATGCTCAGGGCCCGGCTTCAAGCCCTAGGCCCGCCAGGCTAGGCCCGGGCCTCACCAAGCCGGGCCGGGCCCGACGCAGGGCCTGAGCGGGCTCAGGGCTTAGGCTTGAGGATTCTCAAGCCCGAGCCGGGCCCTGAGCCCGTGCCTGAGCGGCACCCATGTAAGTCGATTTTTGCCTCCTTGCTGGGTGCAAACCTGAAGGTTTGTCGTATTTCAACTCAATGTTCAAGAAGAATCTGACGAGGAAAAATCCCTAGTAAGAAATCAGTACAATTCCGGGACATCAAGTTGCAAATGTACATCGCCGAAAACGGAAATTATGGTTCAATTGTTCAAATATGAACTTGTTACAGCTAATGTCGGTACCGAAGGCGCGAACGAAAATTTCTCGTTTTGGGATGTTTTCAGAGAATTGTCAGTAACTCAGCCAGTTCTGCACCGATTTTGTTGAAGCCTAGGTAGATCTGTCGGGCTAATTCATGCGCAATCAGTGATAGAAAGGAATTTGTGAAAATATTATGTATTGGGTAATCTGTGGTTTCAGGCTGTTTTCGGGCTGAATGCTGTCTAGCATGCCCAGAACATGTCCCAGTGACCTAATATTTTGGGAAGGACAAAATATATGCCTGGAGGAACATTTCATAGGGCCAGAATTATATAAAATCAATAGATCGATGCAATCTGTACAATATTTCTGAATGCCAAAGCTGCCACATTTCTCCAATGCAGCTACAGGAGTATAACCAAATTATCCGTACTTCTGGCTCTATGACATATTTTTCCAGGTATACATGTTGTCCGTCCCAAAATATTAGGTCACTCGGACATGTTCTGGGCATGCTAGACGGCATTCAGCCCGAAAACAGCCCGAAACCACAGATTACCCAATACATAATATTTTCACAAATTCCTTTCTATCACTAATTGCGCATGAATTAGCCCGACAGATCTACCCAGGTTTCATCCAAATCTGTGCAGAACTGGCTGAGGTACTGACAATTCTCTGAAAACATCCCAAAACGAGAAATTTTCGTTCGCGCCTTCGGTACCGACATTAGCTGTAAGGATTCCAAGCATAATATACCACTCCCATCAGATGCCACGAATAGTGAGATAGATAATGCTAGCCTCAGTGCCCGACTGCCACGACCCAATTTGTAAATAATGCAGGATGGCAGTTGTGCTATTTTTCTGTTTTCTGCGGCGCTACCAATGAGCGGATCTCTGCAATACAGTCGCTGAGCCGCACATGGACCTCTCGCGCGTTCTCCAGCAAGGGCTTGATGTTCTCCGGCGTCATGGCGAGCTTGGAATCGGGAGGCGTCGCGGGAGGCATCGAGCGGACAGAGCCCGTCTTGCCCCCCCGCCGCGACCGAGAAAACTGCCGCGAAGGACTCTCGGCTTTGGCTGTGGACTTGCTATCGGTGTGCTCCTCGACATTCGAAAGACGCGTCGTCTGAGCAGGCGCTCCCACCGGCAGATCCTGGATCGACGTCCGTGAGCCGAGGCGCATGACGGTGGTTGGGCGCCCGGAGACAGGAATCAGGAAGGAGGGGTGCATGTACGGAGAGCGTCCTTGGATGGTCGAGCCACCCCGCCGAGGGGATGCAGAGTCCTCCATGCGATCCCAGTCTTCCTCGTCGCCTATACTGTTGCTAGCACTTTCACGCCCACCAGAGATCCCACTGAAGGTGGTATACACCTCGTGGTTGTCGAGGGACGCATCGGCGACGGCGAAGGGTGGTGGGACCTTGCCTTTGCCGATCCGAAAAATAGACGCGAGGGACGGACGACGAGGGGAAGCCGTTCTGAGGGACGACGGATCAAACGGCGAGAGCAGTCGATGAGTTGAGCGAATAGACGCCGACTCGGGCCCCGCGCTCGCCTTCGCCCGCCGGCTTTGCGATTGTTTCACCTGTCGATGCTGATACAGATGCTGCGCATGCAGGACACTCGACGACTCCGTGCTCACAGACGTCAAAGATACCGGAACTGGAGGGGTTCCGCCGCCCTTCGTCAACGCCCTCAGCATATCCCGAATCCCACGGGCAACACTTGGACAACCTAAGTACAGCTTCTTGATAAATCTCTTTCCATCTCTATAAAATTCCAGGATCAAAATCAAGACGATGGCTACTTTCTGACTGCCGGCCCGACGCAATATTGGCTTCCATACCGCGGAACTCGCCGTTCCCGCACAAACACCTCCTATCACTTCTCCTTCAAATATACTCGGGTCATAAGTCGTCTTTAAAAAGCGGGGCTACTCAACCGCCGTCAAACTATACACAGCAGCAACTATTCGATTCAACTGAAGTGGTGGGGCGCTTCACCGGGCTCTTGTGTCGGTAAAGATTCAGATAACAACCCAACGAGTCAATTTGTATCTAGCATGCACATACTCATTCAATCATGTTATGTAGCAGAGAATACACCCATCCAAATGCAGACAACACTGTAAAAACAACACCCAACACCCGTGTTCCTTATAAAATCTCGGCAGTAATATGAGTCTATCCTTCCTCCATTTCTTTGCTGATGTAGCTGTTCAACTCCAAGCTGTACATATTTGGTGCATATAACTTACTAGGGGCAGTCAGAGTAATGTTTTTGAGGCCGTTTCTGGAGTCGTTTCTCGACTCGTTTCTGGACTTATTAAACAACGACTTAGTGTGGGAAATCGAGAAACGAGAAACGTCCCAGAAACGATGCAGAAACTCCTCCAGAGAAGTTTCTACGACGCTTCCAGAAACGGGTCGGTCAGATCTCAAATCGTTTCTCTCACGTTTCTGACAAAAACATTTTGCAGAAACGCCTTCAGAAACGACGTCAGAAACGACCCCAGAACGACTGAAAAGACTGCCTCTATTATCCCTTAGCATTTCATTTCTATTCAACTTAATTTAACTGGAAGATTTACCTTTGGATGCTTCATACATACTCGCAGGAATTGTTGAGGACTCAAGGGTAAATTTACCAGGTTAACTTACAGTCATGTGTTGACTTGGTGAAATACTGCAGGAGTGGTTCTTACAGTGCTGGCTGCATTTCAAAGACTTTGAGTGTTTTCTATCGTTGCTTAATGTAGTGGTTACATTGTTCGACCCGGGGCCCTTCTCGGTGAAATTTTGTGTAACCTTGTGAGGAGGCATATTGGATGCCAAAATCGGATTCCAGCACCTCAAAAGAATTGTGGAATTTGTCCTTCAGTCGGAGGAGCGTGAGTAAAGTTTCAACCGATTTTCTCTCAAGTTCGACCTGGCGCCCGATTTCCTCTAGGTTAAGTTTCTTGTAGCTTGGTGACGGGGCGTATTGGATGTCAACCCCTGATTCCAGCACCTCAAAAGAACTGTGGAATTTGTTCTTTAGTCGAAGTAGTGTGGGCGGAGTTTCAACCGATCTTCTCTCACACACACATTGTTCGACCTGGCGTCCAATTCTTCTCGGTTAAATTTCTTGTAACTCGGTGACTGGGCATGTTGGATGCCAACCCTTGATTCCAGCACCTCAAAAGAATTGTGGAATTTGCCCTTCAGTCGGAGTAGCGTGGGCGGAGTTTCACCCGATGTTCTCTCACCGGTTGCCTTTTGAATGGTCCACATTTTTGAAACGTGTGACTTGACATCATTTTGATTCCCAATCAAGCCCCGGAACCATTTTCTAAGCCGCAGCCCTACTCCCAAGGCAATCGGATCAAAATTGAGTCCGTGGCGCCGATTCTGCTGCCGACCGCGCCTTATGTTCTGTAAACGGCTGTAAATGATAGCAGAGCAACGTTGCACAAGATAAATTCAAGTTAAATTTTCGCGGCAAACCCCACTAACGGTATTCTCGCTAAAACAACCTAATTATTTACCGACTACCGAAATCTGCTCCAAATCAGTACATAAGCATGCGAAGCAGGGCATGGGGCGACAGTAGCTCTCTAAACAACGATTAATGTCAAGTCCATGCAAAGCAGCCAAACATTTCATAGAAATCTTAATGAGGGAATTCATATGGGCACACAGTGAATTCAGCAATTTAAAGGATAGGGTCGCCGCAAGATCTGAGAACTTCAGATCGCGAAAAGTCTGATTCTGAAAGTCGAGCACAATAACAATTCCGTGAATCGGCACACAGAATAAAGGTTGAAAGTTCGCAAAGTCTGAAAAGTGCGAGTGCATTGGGCATAGGAGTGGAGGTACAGTGGGACACATGGCTTGTATGGAATTCAAGAGCGAACACCGACTCATAACAATCTATATGAAGTTTGATTAAGCAATGGCTGTCTAGACACCAAATCGGGTTCAAGCACTGATTCGGTTAAGCAGGCAGGGGGGAGGGAGGGAGGAGGAAGCATTTGATCACTGAGCAATCAGTGATTAATGAGAGGCTTCTTTATTGCGTTTGAACACAGATTAAACTGGTTTGAACAAAGTTCAACGGTGTGGTTGCCAAAAAACCTCCTCTTGCGTGCCTCGAACCAGGGACCTCCTGGTAATGGAGACCTGGACCACGGGAGAGAAGAGGCATATCCAACTGCACCACAGAAACATTACCAACAATTGAAATTCTATGGTTCTGAAGGTGCTCCAGCCTTACTGTTCTCTCCCTCATTCAAAGTCTTTTTACATTCAATAGCATGGAACTTGGGAAGGGTTTATTTAACAAGGGTTAGTGTGGCTCAAAATAATCAGTGGTTGGCTGTAGTCGTTCAAGATAGAAGTGTATATGAATAGCAAAGCATAGAGTTGAACTGCTGTGGTGAGACAAGACAATCTGAGTGCAGATGATTGTATTGCTTCATGGGAAGGCACCAGTCACTAGCATATAGCTGTATCCACAAAAATGACCAGATTTAAGCTGATTTACTCTATGGGTCTGGTTAGTCACCTCTGTGTGACAAGGGCCAAATCCCGAATTCTTTTTATTGTTTACCCCCTTTGGCAGGCCGAGGCCACCATTTTTACTGTGTCATGTAGTACATTGTTCTGAAGAAATCCTGCAAATACAGGAGATCATTGAGGCTACGGTCACCTCTGCATTTTTCTTCCCAAATTCAGTTGAGAGTTAAACTTCATGGAGTTTTCTGGGCATGGCAAAAAGGTATCTGCGTGAACACTATGATTAAACCTTTGACACCCTAAAAGAGAATATTTCAAAGGCCCTGGCATTAGTACAGCTTACCACAATCAGACATTGGGAAAACCGCTGGTGTGGTGGGTGGACACATACCGCAGTGGGATGGAGACCCAAGATGTGCAGCTCCTGCTCCATGTTCATAAGTTCAGCTCAACAGAGTACATGTCTCGCAGATGCATCCCCGAGCACGTTGTGAGGGCATATGACCAGTAACAGCCATGTTTTGTACGACTAGCTCACCCATTTCTCTTAGGTGCTGGTTTCAATTTTCGCCAGAGTCCTGAGCTGTGTGAGACAGTACTGCTCGAATGGAGTTGAATGCTTATGTTTTTAGTTCATTCATCTAGTCGCCAGGGTCTGCAAGGGTGGTTGCAGCCACCCTGATTTCAACATAAGGTTCCATTCTTCAACTCTTGTGATGCTTGCTAACATTCAAGACGAAGTTGAAGTGTCTCGGGTAGAGTGAAGCACGAATATACATTCGCGAATATGAATATTCATCAAAGTTGGAGAAGTGATATTCGCATTCGTACGAGTATTGATGGCGAATATTCGTTGATTAGTAAGCAGTATTCGCGAATATTCGTTGATTAGTAAGCAGTATTCGCGAATATTCGTGAGTGGCAACTATTCACATTCAGCGAGTTTGAATACTCATTAGTTGCGAGTTATTCACGAATACCATGTATATAGAGTTCAATTTCAGCTACTGAACTCCAAGCTGTCATCTTCAACAACAAACTCCCTGTCAGGAGTCCCTGATCTGAGGTTGCTCTACTGTACTATTCTAACCAAATGTTCATGCCATGTCACCTGTCACCACAGGTGTTCACTCGACTTGGTGTTCATCACCAAAAATTACCATAAATAGATGGCCAGCAAGTGCCGGCCAACATCTTTTGACATTTTTTTTACCCCTATTTCAGCCCAAAAACTGGAATGATGCCATTACATGCACTAAATTTGTTCAGTTTACCACCCTCTATCACCCGTCACTTGAACATTTGATTAAAATACTACAGTATTCCACGGTGATTAACCGAGGATTACCCGACGAATATTCGCGAATATCGACTTCTCCAAAACCTGATATTCGCATTCGCACCAATAGCACTGCCACCTCAATTCACGAATACGAATATTCGCGATTCGCGAATGGCTTGGCACGAATATTCGTGATATTCGATACTCGTGCTACACTCTAGTCTCGGGCATCTTGGGTAAGTTGTATTTTACGGCTGAGTGCAATTACTGGTTCCTTTGACTCGATTTGGGCTATGTGTTCCGTTTCAACCCTAATATACAACTCTGCAGGTTCACGACTTCAACATGTCGGAGGTTTGCGCATCTCGGGTAAGTTGTATGCCAAGTGCAATTACTTACTTGAAGTTTTAATACTAGTTCGGGCATCTATTCAATAGGGGCCTTTCTGTTCATCCTTTGAATCCTCCGACTTATAACCCCAGTGTGTGCTCCGAATTATGCTCTATTTTGTTCAACGGCAAGCCTTTTTCTTTTTTCCCCTTTTGTTTTTCCCAATATATATGCCCCACTAACTCACCAGATACCATCGGGATGGGGAGATTATGCTTTGACATCAAAGCAAGCTACAAGACAGTGGGAAGGAGACCTGGAGCCAAAGCTGGGTTCTGAATTCATCTTGGGTTTCTTCCAGAGTAACAAACTTGGTCCAATATTCAGCCTTATTTTTATATAAATTAAGTGTTGTCCCGTTACCGGGCTCTGCTGCTGGCCAGCCTTACTTGCTTTATATGGTAAACTTTAACAGGTTGAATCCGTGCCTTAGGGCCTGATCGGCAACCATTAATTCATGCGTGAATCTGGAAAAGTCACGATCAGTCACACCCGATCAAACTCTTCGCCCGCGCCCACTTCCGCCGCCCGAAGCACCGTTCTACGCGTTCTCATGGCCGCCGCGCACATAGTGAATCGAAATGACGTGCACAATCTCTCCCCGGAAATCCTTCAGCTGATCCAGCGCCGCCGACGCGCTCTATGCACCGCCGCGCTTGCAACCGTGTTTTGTGCCGACAGTCTCTTGCATCTAGAACGCCCTATTCCTATACCTCGTCACACCTCCATCCTCACAGGTCAGGACTGGCTTGACGAAATCATCAATGGCCATCCAGAGCGGTGTCTCGACCAGCTGGGGATGTATCCGGCGGCTTTCCTGTTGCTATGCTGGGAATTCACCGCAAACGGAGCTCTTGCCAACAGCCGACACATCACCGCAGCGGAACAAATGGCCATATTCGTCTATTGGTTTGTGCATGCGAGCAGCCAGAGGGACTTGATGGAGCGTTTTCAGCGGTCGAACGACACCATCAGCAAATACACCAACCTCGTACTTGACATTGCTGTGGACAACTTCTATCAGAAATATGTGCAGAACCCCGCCGACTCCACTCCCCCCAAAATCGCCAACAATCCTGCATATTTTCCCTTCTTTCGTTACTGCCGAGGGGCTGTCGACGGTACACACATCAACGCCTTCGTGCTCGCTGCTGATACTGTCCGTTATCGAGATCGCCATGGAGATGTCACCCAGAACGTCCTGGCGGCGTGTGATTTCGACCTCCGCTTCACATACATGATGCCTGGGTATGAAGGAACAGCTGCAGATGGACGACTTTTCGATACTGCGCGGCGCAATGGATTTGCCTTGCCCCCACATCGCTATTACCTCGGAGATGCTGGATTCCCCAATTGCGACCTCATTCTAGCCCCCTTCATCGGTACACGCTATCACCTGAAGGAGTGGGACAGCAGCGGGTGCGAACCGGAGACACCAGAGGAGCTGTACAACCTTCGGCACTCGCAACTCCGAAATGTCATTGAGCGAATATTTGGCGTCACAAAGCGGCAGTTTCCCATTCTGATCTCCAGCCCCGAGTGTTCGTACGAGGTACAGTCAAAGATTGTGGCGGCGGCGGGAGCTCTGCACAACTTTCTTTGCATCCATGACCAGCTTAACTCGTTTGCCTTCGAAATCGACAATCAAGAGGAGTACGATCCCGACGCCCACCCGTTCCTCGCTGGCGCTGTCATTCCGGAGCACCGTGTACTTGCAATCACCGAGGAGGAGTCGCATAGGGCAAACGCGCGGCGGGAGCAGATGATGATGAGCATGTGGGCTCAGTACATTGCAGAACATGACGACTAGTACAAATGTAACGACGATACAGCTGGTTATGGAATGACAGACATGCGAAGAATTCGAGTGGGTCCCAGATGATCACAATGAGCAACGAAGATAGCAAAGAACTACACCCAATTAAAGGGCACCTCCATCTCCTTCTCGGTCAACACGCGCTTGAGCAAGGCGATGCGCTGGATGCGATGCGGGGCTTTGATAAAGATACGCGCGCGCATTTCGTTCGCGCTCAACGCGTCCAAGAAAAGGGCGTAGTATTCGCCGTCGGGGTCGTCGGGGAGGAGGGTGGGGTCTGCGATCAAGGCATCCACGATTTCGTCCACATGCGAGGTGTCTGCCTTGGTGATGATGGGCGCAGACATGCCCTGGCCGATTGCTTTCAGCCCGCGTGCGATCTCGCTCCCGGTTTCAGCATTGCGCGACGCACGACGCCCGCCAGAGCTCGAGCCGGCCGAGGCCGAACGGTCACGGTCGCGTGCACCGGCCTTTGTCTTCGGCTGGTTGCTGTTCTCGTTCTCCTCTTCATTGCCAGGGGTGTCGGAGAGTCGACGACGTTTGGTGGGGCGAGGGAGGAGCTCATCATCGTAAGGCTTCGGGGACGGGGGTTGGTTGGGTGTAGAGTCCGAGTCTATGTCGATGGCGTCGTTCTCGAGAGTCTGGAGCGGGCCGCGCTTCTGTGGTGACAACAAGGAGGGAGCGGCGGCGGAGGCGGAGGCAGAGACAGAGGGGGATGCGAATGCGGATGCAGATGCGGATACGGAGGCAGAGGCAGAGGATGACTTGCTTTGCTTTGACTTGGACTTTGTGAGATGCAGGACATGCTCGCCGGTGGCCTTGTTGCCGCCAAAAAGGCCCACGAGGCGATTGTAGTAAGGGCACGATCTCTTGAAACACTTCGCGTACTTGTCGCCAAACTCCTACATCCCATTAGCATAGAGTTGGATGCGAGAGTTAGCTGCACGCACCTCCGTAAATTTTTTGACAAAATCTGTCTCAGCCGTAGCCTTCTTCTCCCCGTCGTCCCATCCAACTCCACTCTTTCCGCGCACGAATTCGTATTCCTCGAAGATGCCCTTTACCTGAAGGAAGATGAGTACGAAATCAATGAGCAGCGACATCATAATCACGTATCGCAAACGATTCCCGACATGGTCTTTGGAGCGAATGGGGCGCGTAGGGAACCGCTTCTTGAGAGCAGCAGAGATCTCCGTGAATGATTTGGCCTTGAACCCATTGCCGCTGAGGTATGCGGTCGGGTCGTTGTGCAGATAATCTAGCGCGTAGTTGGTTTCCAGTTCCGTGAAAGAGTGGGAGGCATTGTCGGCAATTTCGGGGGCGACGTCGTCGTTGGCAGAGGGGACAGAGAAGGCAGGGTCATCGGGATGAGAGGCCATGGTGTGGAAGGAGCGAGGGAGTGGGTGGTGGCCGCCAGCAGTCGAGGGAAGCAAAGAGGAAGCAAAAAGAAGATGCGTGACAGAAGCGTTACAAGAATTCACAGATTCACGCGTGAATTAATGGTTGCCGATCAGGCCCTTACTGTAAAAAGACTTTGAATGAGGGAGAGAAAAGTAAGGCTTGAGCACTGTCAGAACCATAGAATTTCAATTGTTGGTAATGTTTCTGTGGTGCAGTTGGATGTGCCTCTTCTCTCCCGTGGTCCAGGTCTCCATTACCAGGAGGTCCCTGGTTCGAGGCACGCAAGAGGAGGTTTTTTGGCAACCACACCGTTGAACTTTGTTCAAACCAGTTTAATCTGTGTTCAAACGCAATAAAGAAGCCTCTCATTAATCACTGATTGCTCAGTGATCAAATGCTTCCTCCTCCCTCCCTCCCCCCTGCCTGCTTAACCGAATCAGTGCTTGAACCCGATTTGGTGTCTAGACAGCCATTGTTTAATCAAACTTCATATGGTTACTGGACTCATGCATGAGCACGTACGCAGGCGGTGGGCACGCACGCAGTGGTGACGAGGTGTTTCGTCTGAGGAAACGAAGTTGAACAGTGATAAGTATACCAATCGAGTTTTGACTTACACCCATGTACGGAGAAATAAGCTGCAGGGATAGGGAGCAGCACATCTCACTACCAAAATAAGGTACAACCATAGGTGGTGTCAAGATTCTGTGAGAAAGAGAGAGGAAAGGATTTAAGCACTTGTTAAGAACAAATCTCAACATCGGAGCAATTGGCGTCGGGTTTTCGACCGATTTGATTGATGCTTATCTAAACATTCAAAATTTGGCTGAGCTGTCAAAATAGGGCGCTACAGGACCCACTAACAAAAGTTAGTGGGCATACACCCACATTGTTTGCGGGTGATTGTTCCGGGCTGCTGTCAAAAAGTCTGTCCCATGTCAATCTCTGCGCTCTGGGGAGATAATAAGGTGGCGTAGACGAAAACGATGGAAAAGAACTCGCCATGTTCTCCTCCGACCTCTTGATAACGATGGGAACGCCCAATTCCCTCGCCTGGTTGCGCAACTGGGAGAGCTGGCGTACAGCTTCTCTGGCACTCGTATACCAAACCTCGCCGTCAAAACTCAGCCGGAAGAACGCCAACTTTGTCGTCTCATTCTTGCCAGCCCATCTGGCCGCAAGCATGGAGACGAGGGAGCCCATTGCGATGTCCGTCTTGTGCCATTCGAGATCTAGTGACTCCAGCACGGGTAGAAAGCGTGGGGTTGTGGTCATCTCGTAGAGAAGACTGGTGAGGTTACTGATCGACCATTCAGGTCCAACATATCTTATTTTCAGGTGGGTGCAGACTGGATATACAGTGGTGTGCGGGATTGTATGCCCCCATATTGAGGTTGAGTGTCTTTATGGAGGATTTAGAGAGCGCGAGAAAGGAATCCAGTGCTGCTAGGTGGTAGATCTGAAAGTGTTCGAGGTCGAGTTTCCCGATGCCAGGCAGAGTAAGGTTTTGGAGCAAGGTAGGCGGCTCATAATGGAAAGAAATCAGACGGAGAGTGTGTAACCGGGGAAGGACAACGATTGAGGTAGGTGGTCCATAAAGAAAATCGAGAAATGCTGAGAGGATCTCGAGATTCGGGGTGAGTTTCAACACCTCCACAGATGTTTTAGCATCGCCGTAAAGGTGGAGCGATGTGAGCTGAATCCAGGGAAGTGAGATCCGGACAGGAGATATCCCGAAGCTGTGGGGCGCGGAGGAATGTGGTTACCGTGGTGAAGGGCTTATCGTCCCGCGGGGGGTTAGTGAGGTGGAGTGAGAGTTTTCTTAGGGAGGGCAAGCCGCGGGTGCTGTCGATAGGAAAAAAGATTGGTTCGAAAAGATCGAGATTCACAGTGGACCACTGGGAGGAATACTGAGCGAGGATGGACAGAATCGGCTCTACGGGCCCCCACAGTGACATGAGTGATGGAAACCGGATATTCAGGTCCAACGGCAGGCTTCCAGCGCGCGGCAGCCAGCACTGAAGACTGCGAAACATGTTACGACAGTGGATGGACCAGCGTTAATATGGCTGGCGTGAAAGGATGTCCAAAGTGCAGGAGTGGAGAGTGCAACGGCTCTCCACGCGTTGCAAATGCTTTCCAGTCGCAAGGGAGAGCGACGGTAGGTGAGTTCAACACAGTGCAAGAAGATTTCGGAGAGGATCTCCGGCGGGATACCGAGGACGGGATGAACGCCGTCACCTGCCCACTGCACGCCGCTCGATTCGCTCTCCGCCAATGGTGCCTCAACGGCAGCGAAATGTCTTTCACTTTTCGTCAGATGTGAACGAGGCCGCGTGTCGAGTATGACTCGCGAGGAAGAGTCGTTAGTGCGAGAAACCGTCGAAGCGTCGGGGTCACCCTTTACGACGATGGATGATCCTGTATATGAGTCCGGACTCGGGAAGCTGAGGCTGAGAGAAAGAGACGCAGAAGGTGAGAAACGAAAAGAAGAAGCGGTAGAGGCCAAGAGCGGAGTTGAAGCGGAGTTTCAACTCTGTGACGGTGACGGTCACCATGGATATCGACACTTTGATTGTCCATCAACAACTCGAAGACATGGAGGATGAACAGCCTCTCATGGCGGGGACCGCAATGGCCATAATATTGGCCGGAGCCATCGAGACGCAGAGACTGCATGCACGGATCAAGGTAGTGGCTACCGGCAATGGCATAGGATTTTGATCGCATCACCGTGCGCGTCCGAATTGGGAAGCCCAGCCAAAATGTGATCGACGTTGGCTAGACTCACCACAGGCTCAACCAGCGAGTTTTGCCTATGGGTTAATAGAGAGAAATTGTTCAGAATATCATTTTATGTGTATTCTTGGCAAAAAAACCATTTTTACACGTGCTGTAAGCATGAAATTGGCCAAAGTTGACATTTCAGGATTAAATATTTTCAAGGATTTCGGCCAAGAATACAAATAAAATAGCTCAAAACAATTTCTAGACATTTTTCCGGAGCCATATCGGGTGTGTGTCGGCCGGTGTTGGGATGATTTGGATGAGAGGGAATACACGGCCAAACAAACTGAAATCCGCCGGTCTTGTACTCTCTGGCTGATTTTTCACCAGCAAAGCTATGTAGAAGCCTCACAGGCAACATGTAATATGTTTGCTGGTGCCACAGAGTGTTATTGTGGTTTTAAACGAGTCGACTGCCCAAAAGTTCCCTTGCCATCAAAAGGCTTCCGTAACGCTTAAATAAGCGCACGGCGATCGAACCGCGGTTGCCGATAGCCAAAGGTAGTCCGGGCAGTGCTTACGTTCTCAATTTGGTCGGTGGGTTCGGAGAAGTGGCCTAATCCGTTTATTTGACGAGGGTATAATCTAGAGAGGGGGCAGGGACCCCCACTTCAGATTATACTTACAGCCTTTTGCGGAACTTAGGGCGCGGCCATTTTTTTTTTTTTTTGTAAGTTTTTGGCAGAATGGCTATCCTGACCTCAATTCTCAACGGATTCCCTTGGTGGTAGGCTCATTCTACTCGTGTTGTAAATGCGGAGGGCATGGCATCTTACGATTTTTTCTGAGAACCCCGAAATCATTTATTAGGTCAGATTGGGGTGTTTTGAGCTGTCTGGGAGCAGAATATGCCACAAAGTAGCTGTAGTGCTCGAATCGACCTAGAATTTTGATACAATGCACTCATGGGTATTACAGAGGGCAGAAAACACCGGGATAGTGAATGTGACTTGTATTTCAACTCTATCATACATGTAAACAGGTAGGATATCGGGTGAATTTCCCTAACAGCAGTAAATTTGAAATACAAGTTACATTCACTATCCCGGTGTTTGCTGCCGTCCGTAGTACCCATAAGTGCATTGTATCAAAATTCTAGGTCAATCCGAGGACTACAGCTACTTTGTGGCATATTCTGCTCCCAGACAGCTCAAAACACCCCAATCTGACCTAATAAATGATTTCGGGGTTCTCAGAAAAGATCGTAAGATGCCATGCCCTCCGCATTTACAACACGAGTAGAATGAGCCTACCACCAAGGGAATCCGTTGAGAATTGAGGTCAGGATAGCCATTCTGCCGAAAACTTACAAAAAAAAAAAAAAAACTGGCCGCGCCCTAAGTTCCGCAAAAGGCTGTAAAATGGTTGTACAGTGGTCAAAATACGGTTTTGGGGTGAAATATCGGCCCATCAAGCCGAGGTTCGTGTGCATTTGTTTGGCGGCAGCATTTAACGGCCCATCGTGCCGAGGTTTGCATACATTTGTTTGGATTGACATGCAGAGCCCTCAGTCATCGTGTAAAAGCACCAGGGCAGTCAAAACAAATCCAAGGAGACAGTTCGAACCCAAATTTGAGCCCTCAGCCATCATGCAAAAGCACCAGGGCCGTCAAAACAAATCCAAGGAGACAGTTCAAACCCAAATTTCGCTGGCTATCTTCCCAGCAAGAGCCCACTAAAATCCGGCTTGAAATGGTTGTGCAGTGGTCAAAATACTGTTTTGGAGTGAAATCTCGGCCCGTCATGCCGAGGTTCGCATGCATTTGTTTGGATTGACATGCAGAGCCCTCAGCCATCGTGCAAAAGCACCAGGGCTGTCAAAACAAATCCAATGAGACAGTTCGAACCCAAATTTCGCTGGCTATCTTCCCAGCGAGAGCCCACTAAAATCCGGCTTGAAATGGGTGTGCAGTGGTCAAAATACTGTTTTGGAGTGAAATCTCGGCCCATCATGCTGAGGTTCGCATACATTTGTTTGGATTGACATGCAGAGCCCTCAGCCATCGTGCAAAAGCACCAGGGCTGTCAAAACAAATCCAAGGAGACAGTTCGAACCCAAATTTCGCTGGCTATCTTCCCAGCGAGAGCCCACTAAAATCTGGCTTGAAATGGTTGCACAGTGGTCAAAATACTGTTTTGGTGTGAAATATCGGCCCGTCATGCCGAGGTTCGTGTGCATTTGTTTGGTGGCAGCATTTAACGGCCCATCGTGCCGAGGTTTGCATTGACATGCAGAGCCCTCAGCCATCGTGCAAAAGCACCAGGGCTGTCAAAACAAATCCAAGGAGACAGTTCGAACCCAAATTTCGCTGGCTATCTTCCCAGCGAGAGCCCACTAAAATCTGGCTTGAAATGGTTGCACAGTGGTCAAAATACTGTTTTGGTGTGAAATATCGGCCCGTCATGCCGAGGTTCGTGTGCATTTGTTTGGTGGCAGCATTTAACGGCCCATCGTGCCGAGGTTTGCATTGACATGCAGAGCCCTCAGCCATCGTGCAAAAGCACCAGGGCTGTCAAAACAAATCCAAGGAGACAGTTCGAACCCAAATTTCGCTGGCTATCTTCCCAGCGAAAGCCCACTAAAATCCGGCTTGAAATGGTTGCACAGTGGTCAAAATACTGTTTTGGTGTGAAATATTGGCCCATCACTCTGGATGGACTGTTGCTAGATGCTCCGGCATATTGTAACGCCATTGGGCACGTTGGGCGTCGCCGGGTCGGGGCACATGGGCGGACACATTCTTCGCAAGCAGAAGGCGAGCAAAATAAGAAAGACAGGAAGAAAGACGTACATTGCGGGGAAGAGAACCTATAAATAATAATGCTGAGCATGCGATCCGAGTGCCATTCAGGCACACCTGGCAAAGAAGTGGAGTGCGGTGCGCATCTGACTACGTTGAATTGAATTGTACAGCCTCGAGAAGCATCGAATCTAAACAAAGGAGGAAAACCCCGTAAACCCAGTGTAAATGGGGGATTGTTGGAACAGGGCAAACATGTACAACCTGATACGAGGCATCTGCTTAAGATACGAGAAATCAATAAACAAGCGTCAACATACACAGGCGGTGCCCACTCCCAGTACTATGAACCAACCCTTCAACAATTACCCGGACTCGGCCAGCGCCGCCAGACTCCGGATGCGGTCGATATTGTTTTTGGACTATTACTCCTCTCTCGCAGAGGCGAGGCACCGACAGATTTCATGGACCAACACTCTCAGCAAATACCTGGCCTTGGCCAGGGTTCTCAGAATGTTGGAGTCCCCGCTATGGCTGATGTCATTCCCGAGCTTTCCAATATTTGTACTGTTTAGCTCGAGGTCATGCTTTTTAAAATGCAATCCGGTGTATTGTACTGTTTAGGTCAAGGTCATGCTTTCACAATGCAGTCCGGTGTATTGTATTGTTTAGGTCAAGGTCATGCTCCTCAAAATGCACAAATACTTGTTGGGCTCGGTACAATGCCACAGGCCAAATACAAAAAATCTGAGCCACCCAAAAGTTGCGGAAGGACCAGGGCTGTCCATTCCCAGTGAGCGCACATGGATCAAGGGCTTCGGACTGTGGTACGAGCCAAACTGTTTGTTTCGTTCCAGGTCATGCCTTTCAAATGGCAGCCTGGTGTGTTCCATTGTTTGGATCGAGGTCATGCTCCTCAAAGTGCAGTCCGGTGTATTTTATTGTTTAGGTCAAGGTCATGCTCCTCAAAATGCAGTCCGGTGTATTGTACTGTTTAGGTCAAGGTCATGCTCTTCAAAATGCATCGCCTTTACAAGTAGTTTCACGCTATATTCACCATTTTTCGATCCTGTACAAATCCAGAAAGCCATTTTTTCAGAAGCCCCTTATTCATTTTATTGCAGAATATCTCACCATTTCCGATAAGCGTTTACAGTAACCGTCTCTAATTTTTTGAAATCGATCAAGGTTCATGTCAGCATTTTATTTGGAATGATTATACACAGAAACGAGCCCAAACGAGCCGTGGGCATTATTTTTTTTCCGCCACCGTACGCTGTACCCTTCTTACAACTTACTTCAGGTTCGAGTGACACCACGGTGACCTGCGCGCCCGCAAACACCCACAGGATCAACCAGGTGACCCGGCGGCGATCGATTATATCAGCACTGGTGGAACCGGAGGTAGGTGGGTAACCGAAACTGAACAGAATTGTGGAACAATTGTGGACTGTGGCGATGATTCTGGGTACAACGTCAACCTAAAGTCGTGAACGGAGCTCCGGTGTAGAATAACTCATATCCTCTGGCTTTCCCCTCCTTCTCGACTCCCAGTCACACCATGTCCGAGCCATTGTTCTTCCGTCCGCACTCCTCCACCGCACCGGGAGCAAAAGAGACGCAACATATCTGCGAAAAGTATCAAAAGTTGAAAATCCGTTTCCATGATCTGGAGAGAGTGAGTGCGTCCCACGTCGTTTGCAATCCTACATTGAACCAACCTTGGCGTTTCTTAGAAAATAATTCATTCGGATACGGTCGAGGAACATGTGGAACATCTGTGGAAAGTATTTGAGATACTTTGTCGAGAAAATTATACTTTGTTTGCATCCGATTGAAGGTCCTGGGACATGTCATTGACGAGCAGGGAATCCGCATGGATCCGCATAAGGTCGATAAGGTGATAAAGACCACCTGTGTGTTTACCATCTGCGGCTTTCAACTCATATAAATTATTACTCATCACCAAACCCGGGAGAAACTAGTAAGGCCTTATCAGGCCATATAAGGATCACCAGGCATATCACGGTCATCAGCGTGATGAAAAACACAACTGGACTTATGATGGATCTAAGTGCCACATAAGGGGCATTAACCTGACGAAGGTACATCAGGCTTGTTCAAATGCACCACACTGCGAGGCCATATAAGACCATAAATGTTCAAATATTCGACCAAGAAACAAACAAAATAAAAGATAAAAAATTGCGGAGGGAGGACAGAGAAGGGACGGCAATAAAGGAGTGGACACCGGCACGATTATAGATCAGGATTGGAGGGACGCGAGAGTGAAGACACAGTGGAGAGAAACCAGGGAGGTGTGCTTGAGTGCGGAAGACAGATCTTGATTACTCTTGAAGCGGGCTTCGAGTCAGTTAATCTAGTCCGACGTTGAGGAGATTTGCTGTCTTGATGCGAGTACTTCTTGAAGGGGCTTCGAGCGAGTTGAACGTGACCTTGAGGGAATTGCTGTCTTGCGGAGGAGGATTTGAGTGGGCTGGTGAGGATGGAGATTTGAGGTGGCTTGCTTGCAGGTAGGTCATGACTTGCTCCTGGACCGCGGCGCAGGCACAGATATCGAAGACAGAACGGCACAGGTGCACTTGACGCTTGACATCGGTAGGTACCCATTTTTGCATGCGCGGGGTCGCGAGCTTGAGGACGTCGTTCTTCGACTCAAAGGCGAGTATGGACGGGGCGGAGTAGAGGAAGGATAGAGAAGGGGGAAGGGGCGATGAGAGACGAGAGCAAGGTGTGGCGTGATGGGAATCCGAACATTGTGATCTGTTTGTTTGATTGCGCACGGACCCCCGGGCAAATCACCCCGACTCGGAGTCCGATCAAATCCGTCGCACACGCCCATGCCCGCAACCACGCGTACGCCACGTTCAGCAGTTCGCACCGCTTCAGCGCAAGAGGCGAGCGATCACTCTCGATCAGACACAGACCTCATTGACAGGGCCCCCAAATCGGGACACCCGTGATCCATCACCGACTTTACTTGGTCTCAACACTCAACTCTTTATTGTGACTTCAAATCTTGTCAGATAAGGTCCGGGATTTGCTCTACCCCCCCATTTTCATACATTCCAGACATTTCTGTATAATCCGGCACTACTCTCGCCCTCCCTCCGTATCCCAGCCATCCACTGCCTCCTACACAGGCCAGCTATCTTCCTTTACTGCACTACGTACAGTGTTACATGGGCCCCAAGGGGCCCGCATACACTTTAATGGAATTTGAATTGAATTGAATTGAATTAATTTTTTCAACCCGGCTGTGGCACGTAAAAGATTTTTGAATGCTTTCTCATTCCTTTTCGGCACGCTTCGGCCATGACCAATCTCACTGACAAACCCCGCGGTGCCCGGTCCGCAACGTTCAGCCAACGTTGGAGAGGGCCTAGAGCCTCTGAGGGCGGGGCTCGCAGCGGGAGGGTAAAAGCAGGAAGGCAAACCCAAGATGATGACTAATCCTACGACATGTGGACCTAACAACAACAATCTCCTCGACTCATCTCGCAGACTCCTCCAGGCGCGCCACAACGTTCAGCAACATCGTCGCCTCGTCATCGGAGACTAAACCGGTGGCTGTACCCCCCCCCCCCCCCCCCCCTCTGACAGCTGTCACCGACAAAGGCAGGTCTGTGTCAGGAACTTTAGGATCGCTCGCCTCTTGCTTCAGCGCTTGGCAGGTTGGCACAAGGAAGGGAGAAGCTCCTCCGCCTTTATTTCTATTCCCCAATCTGAGTAGAAAGGCTATCAGATCATGTTGCACGTCAAATATTCGAGGGGAGTGGCAAGGAAGGAAGACTGTAGTATGCAACAGCAATTCAGATGGTGATGCTAACAGCAAGAATTCGAGCATGGTAAGTTCATGGGGGACGGTCGCGTCAATAAGACACAGCCGGAGCGGGCCTTGTCAAATAGATATCTTGTGAATTTACATAAGGGTTGTAAATCTTTAACAGGCCGGTAAAGCCTTAACAGGCCTTACAAGACACATGTCGGGCTGATAGCCCCTTACAAGGCAATATCGGGCGGACGAGCACGTTATAAGACCTGCTATACCCCATCAGTCAAGATGATCCGCATCAAGGCATATCAGAAATCTCCGGTTTTGGTGATGACTGGGTTACATTTTGAACGGCGTGACCCTATTGCCTTTTCAATGGTCCACATTTTGAAACGCATGACTTGACATCCTGCAAACCATTTCAATTCCATTGAAGTCCCAGAGCCATTTCTAAGCCGCGCCTCCCAAGAATGGATAGCCCTGATTACTGCGAACATTTGCAGCTCTCCAGATTGCACTCGGAAGCGCTATTGCGCTTTCCAGAGCGCAATTACTGGGTTACATTTTGAAACGCGTGACCCTATTGCCTTTCCAATGAAGTCCCAGCGCTATTTTGACCGCATGACTTGACATCCTGCAGACCATTTCATGTCCAAGCATATGAAATAATTTGTGCAGTGGCAACCCGAAATTCTTTCGGAAATCACATTGAGCTTCCGAAACGAGGTTTGAAACATTTTGATTTACTATCTGCAGGTTGCACAGGATGAGATGAGCTCAAAAATATGAGCAGATAGGCCAACATACTGTAGTATTTCGTTCAATTTGTAAGGGGGCCAAGGTCAGACTGTTGCGACAGTGTTTCACAGCAAGTGCCAGGAACAAATTCAAGACCATTTTGGGTTTGGGGACTGGCGGGATTGTCGTCTTCTTCCACAACATCACTTGTGGACGCATCAAGACGTACAAGAGAGGTTCGGTCAAGATTGTACGATCAACTGCATGATCCTGTGACGGATGCACCGGCATCATCAGACTTTTGACACAAAACTTGCGCCTTGTCGTAAGCTCACAAGGTCAAAAAGTTGAAAAACCGAAAAAAAAAACAGAATACCATTTTGGATCATATCAATAGCTGGTGATTTGAGCTCACAATCGCCCTCACAAGATGGTCATTTTTGCCTTTTTTTGCCCAAATTTAGCATTTTTTGCTAAAAATGACCATCTTGTAAGGGCGATTGTGAGCTAGTCTGTAGTTTACCGCACGCCGGATGTTAGGAGATCGACCTTGTTACGTAAAGTGCGGAGTTTGAATTTCCGCTTGGCTCTTGAAGTCTTCTCCGACCCTCAATGAACTAAGTTTGGAAGCCATTTGACATTTTTTGACATTCTAAATCCAACTGTCTCTTCAGATTTTACCCTCTCGACTCCACCAAGGGTAAATAGAAACAGTGAGATAATCACGTGGCCGGCCGAGTAAAATTTATTCGCCTGATTTGAAACTCGATGAGGAAGTTTTGGCTGGAGACAATGTTTAATACACCTTACTTCACCATAATCCGAGTAAAAACGCGTAAAGAGACGCTGCATTGCCACGAACGACATCCGAAAAATTTTAAGATTACATAACAACACCGATCTCCGATCACAGATCGCGGGTAATCGACAGACTACAACATGCGAGGTACGAGCCCTCAACTGTTGTAGCGTCTGTTTATAAGAGACTAATTGTGAGCTCAAATCACCAGCTATTGATATGATCCAAAATGGTATTCTGTGGGCAAAAAAAGGCAAAAATGACCATCTTGTGAGGGCGATTGTGAGCTCAAATCACCAGCTATTGATATGATCCAAAATGGTATTCTGCACTACTTAACGAGTACTTTTAGACTATCTAAGCAGTTCTTACTCAGAGTGGCACCAAAAAAAGTTGGTTTCACACCCTGAGCAAAAATGTGCTATATCTTCACAATTTCCTTTTTTGGAAGTCTCATTTTCGGTTTATAAGTTATTTGGGGCAATTCTGTGCCTGAATCCTGAGAACCACCACCGTCCATCACTTTGTGCCATGACGAGTATGTATTTTTACGATTCATCATGTATTTTTTTGTCAATATATGCCTGCCGCTGTGCCCGACTCGGCGGCGGGGTGTCGGGACGATGAGCTCGAGGGCGGCAGTAGGGCAGCGCGGCTGGCAGGCACGGGCCGCATCGCCCACATACATGTAACACGCTGAAGTCCACACACTTGAAATATTGAAGTTAGTGAAAGTTTTATTGAGGGTTATTGGAAGGTTTATTGCGAATAGCCCTACACGACTTGATCTATGCCTAACTAGGCCGGCCATGTAGGCCGATACGTCTGGCATAACTAGTACGGATACATGGGATTATTACAGGAGATCCTGAAAATAATGACAAACACGATTTTTTTTCCCCTGCGATTCCCAAAAAGGAAATTCGCCTGGGAGGAGGCCCAGGAGGTGGTATCATTCGAAGTGCCAGCTGGGATTCAATATTCCTGTCGTGGCTCCGTTAGCAAAGCAGAAAAAACATACCAGGATCTGCTGAGTTTGAATTCAGATCAGTGGCGGTGCCATCCCTGCTTTTCTGAATGCGTCTAATTAATTTTCGCAGCTGTCACGACATTATGATTCTGCCGCATTCTATTTCTTGCGGACATTCGTTTTGCGGGCTTTGCCTGTTGCGCTACAGCTTTTCGGAACTACACGATTGTGGTCAATGGCATGCAGACTGCCCCACCCGCGTCTTCGGTGGCCTCATTTCAAGCTTCAAAAGGCGCGCATGCGTTCTTCTCTGACTATTGCTGGGATGGTAGCCAGGAAAATTTGGGTTCAAACTGTTGCCTTGAATTTATCTTGAAGGCCCTGGTGCCTTTGTACGAGAGCTGAAGGCTCTCCATGTCAATCCAAACATATGCACGTGAACCTCGGCACGATGCGCCGAGACTTCGCACCAAAACAGTATTTTGACCACTCACCAGAAAGCCCTGATACATGTTTTGGTGAAAGTAAACACCACCAAAGATGGATAGACCTGGATCCACAGGCTCGAGCTTGCGCAAGCGATCTACATGGGAGTCAGACAACCGAAACGAAAGAGGAATTGATGCAGCGAGGGCTTGTCGTTTGCCCTAAATGGGTTGGAAATCAGGGGCATGTTTAACTATTACCCCTTGCCAGCCAAACACGGCCCAAACAATGTATATGGCCCGGCCCCGAGTCAGGTGCCGCATCAATTGAATGCCTGGCTCGCGGGGAGCTCAGGATCAAAATTTGAGTTCTAGGTGCCGCATCATTTGAAGGCCTGGCTCGCGGGGGCTCGGCATCAAAACACTCGGCTAGAAATTGTGCTCCATTAGGCCGAACATCGGTGTCATATTATTCTCTCATGTGGCTTCAGTTTGCCGGAAGGGTGCTTATAATATTATGCAAGCCGATCCCCTGGAATCAGCCAATGAAAGAATCGAGAATGGTGCAATATATCTCTCGAGGGGCTCTTGGTTCAGCCAAACATGACTTTAATTCAGGTGGCTTGCGGTCGTGTTTATAATATTCTTTGCAAAGTTCACTGACATCAGCCAAAACCAGATTTAAATCATGAGATGTTCTCAGTTCAGACCAATGAGAAAAGGGCAATTGTGGAATGCTGGCCTTGCTATGGCAGTCAGAGATTGAATTCACATGCAAGGAAAATCAGAGTGTCATAAACTTTACTTTACAGATATATGTACCATTAATACAGTTCGAAGTTTTCAGCTTGTTTTGGTCACCAAGTTCACTCGGAGTCACCCAAATGGCACCAGAATAGTCCCAGCACCAGTGAAGGATTACTTCAACTTCACATACACTGTGGCACACAGCACATCCTCATCTCAGTTGTACATCCATTCTACTAGGTTTAACAACCAGGACAATAACCACTCGTGTAGGACAGTAAAGTTCAGCATTTGACTTTGGTACACATATGACATACAGTGGTGGCAAAAAATAATGCAACAGGGTGTTTTGAGCCTGTTTCTGGGTGAATGGTCTCGGACCAAAGAGTGGACATGAAATTTGGGTAATTTGAAGATTTTTGGGATACTTACCAACCTACCATATATGGCAACTCGACCGAGAGGAATTTTCTAAGTATTAAATTTTGACCACTTTTTTTGAGACCATCGCAAATCCAAAAACTGTTTATTTGCCATGAAATCTATCACATTTTAGTTCACCGAAATTGCTTGTGATTTCAGCTCACAATATAGGAGACAAAGTGCCAATTTTCAGCTAATTTGGCCATTTTACTCGTCATCATCAAAAGTAAATATCATCAGTAAATGGCTCCATTGTGTCAGAACCTGGGTGCCAGTCCCAACCAAAATTCACTACCATATACCTTGGCATATGGACAATGACCAGCTGAGCTTTTTCCGGCAGAAGGAGTTCATCGGCTGAGCCACAGCCATGAAACGGTGCAGTGTCTCAGCAAGCTGGCTTGGCTGGCAAACACCACATCCTCATTTTCCCATTATTTCTCCATATCCACCGACTTCTCTCAATGTTTCTGTCATTGAGGCTGTTTGTTGTATCCCTAAGACTCAGCTGCATGATTACCAGCCACGTCTACACAACAAGGGGATGCTGCGAGCTATGATTTTGCCTGTTTTGAACAAAATCAAGTGGTTAATAGCTCCATACGCAACATGTCCTTCGAGGAAGGACAACATATGCTGCATGACAGTTACGTGGGAATCTGTTGTTTAATTGCTCCATGCTCAGCATGTCCTTGGAGGATGGACAACTTATGCCGCACGACAGTTACGCGAAAATATTGTGGTTACAGCCTTTTGCGGAACTTAGGGCGCGGCCGGTTTTTTTTTTTTTTAGTAAGTTTTCGGCAGAATGGCTATCCTGACCTCAATTCTCAATGGATTCCCTTGGTGGTAGGCTCATTCTACTCGTGTTGTAAATGCGGAGGGCATGAGATCTTACGATTTTTTCTGAGAACCCCGAAATCATTTATTAGGTCAGATTGGGGTGTTTTGAGCTGTGTGAGAGCAGAATATGCCACAAAGTAGCTGTAGTGCTCGGAATGACCTAGAATTTTGATACAATGCACTTATGGGTATTCCGGAGGGCAGCAAACACCGGGATAGTGAATGTGACTTGTATTTCAAATTTATTGCTGTTAGGGAAATTCACCCACTACGTTTTATGTCGAAGAGGTTTGTCTCAATCTCCTCACCGAAACTCCGCCATGATGTTGCTGCAGGTTGAGTTTCAAATGAATCAAATTCGTCACTATAATTTTCCGCACATCGTTCAGAATGTGGTGGAAACGCCGACCGAGTCTGGAGCAGACCTTCCTTTTCGCAAGAGAATGAACCACCGTCTGCAATGGATGGAGGTCAAGGTCATTCGGGGGGTCAACAAAGGCTCTAAGGGACGAGTTCAAGACATCAATGTGAGAAACCTGCTCTCACGGTTCTCCCGTTGATCCTGCCGGATCTTCGCACATTCCTTGCATAGGTTTCGCGGCTCCACTTTTGTTCCTCACCGATATCTCCGCTCTTTATATTACTTGGTTCACTTTGTATTATACTTCTCGAAACATCCGCCTCCTAATTACTTACATATAAATACTGTACGAACTCCCTTGGTTTTCTCGTAGATCAACTCTGTCAAGTAGCTGAGAATCAAACCTCCTTCGGAATCTTGTCTTCGACTCACCGCTCGGTGCCAGTATACATCCTCTCGGTCTATATCTGGATTGCCGATATCTTTGGTTCTCACAATCAATCAAGACGGGAACCGCTTACTCATAGCGACGGAGGGACGCGCAGAGAATGTACTCATTGAATGCACCAAGGACGAACTAATACATTCGATATATGCTTTTTTTTTAGTCGTTGATAACGACATTCTCAATCCGCCCAGTCTCGACCAATCCATCGATTATGTGTTACAACGACCTGAAAGAGTTGTATCTGCACAAGTGGCCGCCAGGTTGGATGAGCGCAGAAAAGCGCTGGATGAACCGTCTATCGATACCATTCGAATTGACGAGCTACCTACAGCAGCGTCCGAGTGGCCAGAAGTCGTTCGACCCCCGAGCCTAGACCTTCGCTCGCCTTTGCCTATCATCGATCACGTGCCCAAAGATATACCTTTAGTGACCGGCCCCAAGTCTGGAACACTACCGCGGTCGTCTTCTAGTATGTCTCTGAATGAGGCGAGAACCGCTACAAACTTCGGGCGCCCGGGTGGGAAACCTCCCGGTGAATGGCTCTTGAACCCGATTCTACGTGGAAAAATATTCGATGTTGTCGTCCCGAATGCGGCTGATTCCCATAGAGGTCTCTACGACAACAAGTCAGGAACTCTGGAGATGCCGCCTGCCGATACAAAAGAACTCACCTTGAAAGGACGTAAAAATTCGGTGGAGGTCGTCATATCAAATGTCTTGGCCACTAAAAGGGATTTCAAGTTGTGGACGATATACCCGCAGCATACCAACGAGCACGATCCTCTGATATCCTCCCAGAATGCTGTCAGCATCTTGCGCGTTGCGGGTACTCGAGTCTTAATCATCGGACCCGATATCTACGGTGACGAGTCTAGGCTCGGGCTGACTGGAATCGTTCAGAGTGGGGGTGCTGTTGTCGTGAATTCTGATGTGTGTATGTATACTATAGACAACTTGTGCAGATGCGACCCGGTTGCTCGTTGGCCTACGCCTCTCCTGTAATACCAACATACTCTACTTATGGCCTTGTACAAATATATCGCAGACGCGCCGCAATAAATTTACTTATCTACCTTTGTCTGTATCATAGCTGCGATCTGTAATCAACTACCCCGTCATTCGCATTCCGCTCAAGACGTCCAGGCCCTTGACATTCAGTAGCGATCGAAATCCGTTAGCATGAATTCTGTTTGGGGAAGTTAAGTAGACCTGGCGATCGTTCCTACCTGTCATACTTGAAGGTGAGTTGAAACGGAAAATATTCATTTACCCGTGGTCTTCGACGTTTCACCGTCAGATGTATAGCGCGGGGACTAATTCCCAATTTGCCGGATGTCAAAAATAAAATAAAATTGAGGATTAGGGTTGAAACTCCTTTCTGTCAACACATATGCTTTTAAATATTCACGTATTCTCTGTCCTCCTTGTGCTTTTATCTTCTTCCACATCCCGTCATGTATCAGACCACCTCTGGTACCCTCGCGAATTTGAGCAAGGATCTCGCTCTCGAAGTGAGCGCTGTCCTATACTTTTGAATCTCACTGATAATTTAAGGGCCTCGTTGACGGTATTCACGCCCTGATATTCGCAACTGGGCATCTGACTCCAATTTCAGTCGAAATCCCTATTAAATCAACGAGCGATGGAGGAGAGGTCTTGTTCTTCGAGCCGCATTTGTATGGCACGATGTCGGAGACGAACACCTCCAGCGCAGTCATTTTGCCCCTCAGAATCGACTATTCCTCTGCTCTCCTGAGTGGGAAGTTGATGAGGGTCATATACATTAACCAAGACAAGGCCGGCGAGCACTTGGTCAACGACGCCGTCGCCCATTTGTTCCCTTCTTTCTGTGGAAACCGGTTTGGCAATATCATAGTGGTCGCCTGCGACGACTACATTGGGAATCCTGAAAACATGTCTCCGGATGACGTCGAAATGGTACACGAGCTTGTCAGGCGGTAAGTGTGGTTTGCATATCAAACCGGTCTTTTATTCACCTCTTTTTAGTTTTGTTCGCGACTCACTCAAGACCAAAGCATATGAGGAAGAGCACGCGAATTGACCGAGTACTGGCTTGTAGCATTGTTTACTTTTGTCTCCAGTTCTGATGAATGTAAAACAAAAATAAAAATAAAAATTGACTCACTGAATGGCCCAGCTACGAATTGAACGTGGGTCTCTATGTTGAACGACAAGCAGCGAGTGTATAAAACAACGTAGCGTGTTACCCCTACACTACAAGAGGAATTAGAACTGTGAGCGTCACACTTTGCACTCGAACTGACGATGTTCTCAAACTTATAAAAGCCAGCCAGGCTTCGCCTGCACTGATAGCAGATAAGATTCAATAAACGGAGTGAAAATGTCAGTCTTTGACAGTTCTCACATCTCAAGAAGTCCTCTGTTTACGAGCCAAAGAGGGCTGAAACGAGCATTAGCAGTCGTATCCACACTCGCCATGCGTGGAATTCAAAGGGCTAGACACAGTGATCGGATCTGATGGACGATCACATGCCTAGACTCGGTGATTTCCCATTTGTTCAGGTCCCGAGTTTAGACTTTCACAAGTGTCGATGTATCCCCAGAGACCGTACTGCCTTTTATACGCCGAGATGTATTATTACTGTGCTATCCCTTCAATCTGAGAAAAAGGGTCTGCCGAAATGTAAGTCGTGATCCGGTAAAAAAGTGATGCCATCGTAGATCCGAGCGCGGACGCCGGTGCACAGTGACTGATCATCAGTCCATAGGCGACCACGCCGGGTTATACAGTTGATGTGCAGTTCTGTCGGTATGCCGAACTCGACAATTCGATGATGAAAATCCCCGTTACCTACCCTCATCGCAGCGTCAGAATTCGGAGCGGGTTTTAACAGGATTTAAGTTCATTTAGCTAGATAGCAGGCTGATCGATAAAAAAAAAAAAAACACACTCGACCTTATCAAGTGGCCTGGTAGGGACTCTAACCCTGGATATCCGTCTAACGAAGTATTACCCGAGGTTATGATGTTGATGACGGCGCGTACCATACGCCACCAGGCCGGGATGGTGTGTGAGACCACGGAGATTAAGGGCATTGGAGGATCGGCGCAGCCGTTACTTTTTCAATTTATTCGATCGTAACTGTTCCCCTTACTTCAGGGGGAGGGGCTGCCAATTAATCACTGGTTGTCACATTCCGCTGGTCTTCTCCTCCTGCGACTTCATGAAGTCCTTCCGCATTATCCAGGTTCTATGCCTCGCCTTGTTGCTGTTGTATGTTACTGGCAGACGCCAGTGTTTTGTGACTTCGTTGTCAACTTATCCAAGTGGCTTCGCGGAAATTTCTCAGGGGTGTTCCCCATCAGGACGCGTTCCTGCGGCCATTGTGCCACTTAAAACCACGCCTTACGGTGTTGAAAATACAATCTCTGATCCACCGGGTCTGAAGCGAACATTCTTCCTGGTTTGCACCTGGGTGGAGGAGCTGTAAAGAAATGGGCCATGGCTTACGCAACGCCATTTTCAGTGCACCCTTCAAAATTCTTCAATGACGAGGATTATCTATCCCTACATTCAGTACAACTTGAAAACGATATTTCCGACGAAATGTGGGAAGATCCAACTAAACTGTGCGCATCAGTTCCACTCAGAATCCTTATACCGGACGTGACTAAACCCACATTGAAGACGCTCTGTGATCTGCACAAGGTACGCAGAGTCGAGAAGAACACTTCAGCCGAACTCATCAAAAAGTTGGCGAATCATACTTGCAAGACCTGTCCTAATATTGTACAGGTATTCAATGTTGAGGCGCGCAACGCTGAGAAGGCCACCAGGGACTCAAGACGGAGAAAGGCGGAAAGTCGCCTTAAATTAAAAGGACCCACGAAAAAATCAAGTCGCGCGCTACGTGAAAAGAAGAAGGTTAATCGGAGGAAAAATGAGTTGAAAAGACGGAATGTGTCTGTTGCACAGTCACTCTTCCCTCCCGAACCTCCCACTCAATCGACACGTCATCGTATTATCAGTGGCATATGTGCTCAGTTGACGCCAAATTATGAATTGACCAAAAAAACAGACCTAGATTTGGACTGGAATCTCCTCAAACGGTCGGGTGTTACGAGGCTCGAACGCGCATCTTTAGACGATCCGATACAGGAATTAGCAGGACCAATCATGGCCGATGAATGTGACGATGTTTGCGCCGATTGCGAGCTAAGGTTGATGAGAGGCTCTGTTCCTACTAACAGCCTATCCAACCACCGGTGGATTGGTCGTGTACCTTGGCAGCTAAAAGACTTGTCTTTTGCTGAGAAAATGTTGGTTTCCAGAGTCCGCCATAACAGATGTGTTGTTCGGGTAGCCTCCGGTAGGGGGAAGCTAAGCGCTAATGCTATAATGTTCTCTTCACCGGTTGTACAAATTTTAAACATACTTCCTCCCAGTAGAGATCAACTCAGTGAGGTGCTCGCCTTTGTTTTTGTCGGATCCGCGCGACCGACTGATGAAATATACACGAGGACTCCAATGCTTGTGAGACGGGATAGAGTCAAAAACGCTCTTGAATGGTTAAAGATAAACCATAGGGATTATGAAGATCTACAGATTTCCATCGAAAACCTTGCAGCCTTACCTGAAGCAGGAATTCCCTGTGGGGTCGAGTGGCGGGAAACAGAACATGATGAAACGCATAGAGAACCTGAAGCGATGGCTGTAAATGACGAGGGCGAGGAAGAAGGAACAGAGGATGGACCAGCCCCAAACGAAATGTTTGCCCTTGCATTTCGCTTCGTAATCGGCCCCGCGTTGGACGATCTCCTTCGTTTCCCCGAATTTAATGTCGATGTAGTCGATTTTGACACCGGGAGGCGCAGTCGCGATCGAGCGGTAAGCTGGGTCGTTGATGCTACACTGAGCGTAGCACAATCCGGCCTTCGGGAGGTACGGCTGGGTGTTAAAGAGCGCTTTGGCAGCCGCCTCCGGGTCCGTTTGAGCCAATTTATTGCTACAAAATTCGAATTTAGGCGTTTGAACACGTTTAAAATGATGTTACATTGAGCATAAAATATTTTCGCGTTTACGTTCAGGCAGATACGGGTGTCGCATTGGAAGCGCTGGAAACAAATCGCGTGAAACGGGTCCGAAATGACCGAGAAACGACTTACAGTGGTGGTAAGCAGTTGAGAAATGAGAAAAGCCGAATTTAACTCCGATCCCGCAGTATATGCCGAGGGCGGCGCACGAGCCCGGCAATTCCCGAACTCGAGAATAAAATAAAATTAGGTACGCAGGTGTTTCGACATTCATGTTTGTATGTATTTAGTGATAACCGATGACGCGTTAAGTCACGTGATTTGATCAAGGGACTTGGTGCATTTTGTTTCTAAAGGTAGGGCCTGACTTGGACGATCCATGGATGATCCATCATCCATTGATGGCATCCACTCCTATCCAGCCATCCATTGGATGCCGTCCAATGGACAATTCCGAGTTAAGCCTCAAACCACTAAATCCGCTACCGCTACGTGATTCATATATACACTATGCATCCGAATGAACCTCAGGCCAATATTTGAGCGAAGTTGGAGTACTTTGGGGACGAGAAAACGTGGGTTCCATATCGTACATTAGTGTTGTGTCTATAATAATTACAGATTTGATATATGGGGTGTCGCGGAAGTGGGCTAAGTAAAGGGAACGGGTTAAGGAGCGTCATCAGAGAGAGTGAAATACGTGGATATGTCGCAGGAGAAGGCGGGGGATGGATAAAACGAAGGAAGCATCAGTTAGAATCTCGCAAGGGACGGCTGTAACCACTGATAATCTGTTCGGCAACATCCAGATCGAAGAACGGCGCCTCAGACCAAGCGCCAACGCTCATCTGCTCGCGGAAGGTCTGGGAAGACATACTCTTTTGATTCCACGAACATTGATTGCGTCCCTCGGAGAAGGAGCGTTCGCCGTCGACGGAAGTAGCGGGAGCAGAGCAATAAGTCAACGCCATTTCCGCCAGACTCGGCTGTCTTGCCTTTTCCGCTGCCCAGTATTGCAAGACAGTCTTGCCGTTGAGCGATGGAAGGGGTGGTGTGTCGAAATACGAGTCGATATCATCGAGGATTTGGACAGGTATTTGGGGTGTTGGTTCCACGACAGCCGCAAACCGCCGCCGCACTCGACCGCGGTTGGTAGGCTCGGGAGCAGAAGCCGGAGTGGGTGCCGAGGGCGCGTTCTTCTTGAATAATTCATGATAACGAGCGGTGACGGCTTCCCGAATGCGACGAAGTTGAGTCGAACTTCGCCCGTTCGCCTCGAACCATTGCAGCTTGAGGTTGGGGGAGAGAGCTAGAACACAGTTTAAAATTTAAATAAATTATCGCCCATAATACGAAACATACCGATGGAAAATTCGTATGCCTCACACTCGGGGACAATGTTCAGGTACTTGTCAAGAACCAATCCACCGCCATAGGCAGCAATCCGACAAATATCCGCAATGTCGTCAGAGTTTGCGGCACGTTCGAGGGCTGCACGGAGTGTTTGGAGAGCGGGGATGACTTCAGATATCAGCGGTCGGGATTTGCCGCCTCTCGAGAACATGAGAGTCGGTTCTTTGATGCACTGGGTTTGCGATGAGAACGGTAAAGAAGGACAGGCAAAACAAAACCATACCTCAAGAACGTCACGGAGATCCGCCGCTAAGTTCCACTGGTCGTCTGTCAGTTTGAACGCCTTGAGGTTCAAGTCCTTCTCCTTCAGAAGTGTTCGCACAGGTTGTTCCAGAATCAGTGCAGTGTCGAGGGAGTCGTAGTCCGAGTTCCACCTAGATGCGCATCGTCGAGCCAAAGTCTGGGTTTGGCCGACAATCGTCGTATCCTTGTCGACGATTTTAGCGAAAGCTGAAGAGACTGGACTGGAATCATGGATGGTGAGGATGTATAACTGGAATAGTTAAGTTCGTGAGGATCAGGCCAAAACGAGTGAGCTTACATGTTTCGAAAGTCCATATTTTTCCAGGCAGTCATGGAGCTTCTTCGCAAGATACTCTCCTGTATGCCTTTCATCGAGTCTGTTGCTGTCTTAACCTCCCGACTGCGCGTACAAGCAGTGGAAACGTACCGAATGAACTCCAGAACCATGAAAAAAACCTCTCCGTCCTGCTCCCATTGTAACCCGCATCCTAGGTAGGAAGCGTCGATCGGAGCTGTCCACCCGTCGACTATGCAGTGAACGGCCCGATCGCGCTTCTGTTGGCATCCAGAATTCAGCATGATGATCTGTCGGTATGAACACAAGGGACAGATACCTCGAAGTACCACCGTACAACCTTTGCGTACTCGGAATAAAGAACCCCCACATCGCGCGCAACGATCTTGGATGAGGGTGGAATAGTTCCAGGTCGCAACAGTTCGACTTCAAGGTGGTACCATTCGTCGTCTTGCGATGCGAACGAACGCTTGTTCGCGGCACACCGTATGGCACAAATGGCGCGGTGTCGCGCCTCGTTGTACGGACTGGAAATAATCAGTACGGACCCCAAGACTGCGAGCACAACACGCACACGACCACGGTATTAGCGGTGGACTGTTCCCTCGCTCCCTCGCACTTCTTCGCGGCTTCTCCAAGATTACTGCTCCCCTGCTTCATCTTCGACCGGTCGCGCGTGTATTTCGGGTGTTTGGGGTTGCTCTGCTTGCATTGAAAGACGAAGGTGATGACGCCAGCGTGTCGTTGGACGGTGATACGATAGTGCTTCCAAGTATCGGAGGTGCACTTGGCAAACTGCTTCTCTGTAAGGTATCATTTAGATTCAAAACGAGTCGGGGCGCAGGCGACGCACCGATAATCTCCTCATCCGAGAGCGCCCACACCTCCGTATCCGACTTGTCCTTGAATGTTACCTCGATTCTACGTCTCTTCGCAGGTGGTTCTACGGTAGCGGGGGTATCTCTGGTGTTCTCGTTGGATGCGACGAAGTTTCTCGCAGTGAAATGGTCGTTGAACGTGCCGGGGAGATCTCGGAAAGATGGTGGGGGTGTTGGTAGGCCGAAGGTATTTGTGCGCTCGTTCAGCGGGGTATGGAACATAATGGGCAGTATTACGGGGTAGGTATAGATAAGAGAGGGTATCTAACACGTCGAGGCTGGAGCTCGGCGCGTCGTGGTGGTGGTACAGGAAGAAAGCTGCCTCGCATCCAACGGATCACGTCCATTTCCAATCCATCCACATTTGTCAGCATCCATCCACATCCATCCACGGATCACGCCGTCCAAGTCAGGCCCTATCTAAAGGTATGTGAAAGATGATGAAATGTCGATATCTCGGACCATGCCCGGAGTCGATCGCGTTCAGCATTTACAATTAAAGTACGTGACGGGATTGACAAGTAAGTTCGAGTTTTTGCCGTGCTACGCAGCGGCCCTACACCCCAAGTACGTTTCGCTCCGATTATAGAAGCCCTTACTCATGGGTTTTCCAGGACTACGATAACCCGCAAAGCGCCTCTGCAGCCCGCATGTTCTTCCCTGGGACTCAAGTTTCCTGCTAGCGCGAATCTGGAACGTTTGAGGGCGGAGTTGGCGAAACACTGGTGCGTCGATTAACAACTACACACCATCCAAGTGCTCATTCGAGTCCAGGTTTTCCAAACCTGCCACGGTGGGGCATGCCCAACGCGTTACACACGCGACGTCGTCCCGGTCGTTCAAGAAGTCTCGCACACGCGCTACAGATGCCCACGACGTGCTGAAATCTGTGCTTGCACCAAATTCTGGAACGGTCTACACTGTCACTGCGCCATCTGGAAGTCATTCGTCTGACGAATCTCGGACAACGGTGCAGCATCGCAGCGAATTTCGTGGAGGTTTCCTCTTCTAGCTACTGGCCCCTCTACCTCTCGCCAAGTCCCACCTGCTCGATGCGAGGCCGCACCATCCACACTTGTCCCATCGGCTTAAATCGCCGCCGGCCCATCCACATCTCACCCACCCCCACCTGCGCGTGTACCCATGCGTTCCATATTGCACACGCCTCAATTATCCTCGCCTTTTTAATCCTCGGACTTATACTCCTGTCAATGCATTTGGACGGATTGGTATATCTGATTCCAGTGCACAAAGCATATGGAGGAACTGTCGATGGAAGTCGGAACTCCTGCATAAATATGAAAATAGAGCCAGTACTCGGGAACTCGGCCCGACGACGCCCGGCGCTGTATTTAACAGCCAACCATTGATTGCCTTCATCATCGTTGGCTGGATCAACTTTCTCACATTAGATTATCGTTACAGTATGCCCCGAAAGGTGAGTGGACATCATAGCCCAGGGCTGTCAAATCAATCATATTATTCTCCTTACAGCTCACGGAGGCTCGTCGGCTACTTGAAAACATTGAGAAGAACACGGCCTTGCTTAGGGAATTACTCTTGCCCACAGATACCTCGAAGCCAAAGGCGGCCCCAAAGCCGAAGGCAGCTCCAAAACAAAAGGCGGCCAAAACGAAAGGCAGCCTCAAATGCAGTCGAGACGCCAGATGAAAAGAGGGAGAGAATGACTGCTATGGCAAAGAGGTCAGACACTCACGCCGTTACAGCCTTTTGCGGAACTTAGGGCGCGGCCAGTTTTTTTTTTTTTTTGTAAGTTTTCGGCAGAATGGCTATCCTGACCTCAATTCTCAACGGATTCCATTGGTAGTAGGCTCATTCTACTCGTGTTGTAAATGCGGAGGGCATGGCATCTTACGAATTTTTCTGAGAACCCCGAAATCATTTATTAGGTCAGATTGGGGTGTTTTGAGCTGTCTGAGAGCAGAATATGCCACAAAGTAGCTGTAGTGCTCGGATTGACCTAGAATTTTGATACAATGCACTTATGGGTATTACGGAGGGCAGCAAACACCGGGATAGTGAATGTGACTTGTATTTCAACTCTATCATACATGTAAACAGGTAGGATATCGGGTGAATTTCCCTAACAGCAGTAAATTTGAAATACAAGTCACATTCACTATCCCGGTGTTTTCTGCCCTCCGTAGTACCCATAAGTGCATTGTATCAAAATTCTAGGTCAATCCGAGGACTACAGCTACTTTGTGGCATATTCTGCTCTCAGACAGCTCAAAACACCCCAATCTGACCTAATAAATGATTTCGGGGTTCTCAGAAAAGATCGTAAGATGCCATGCCCTCCGCATTTACAACACGAGTAAAATGAGCCTACCACCAAGGGAATCCGTTGAGAATTGAGGTCAGGATAGCCATTCTGCCGAAACCTTACAAAAAAAAAAAAAAACTGGCCGCGCCCTAAGTTCCGCAAAAGGCTGTAATCATTTGTGACGTTAGGATATGGGATAAGATGAAAAAAAATATCAACAACATAAAGAATGAAGAAATCCGGGCGTTGAATAAGGACGCCCGCTCATGGCTTCTAACTAAGCTAGGAGGATCATCGGAGAACAAAAAAACATTGGAGCTGCTGGAGGAGATATTATCGATTGTGAAGGCTCAGAAACAAGGTACCGTGAATTATGTCCTCACGAGTGTTGTTCATACCAGGACAGATATAGGACGGCCCAGTAACACGGGGAAACTAGAAGGAAAGCGAATAAATGGGACGGAAAGAAAGCACGCGGCCCTTGTTGAATCTGGGACAGAAGAAGAGGACAATGAGCCTGAGAATCAGGATGGAGATGACTTAGATGCGGATGCGGAAGGCAGTACTGATGATAATGCGTAGTCGTGTAGCTTTTACTCGCTTCTCATCTACCCCAAGACTATATCTTCGCATGAACGCCGGAATTATGCTTGTGCAACTCCAGGTTTGTCAGTTTATTTATTCTCATATTGCCTGGGGGGAATATATTATACTCGCGTGGTCCACAACATGAACAACGAGTTTACGGAAAGTATACATATGGTACTGTATGGGTGGTTATCCTTACAGAAATCCACAGCTTGTGATTCGAACTTTTGCTTCAACCTCAATGATCTATGGTAGGTTTGCAAGCATTAAGCACCGACATAAGTCCATCAGTCACTGACTCGACGGAAGTCTTAACCAAACTTATGTAGAGATATCTGCGAGTAAAACATGTGGCCCATGCAGCCCATCTCCTCTATCGTAACGATTAACGTTTTGGATTCACGACCTTGCATTTCCCCGTAACGATTGACGTTCGGATACAAGCCCATTTCTTTTATGGTTATGATTAATGTTCGTATTCACGACCTTGAAGCCCGTCCTTTTTATCCTTCAGTGGGGCTCGAACCGGCGGCCTTCCAGTCTACCCATTAGATAAGGGTTTCCATATTTTGTTGGAGAGGCTAACCACTAGACTACTCGCGCGAATAGTCAAGTGGTTAGCCTCAGCCTCTCCAACATGTAGAAACTAGATACACCATATCTCAGTCAGCGCGCGTAGCAAGACTATACAGTGGCGATGGAATGTTCTGCATGCGGCCGTTTGGATCTGCTTCTGGGGCGAATCACTTCAAATAAAACTCTGGCATGATGTTTTAGTGATTTCAGGAGTTCTCGCAAGATTTAAACCATACTGAACCTATGTCATTGCGTTGCAATTAAATAAATAGGGTGTGCTGAGTTTCACATCAAATCAGTAAATTGCCCTGTTTGGAGCCAGTAAGCGAATTTTCACGGGACCTTGTTTGTTGGAAAGCCAGCGCAATTTCGGTTAGAACTGTCTCTTTAGATTTCCTTCTAGTGTCGCAGGTCCTTTCCAGGAAAGCTTTGTGCTCTGCATTCCAGGGCAAACATATGCAATTTAATGGTGGCTTGGTGTGCCGAGTTTCGCATCAAATCAGTAAATTGCCCTGTTTGGAGCCAGTTCAAAGCGAATTTTCACGGGACCTTGTTTGTTGGAAAGCCAGCGCAATTTCGGTTAGAACTGTCTCTTTAGATTTCCTTCTAGTGTATGGCGGTCCGGATGCACTTTTATTCCCGCCCCGCAAACTTTTGACCCCGCCCCGCAAACTTGCCTTTTTTGGTGTCCCCGCGCGCGAATTTGGTAATTTGATCCCGTCAACATGTTTTGCGCGGACGGCATGTTCCGCCCCGCGCGATTTTGGCCCCGCGCGCGCGCAAAACCGAACTTCCGCGCGCGCGCGCGAATTTTCTTTGGTGGTCCTTCCGCGAAAACATTGATGAGTAAAGGTCTGAGATTAGATTCAAGATAAGTAAGGTACGTAATCACGAGAGTGTGAATGGTATTTAGTGTTATTCGGGTCGGGTCGGGCTTGGGCTTAAGCCCCGGCCTGGTTGATTTTTTCTCTCAATTGATATGAGGCTTTGAATCAGTTGGTAAGTGTCCTGTTAGACTCAGGGCTTATCTTCGACCTTCAGCACTGGATCGGGGAAGCCGAGGTGCATCCCGAGGGCAACTTCTAACATCTGGCGTCTTGTCTGGCGTCGCTGTTGAACTACGTGAACGTTCGACTTTACTGGTCAATCCTATTATTCATCCAGTCATTTGTCACCCTTGGCCTCCTTCCTTTCACTCACTCCCTCCCGCTACATCTCCCATTGTATGCCCACTCTGTTTATTCATGGGACTTCAATCGCACACATCTTAATTTCGTATTTTCTCCTAATAACTACCCAATTCAAGCTCTCTGCCGATAATTAAATCATCTGCCTCTCAGAGGATTTCACCTTAAGCTTGCTCTAATACCTCTAGTGTTGTCCTAGATTGGGCTCAAGCTCAAGCCCTACCCACGCCCAGGCTTCCAGGTCTGACCCAGGCCCGACCGAGGTGGGCATGAGTCGGATTCAGGGTTGGCTGATAAATTTTCAAACCCGCGACCCGGGCCTCTCTGGGTGCTATGATTGCTCGAATTAGCTGTTCAACAGGACACTTACCAACTGATTCAAAGCCTCATATCAATTGAGAGAAAACATCAACCAGGCCGGGGCTTAAGCCCAAGCCCGACCCGACCCGAACAACACTAAATACTATTCACACTCTCGTGATTACGTACCTTACTTATCTAGAATCTAATCTCAGACCTTTACTCATCAATGTTTTCGCGGAAGGACCACCAAAGAAAATTCGCGCGCGCGTGCGGAAGTTCGGTTTTGCGCGCGCGCGGGGCCAAAATCGCGCGGGGCGGAACATGCCGTCCGCGCAAAACATGTTGACGGGATCAAATTACCAAATTCGCGCGCGGGGACACCAAAAAAGGCAAGTTTGCGGGGCGGGGTCAAAAGTTTGCGGGGCGGGAATAAAAGTGCATCCGGACCGCCATACTAGTGTCCCAGGTCCTTTCGGGGAAAGATTTGTGCTCTGCATTCCAGGGCAAACAAATGCAATTTAATGGTATTCAACCCCTGATTGCCCGGCGCCGCCCTCCCCCAGCAAAAAGAAAATCCCAGGAAAATCCCAGGCCCTCTTTTTGAGTTGCGCTATGCAGATTCAGGTAGCCCTGGTCAATACGAAACTTTCCGCCTGTTCAGAATTTTTGTAGTGTTCTCTGGGCGACAATGAGAGTCCAAACAATGTGCCATATTCAAACGCTGATTGCCCGGCCCCAGATACTAAAGGAGGGTACCTACCTATTCATGCTCTGCAGATGATGTAGACCAACACACAGCATTTTAGTGAAACATATAATGTTTTAGGAGATTTGATATTTGACCATGGTATCTGGCTTTGAGGGGGTCCTATTGTGTATAGATATAATGTATTACAGCTCTTTGCGGAACATAGGGCGCGGCCTGTTTTTCTTTTCTTTTTGTAAGTTTTCACGAGATTCCCGATTATGAGCTCAATTATCAACTGTTTTCCTTGAAAGTAGGCTCATTCGATTCGGACGGGAAATTCGGAAGGCCTCTTGTGGCCCGGTTTTTTCTAACTACCTCAAGATCATTTGGTGGGTCAAATTTGGATGTACTAATAATGCTCAGATTGACCTAGATTTTTGATACGATGTACTCGGGCATATTAAGGAGGGCATGTCGTACCGGGATAGTAAATAGACAGGATGCGCAAAGCCGCATGCGGCTTTTTCGGCGCGCAAGCTGACCGCAGGCGGCTTTTTTTGGAGGGGTCTCTGGTGGTCAGAGGGTGTCATTCAACACTCCTAGTGGTGCCCTAGGGCCAAAAAAGTATATTACCGTGTGCGGCTTTTGCGCATCCTCTCTAATGTTACCTGTCCTTCCAATCTATCACACACTTTGGAGTGCAGAATATCAAGTGGATTTCCCTACAATCTATATATTTGAAGTATGCACCATATTCACTATCCTGGTACGAGATTCCCTACGGAATACGGCAAAGTACATCGTATCAAAAATCTAGGCCAATCCGAGCATTATTAGTACTGTGAGACCCATTCTGCTCTCGTACAGCCCAAAACACCCCATCGAATGGTCTTGAGGTGGTTAGAAAAAATCGGGCCACGAGGTGCCCTCCGGATTTCCCGTCAGAATCGAATGAGCCTACTTTCAAGGAAAACAGTTGAAAATTGAGCTCACAATCGGGAATCTCGTGAAACTTACAAAAAAAAAAAAAAACGGGCCGCACCCTATGTTCCGCAAAGAGCTGTAAGATCCCTCCATTTTATGATGCAAGATTAGCCAATAAGATGATCGGGAAAGTCTATACCTGGACATCGATCAGAATGCTACCATGATTACCATTGACTCTAAGGCATGTCACGAGTGCGGGTCACCCGCGAGTCATGGCGGGTTGACCCGTGGGAAAACTCGTGGGAAACCCGTCCCGCGGGTTCGGGTACCCGTCAGCACGGGTAGTCGAGGATCTGGGTAGCAATTTTGAAAAAAAAAGAACATAGTCACAATTTTTAAAAGTGCTTTGAATCATGTACTTTCCATTGAAAAATAGCAAAAGAAGAAAAGTACCCATGAGTACCCCTGAGTTGATCCGTGGGAAACCCGCGACCCGCGAGTCAAGTACTCGTGAACGCGGGTAGGCCACGGATCCAGGTAGGGCTCTGGATGATGCAGGTACCCGCGGCCACGGATCCGGGTCACCCGTGAGTTAACTCGTGACATGCCTTAAAATTTGACTCTACCACAATTACCACAAGTAAAGAATATAGTGTGATAGCGAGAGTTTTGTAGTGACAAGGTTAAGCATTAAACATATGAAAGTATGGCAGGACAAATACTGAATTACAGTAAAGATAGAGATAGTCTTCTGTATCTTCAATGACTTGTGAGATTTGACTTTTGGACCTGTTATACAAATAATGGTATTATGATAGGCCTAGAGTGACCTAGAGGGAATAGGAACCCTGAACAAGATCTACAGATGAGTGTAAATACACTGTGGCTCTTATACTGATCTAAACCCGAAATGATTGCAACTATGGCTGTCCACCGACACTTCTCTGTTATCATATAAAGCTCACATTTAATGGTGTCAAACATTTCATAAACACAATCCCATCCCCATGTGGGGGTCTAAATTTGGCTGGATAGTGGCTAGCAGTGGCATAAGTGTCTCTAAAAATAATCTTTAGCCCAATATTTACAGACTTGGTGGCAATAGACATATTGGTTTTGATTCCCCTTTATCAATTGTTTCACCGCATCTAGGACCTTGTGATACTGTGGCCAGGTAGTGCTTCCACCATTACCACCAATAGTCGGTAACAAAATCACTTAGCAGAAAGTGGTCGGTGTGGCTACCACCAGTACCATAGGGCCCTATTTGAAATCCCATAGAAAAAATGTGTAGAGAAGGCTACTACCAATAATTCAAATAACCGATTTTTTTCCTTGTTAGGCTATTTACCAGGGAACTTGTTAAAAGCCACAACATTTCGAATCCGCTGCATGATGTATTTGATGGGTTTGAGCGACTGTCGAAATCTGCATTAACATCTTTGGCTGCCCTCCACGGACTTGACCTATCCCGGTGTTCTCTAGTGATTCATACTGGTAATACGTATCCGGCCCAACGCGCTCCTTCCGGGCTGATTTATTCCAGGCTAAACGGGATTATTCCAACCGCCTTTCAGCTCGAAGACCAACGTCTTCTGGGCGATATTGCCTATTGGGTCAGCTACATTGTCGCCGGGCAAGGCGCTGATGGTTTGATCGGTCCCGATAGCACCCCGAGCGTCCTGTAGGGAACCTATCCTGCCGTCTTGGCGCTCCGGGTATGTTGTCTGCCATCGGCTCTTTCAGGTCGTCTAATATCACCCATAGCAATACGCCCAAGCGAACGCGACAGCAGCACCCACTATCCTCGGCGTCCTGGACAAGTACTTCGTCCTTGTGAGCGATATGGTTTCCGAGAGCGGAACGGGTCTGGAAGAATGGGGTATCCATCGATGGGAAGACGTGTCGATTGTTGCGGAGTGGATGCTCGAGGTCTATCCCAACGGTCGTGTAAGCCCTCCGTTGGTACTCCGTAAGCGCCGCAGTTGACCTTTTTTGATCAGGAAACCATGTACTTGAATTTGCTCACGCTCCTGCGGTATTTTGGGTCAAACTGGACGCACTACTTCACCCCTGGCGTGTTCCCGACTGCCGCGATAAACGAAGTCGACATCAATTTCCACGGCGTGAACGTCGCGCAAGCGATCAAATCGGAGGCCGTTGCGTTCCGGTACACGCATAATGCGAGTGATGTCGATGCCACTCGGAGCCGCATCGCTATCATCGACGAGTATCATGGGCATGTTAGCGGTGTTTTAGCGGCAGACGAACATTTGGCTGGCAAGATGCCCGAGCGCGGATCGGAGTTGGTGAGTCACGAAACTTTCCCTGTATAAATCTGATCGCGATCCTCAAGTGCACGGTGGTGGAATCGATGTACAGCTTCAAATATGTCTACACAGTTCTAGGAGACAATGCGTACGCCGACAGGGTTGAGACGCTGGCTTTCAATGGTATGTTCGCTTTCTACAGACTGCCCCATGGCCCTAACGCGTCCCTGGAGCTCTGCCTGCGACCTTGTTGGAGAATATGTGGGAGCATCAATATCTTCAACAAACGAATCAAATTCAAGCAGCGTCTATCGATCCCAATCCGTTCGCTACGGATGGGGTGAATCCGCCTCTCCTCTGCGTTCGACAGCCTCTCATAATTTCCGATAGCCTGATTCAAGTATATTCGGATTGGCGCCGAACTACGTAAGCGCTGTGCATCCGGCTGGTGTTCCTTCTCGGGTGTTAACGACCACTCAATTTCTCCCTGATCTCTCTGTGGACAGCATGTAAATATGTTGTATCAAAATCCGGGGAGAAGTCCGTTGCCATATGGAAATCGCGTCGCCGAACACCATCTTCAATTTGATCACCGGACCGCGAGTTTTGCTTTTGTTGTCTGGAGTGCTGGAATTTGTGATCCTCGAGAGCCCGAAGACCCTTACAATGACACAGGTCGCGCAATGCATCAAAAGCCTGCCCCTCACACCATCGCGCTTCCTCGACACCTAAAGCAACAAGCTGGAATTCTTGCCGCTCTGCCGGGGTGAGATCAGATGGCAGGTACAGTTTCTCGTCTTCCACCAGGCACCGCGCCGTAGCCTGAAGCGCGACTTTATCACCAACCATGGGCATTATGGCCCTTTGTTCGCTTCTCCATGGACCGAGTCGAGCTTCAAGCTTCCTACGCCTCTTGGTAATTTCCGAAGTGCGTGACTGAAGATGACTGAAGATCTTGCTCTGTTGCCTCTTTCAACGCTCTCTTGATCTTCCTTCTGCTCACCCAGCCATTAGATGCTGCAAGGCGAAAAGATGGGACGTAATGTGCTTCTTCAATGTCCAGTGCTTCGTTCATGAAGCGCGCAATCCGATTTTTTGGAACCAATGTAGCCACAAAATTGTCATCCTGGGCTAGCATGTGTTGATAGATGGCCAGTTGTGAAGGAACTAGCAAGAAAATTACTCCATATGAACTTGGATGAGTGCCTCTCAAAAAGGGTATCTCCAGAATCAATGTCAGCATACAGACTAAACACAGAAGAAAATCGTGAGCATGAGTACCACCCTCTTGTTTCCGTCCCTTCAACATTGTCATGTCGAATGGCCCTGGTCGTCACGGGCAGTTCACCCTTGTCCAGAAATCCTACATTGAGTCTTTCATGGATTTGTTCTGTGCACAGCTAGACAACGGCGTCGAAGGAACGGCACTCACTAAGTGGAAGCAGGACACCGCTAATCAAATCCTCGATTCATCGCTGTTCGTTGATCTCGATTTGCAGGTCAACCCGAAGAAGAAGTGGCATGAGGTATGCCAAAACACCGCATTGTGGCTATTTTATTTATTTATTTAAAAATGTATCCATGCAGATGGTTGTGCGAAAGTTCACCAATTATCGCACCCAAGTCTATCTCAAACGCAATCCCACCTCGGAGACCTCCCGCAGCTCCAGAAAGGGAATCCCAATCCTCCATTTCTCCTCGCTATTGACCGCACGTCAGTTCTTTGCCCGAGAAAATAACGCCAGCATCCACTCGGAGGCCAGCACACAGCTGGCATCAGCGGGTGGGGTGGGCACTCTCGGTGCTCTCTATCAAACCGTGTTGAAGGAGAAATGGGACGTTCTGGACGAAGATTCGAAGGAGGGATGGCAGTCAAAGGCAGAGAAGTTTGCAGGGAACATTGAACAGTGTGTCCGTTTTATTCTCTTCCGATGCTCAAATTTATATCATAAGTTCAGGAATCAGAAGGACTTTTGCTTTGGAATGCAGAGTGCTCTCGGAGACCTCTGCCAGGGTGGGCTACTCAGTGACACCGAGGTTCTAATGTTTTACGCCTTTCGTGATGTTAAAGGGGATCTTGACACCGGAACGTGAGTTCATGCGGTTCATTTGATCATATCCTAGTGACTAACAACCACTCGAGCCTCCATGCCCACTCTGTCCACAACAAAACAAACTTTGGAGGCACAAAGGAGGAGCTTTGGCATAGCTACGGACAACCTCGGTACCAATTTGCTGAGAATGCCATTCCACATATGTGTTCAGAGGCCACTGCTGACACCTTTCCATAAGTTTGATTGTTCTCTAGGTCATTAGCAAGCAAAGGCACTTAGTCTCAGCATTCCACTCAACACAAATGGGGCCTCCGTCTTTCCGTCAATTGACACTGGGACAGTGGCTGTCATGGATGTGCGATACATTCTTGTAGAATATTTCAAGGCTCCTCGGATTCTGCTGCGGTATCACTTCGTACATGCTCTAGTATGTACATGATTAAATTCAGGATTTTATGTAATTGATTGCAAGCTCTACGGGGGAAACATCGAAGTTGTCATCCAAGGAACCCTACTACACTGTAGTCTGTAGTTAACCACGCGCCGGATGTATGGAGGTCGACCTTATTACGTAAAGTGCGGAGTTTGAAATCCATACTCGACGCTGGCTGCCCTTCAAACACTCCAGAACCCAAATCTTGGAGGCAAGACTGGTTATATTCTCCCATCAAACAAACCTGTCTCTTCAGAATTTTTGTTCTCGCTCCTCTTTGATACAAAATGAGACGGTGGGATTTGTAAGCTGCCGGGCCATCAAATTTCGGCACCGACTTCTCAGCGCCGTGGAGGTGAAACTGGTTGGTACAGTTGATTACTCTGATGAATTCAACAATATTCCAAGGGAAAATTGTGCAAGGATGCCCTGCAACCTTTACTTGAACGCCCGAGAAAGAAAATGATTACCTAATAAGCTCGACCTCCGATCATTGACACCTGCCAATCGACAGACTATAACATACGAGGTACGAGTAAGCTCTGTTATAACGTCTGTTTATAAGAGACTAACTACACTGTACCCTGGACAGTTTTTTGTTTTTTTTTTCAACGGTTTCCAGGACACAACTCCAGAAGAGAGAAGAAGAACTTGAAGTCGTGAATGAATCGATAGCCCCCTGGCCAAACAAGGCCACACAGCCTGAGAAAAAATTCCGTTTTCCGCATACATCAAAAAAGCGCTGTAAACTTCAAGACCTAAAATCACAGAATGATGGGTTAAAGATGGAATTGCAATATAAAGACGACGGACTGGCAAAAGTTGGGCGGTTTTTTCAGGCCACCGGGGACAAAGGTAGCTCAGATGGCTGCTATCAGTTGGAAACGATACTGCGGGAAAACTAGCCTCTTCACTGGTACCATGCTGCAGATATCTTGGGACGGAATAAATCGGTAAAAAAAAACCTGAAATCATTGCGAGCTTACACAGTATGGATTTTGGAGCCACAAATACACGGCTAGGTAAAATCCCACTTGTAATTGGCATGCCGGTAGTAATATCCCAGAGCTTCGATGTACCTGGACAAACCAGTCGATTTTGTGGGCGCGATATCTCGATAACCGCTGCATATTTTTTCACAATTTAAAGTGTGCGACGGAACGCCACATCCTGATCTTCATTCCGGAAAACTCGGATTTTCCCCAAAAAATCAGAGCCTAAGTTGTTCAGATCGGGTTTTCAGTCATTTCTGTATTTACCCTCATTTGATGGCGAAGCAGAAAGTTCTGTTTCACTCCAACGCTGGACCACTGGTGACTTCTGGTAACCCCGAGTCTTTTATAAACTGGCATTGTTTTTGTCCAAGTCTTTGCCATCACAGTCTATCAATGGTGGTGCCAGTAGACTAATGAATCCCTGGTGCATCCAGATCGTGCCTGAGAACGGACTCAATGGCGTCCATGATGTCTTCGTCCCCAGGGCTGGTGGCCAGCAGTCGCATGGCCTGCTGGAAGGTGGGACTGCTGGTTCTCAGCGGAACAACCCAATGTTTTGTGCCAAGGCCTTGGGGGACCTTCACGACGTGCAGGTGAAGCCGATGTTCGCTCCTTTGAGCACGGGAAAGCAAGTCCATCCACTCCGGGCCAGTCTCTTGTAGGGCGGTTGAGAGAGGCGAGGCCATCGCAGGGTGGATCTCGATTTGAAGAGCACCATCACAATAGTTGAATAGTGTGATGAACAGCTTGCACGTCGGATTGTTAGTGATAAACTTGATCTGTTCAGCAGAGATGTGGGACAGATGCTTGATGTAGTCATCATGTATTAACGCTCGCAGGAACGCGCGTTCGCGTACCAGCAACTGGGGATGCGCAAGTTCGGCTGTTTTTCTGTTAGGATTGCTGCTGTTCAGGGATGCATTGTGAAACTTACACAGGCATAACGATCGGTACAAAGAACAAAACTTGCGGTGCCCATGCTGCCAGTCGGCCGCCTGGCATGCCGGGCCGCAATAGTAGAAGGCCTTGCATCCCGAGCATCTACCGAAGGCAATCTTTGGTTTGATTTTCCCGCACTGACGCAATGACATAAGTGTCGCACAAATCTTCTCCAAGCAAAGGAACGTACTGCGAGATTATCACATGCTGTCGGCGACACAAATTCCGCCGAGTCAAATTCAGCCAGAAATTCGAGACGTTCGTTCGCCAAGGACATGAAACGCCGCCAGTGACTGGATATGTCGCAGGTCTGGAACTCCTCGGTCGAAACAAGTTCCTGCACGCGAGCATAAGAACATCTGAATTGGTGCAGGGTGTAGTAAGAAAGTAGGCCGGCCGGAAACACAAGATCCAGAAAGAAATGCAGATGGAGAGTAACATGTCCAATTTGTGTGCCAGTGGCGCATGACACGATGACTTGGATGAGGCCAGCATCCATCGCCTCTTCAATCCACAAGTATCCTGGAGACGCTAGGAGAATACGTTCCAGGAGCATGAAGCATTCGTCAAGGACGAAGCCTGTTTCAGGTCCTGGCGTTGAGTTGACAGACAGCATGGCGGCCACAAGTGTCCCCACTAGCCCGTGATGAAGGAGTATGCTGTGCAATGCGCCAAGTGGGGGGAGCGAGCGCTGTTGCTCGGTTTCAAGAGACGGATCCGCATCCCTCAGAGAGAAACAGATCCCGCGGATGTACTCCGAGTTCGATCTGGAGACCAATGACGGAGGGTGTCGTCCAACGACGATCCGAATGTACTGCACTACCAGGCCAGCCAGGTCATCGATGGACCCCCCTGCGCCTTCCATGAGCTCAGAGAGGTTAGCGGGATTGCTCAAGTTGAAGTCGCCGATGAAATTGTAGATACGATCCAGCACGGCTTCGAGCAGATTTGGTTCTTCGAGGCCGGGCAACAATGACAAAACTTTTGCGATCATTACTTTGAATCCCGGCGTCGCCAACATGACGCTGTAGCTCAGGGGATGGTCTCGGAAGCCGCCGGCGAATAGCAGAAAGTCGACGTAGAAACTGTCTTCGGGAACAATGTCGATTCCGGGCAGATGAGCCCAGTATGTGTGGATAAAGTAAAACCATGGCCAGACGTGGCGCCACAAAGAGACCCCAACCTCCGGCGGTGGTCGAATGCGGAAGATGGTATCAAGAGCAAGCACAGCGCGCATGACATTTTCACTGGTATTGGGGTGGAAATTGTCAAGTTGATCCGAGGTGGGGATATCCGCCGGATTAAGGTTATGGAAGAATACAGGGAGGAACAACAGTCTCTGTTCACGCGAAAGTGCCGGGAAAAGATCTCTTGCGCACTCCAGATCTTGGAGACAGGACTCTTTTCCGCAGGCCTTCGTAGCAATGCGCTGCAAGCCAAAGTTCCCAAACATCAGACTGGGCAAAAAGAGACGATCAAGCCTTACCCGGATTGAAAGCGGCAAGCAGTTCAAAGTCCTCATCTGCACAGCAGGGTGCATCCCAGTTGTAGGGGCCAGAGTCGGTCTTCCGCAGTCCATCGTGGCACGCTCCAGACGTGGCACCGAGTGACGTATGTCGCACGTCCGAGTCGTGATGGGAACGAGTCACGTGATAGAGCCGTCTTCATGGGCCGTCTAAGGACCCCCGTTAATAGGTAGGTAGGCCTGATGTGAATCCTGACAAAATTTTGGGATTTTGGCGTCCAAGCCTAGTCAAAATCCTGACAAAAACTGCTCGGAGGCGCGAAGGCCTGGTGGCCAATCCTGACATCGTGGTGGGCCTGTTGCCGCATCATACTCTGCCTCAAAACATGACTTATTATGGAGAGCTGCTTTCACCCAAATGATTGCGAGGTGATAGCCAGCAGAATTCTAAGCAAAACTGTCTCTTCGGATTTTTCGTTGATGCCCTCATCATTGAAAAATCGGTGTCCAACCTCTCCATAATGGCGGGAGGTGGTGCTGGTAAGAGCGGGCCGAATCTATAGCGTTGCAACGGCAACTGCCATAAGATCATACTCATTCCGCTCCACCTCAAAACATGACTTATTATGGAGAGCTGCTTTCACCCGAATTGAGTCGCTCAGTGGTTGCAGCGGAAATTTTCATCATGCTATGTGTGATGAGTTAGTCATGCGCGAGTTTTTGTTTTAGTGCCTCGTTCGTTCGAGCCCCACTGTCCAGGGAAACCTTCTTGAGCGTGGTGTCCAAGTGCATCAAGGCTGCGATGCTTTGAAACTCCCCAATAAGTTTCTTGTCGAGGGAGCGATCAGAGAGCACAAAGAGAGTTTCGACTGGAGTCGACATGGTGGGCAAGAGAAGAAAATGCGCCTGACCGTGCCCGGAGACTTAAGGAAATCAGTGGAAATCACAGGCAGGCACCGAAAAGGTGGCGCCAACATGGTGCCATGGTGGCGTATTTTGCTTATCGTGGCCGGCCCATGTGGACTTGGAACATCTCCAACAGTTTGCGGTGGAAGCCGGCAGCTTACGGTGGAATCTAGTGGACGTAGGCGGGAAAGGAGTTCGGTGACCCCCGGTGGTGATCTGTCAAGCCCAGTGGTACACAGTGCACAACACTCACTGCGTTCCGGGCCCTCCTAAACTCAGCCTGAGTCTAGGTCTCCTAGTAATATATACACAGATGACTGTGGCTAGGCAACTAGACACAGTCTTTTTGGCTCATGGTGGATCTGCATAGCTCTTTATAGGTCTGATTAGATCAGCGCGTGTCAGTCTAGATCGATGCGGGTCAGCGTAGGCCTTCCTAGTCACCTACGAAGAGCTAAATAAATATCAGTTGACTCGAATGAAATATTATTTGTGGATTTAAGTTATATTTGAATGCCTTTAATGCGTTGGGATAGCTTTAGAGGCCTTGAATCGATCTGCAGTGTACATAACAATCTATCAGAGTTGTCCCGAAGTTCCTACGCCTGTTCAATGCAAGTTGGATCTGTCAACTCGTAATTGGCTAGCAAGGCGATCTATTCTCATGTTCGTCGTGCGACAACTTGGTTGAAATGATATACCATATACTGCATCTAATTGGTGCCTCCCATGTGAATTTGAATGCCTTCCTACCAGTTTTGTGGCCAGCATGAAGGAAGACCACAGGGAGTCGGAGAAGGTCGGTGGAGTTCAGTGGAGGTCCGTGGAGGTCTGGCTAGAGGTCATAATCGGCTACACTGAGGTAAGCTGATCTATACAAAGTCTGTTTAGCTGACCTAATAATGGCTAGACATGAGGCGCGCTCAGCTCGAGACAAAATCTGTCTAGTCGCCCAGACAGGGGCTGTCTGGCTACCCAACGGACCCCAGCAGAGGCGCAACCAGCTAGGCTGACCTGAGTCTAGGCAGCCTGTGTATTAATATTGAGCGTGGTTGTTTAGTTCGCGGGGTCCTGACGAGATATGATGGAAGGCTCCTTTTGGTATTTCCATTGCGCAGGAAAGGCTGTAACTATTAATGCATGTGCTTTCTGGCAGATAAAACTAGACGACGTGCCAAAAGGGCCTCAAATCCATATCACGTAACTATTCGACAGCTTACTGAACCTCGGCTAAGTGTTTTGTTGCAGCGTCCTGTCGATTTTTCCCGGAGGCCGCTCACTATTTTCTCGACTACTTCCTGACTCACGCCGGGCCTTCGAAGCCAGAGATACCAATGACACCATCACAGTATTCACACCCGGGTGAGTTGTGCAAGTCTTAGTACGAGTTGAAGGGCGTTAGGATTGAGCAATTACCAAGGCTGCACAAACAAGCCTGGGCATACCCGTTGGAGCTTGACTGCAGGCCATGGGAATCGATTCAACTCCCCGAAAAAGAGCAATTGCATCAGGACATTTCGAAATTTGAAGATCGTGGCGACGTCTCATGGTGGGTCTCAGTCGGACACTCTAGGGAGACGTTATCTCATATGCGAGTTAGGTATTCCTTGGCGTCACGGATATCTTTTACATGGTCCTCCAGGAACCGGGAAGACATCTTTGGTCAAGGCCCTCGCTGGACACCGTAAGTGCCCTCTCTATATTGTGAATCTGGGAGACGACGTATGTTATGATTGATCGGCCCTATAAAACCAGAATTTACAAATGACGAATCAATTTCAGGGCCTCACAGATAGTAATTTGCGGACGCTCCTGGAGCGAGTTCCTCGGAGGTTGTTATTCTCTTATTCAGTGCCTGCAGTCAACAATGCCCTATACTCCAGGCCCCCTACGTATGATTAATCCCTAGAGTTTAGGGCCCCCCGAAATCCGCCGGATTTTCGGCAAAGTCCTGAGCTCCTCAGCAATAATATTATTTCTACAATATTCTCTGACCTGTGTGTTAGAGGGGAGCCAACCAGATTTTCAGAGGTATAATATTATTCCCACCACATCACTGGGTTCAGCCAATGTAGGACCAGATGGGTAATAATATTATGCAACTTGCATACATGGGTTCGACCTATTCAGGTTTTGATAGACCATAATATTTAGCTGCCTACAGGCCAGGGTTTGGCCAATCCGATTACTGACCAACTGTAATATTTCATCACCTGCATACTGGGGTTCAGTTTTTGCAGGTCCCAGAGGACTTTAATATTTTGTGCCCTACAAGCTCAGCTTAAGCTGATGCACCTCCGTAAGATTATAATATTTTGCATCCTGCATGCGAAGGTTCAGCTGATGCACTAGATGGGTTGTAATATTGTGTAACTAACATACCTGTGTTCGGCCTATGCCAGTTGTGATATACTGTAATATTTTGCCACTTATGGGGCAGGGTTGGGTCGATGCAGTTACTGTAATATTTCATCACCTGCATACCGAGGTTCAGCCGATGGAGGTCCCAGTGGACTAGAATATTTTCGGTCCTATAACCTGAGTTTCAGCTCTGCAAGACTTTAATATTTCACCGTGTAAAACCCAGGCTTTGGCTGATTCAGTTCCAGATGGACTATTGTATTTCATCAACTATATACATATTATACCTTACATCAGTTTATTTAAAGCTGGTTTCAGCTGATGCAGGTCCGATAAGAAAATATATCTTGGTCATATTTGTTCCCCATCAAAACTGCTACGCTTGCATCCATATTTGGGAATTTTCTTTGTTTCCCCATATAGACCACTACACTTTTGTCCGAATATGGGAATTTTTCCTGGAACTCACTTCTCCAGGCTAGTCCCAGACCTTATTCAGAACCTATTTGAATCACACAAGTATAATTTATTGCAAAACAGTGTACTGACATGTGTAATGTCAATATAAAGAGGGAGCAGCTTGTCCATCAGGTCCTGACATTGTAGTTTCTGCTCTGTCATCTCAGAGGGTATGAAGATGCACAAGTGGTACACACCTCACTTATCCCATGTTTTATCAATGGACTGGCCATCCAAGGATATAGCTATCTACTCAAACAGCTAAAACACATTGGCTGTTCATTGACAGCTGAATAAAAATTCCCAATGGTTGAATACAGAATATGGCTGTTTTGAGTCAGTATTTTACCTATGGGCATATAATAAAACATTACCAAAAAGGACTGGAGCATGCACAAAGTTGCTACAGCAGGAGATTAAAGTATACATGTTGAGAAATTTTGTGAATGTCCAGAAATATGTCAAACAACATAATCTCTTGGATCTTCTTGATTTTGCTGTATGTTATACCAACACTATATTAGTATTTTTCAGCACTGAAGGAAATTCCATCTCCATAAGTATACCTCCAGTAGGCCCTTGCCCAAGTGAAAATGAATATAATGTATGATTTTGTTGCTAGTGTAGCAAATATGCCAGAGCTTCCTGACTTGGGCATTGTCAAGATATTTATTAAGTAGTCAACATACATCAAAGAGAACATGCCAGTGTCTCAAATCTGGGTTCTTTAGCATGAAAGCTGTTCCAAGGTTCTGGAATGAAAATCAGCATGAAATCATGAGAGATAAGTACAAAAGAAGATATTTGAGCTCCCAATGGCTCAAATTTACATACCCAGAGGTTCCGAGGTCCTGAAACTCAAAGGAAAGACTAGTCCCAATTAGGAAACTGCTCACGCAGAGCAGTTAAAATAGCTGCTACTAGCTAGGCAGGCAGCAAAGTATTATCGTCCTGCATCAGCAGAAGCTGGGTATGCAGGACTCAAAATATTATAACCTACCACCAATTTGTGGATAAGCCAAACCTAAGATTGCAGGTAGCAAAATATTCTATGCTCACATCGGCCAAACCTAGCTATGCAGCATTCAAAATATTATGGTGTCTCAGACACATGAGCTGAACCCAAACTCGTAAGTTGCAGAATATTATAATCAATCAATTCCTGCATAGGCCAAACCCCAGGATGCAGGTGGCAAAATATCACAGTCTGTCAGTATCTGCATGGGCCAAACCCTGCCATGTGGATTCAAAATATTATTATCTCTCAGACAGTGCATTGGCCAAACCTAAGCATGCAGGACTTAAATATTACAGTATGTAACAAATTGCAACAGCCAAGCCCTGGGATGTGGGGCGCAGAATATTATAGTCTCTCAAAAGGTACATTGGCTGAACCTAGGCTTCCTCAGTACAGAATAATACAGGCTCTCAAATGGCACATTGGCTGAATCTTCACATGCAGGGTGCAAAATATTATAATCTTACAGAGGTGCATCAGCTGAAGCTCAGCTTGTAGGGCTCGAAATATTAAAGTCTGCTGGGAACTGCATCAGCTAAACCCCAGTATGCAGGTGATTAAATATTAAAGTGGGTCAGTAACTGGATTGGCCAAACCCTGGCCTGTAGGCGGCTAAATATTATGGTCTATCAAAACCTGCATAGGCCGAACCCATGTATGCAAGTTGCATAATATTATTACCCATCTGGTCCTACATTGGCTGAACCCAGTGATGTGGTGGGAATAATATTATACCTCTGAAAATCTGGTTGGCTCCCCTCTAACACACAGGTCAGAGAATATTGTAGAAATAATATTATTGCTGAGGAGCCCAGGACTTTGCCGAAAATCCGGCGGATTTCGGGGGACCCTAAACTCTAGGGATTAATCATACGTAGGGGGCCTGGAGTGTAGGGCATTATTGACTGCATATTGTGTCTTATTGCCATACTGAATCTGACGTGGCTCTCTTAGCGCGATGGTACTGATCGAGGTAAGAACACCCGATCTGAGAGTCCGCCGTGGTCGGCCTCGGCCGCACCTCAGTCTTGTATGATATTCAACTGTAAACAATGAGATAACGAGAATATCCAGGACTTGACTGGACCGTCCATCGGGCCAAAAAACGATCGTGTGCAGGGCGTGACTCTTCCTGGATTACTAAACGCGCTGGATGGCGTTACAGGTACCACTTTGTCTCTTTTTGATATCACCCATTCCTCACTGAACATGATATACAGCGCCGGAGAGAGGCGTGTGAGTCCTTGAGCCGGATCGTACCGTTCGTCTGGACTCACCCGTAAACAGAACATTCTTCGTCACCACGAATGACATAGATGGTTTGGACCCAGCGCTGACCGGGCCAGGACGTCTGGGGTATCATCTGAAATTCCATTCGGCCACTTCTGGCCAAATTCACTCCATGCTAGCTGCTCATTACCCAGGCTGTGGCCCTGAAACATTGCAAAGTATGGCCGACAACATTGAGCCGGGTGCCACAGTACGTCAATGCAGCTGCAGTTTTACACATATCTGATCCTTAGTAGATGGCTACTTTACAAGAAATGATCTTACAAGGCTCCTTCGATTACCTTCATCACCCGCAAGCCTGTGAAAAAGGCGAAGGCCCGACCGACTCAGGTCAAATTTTCCGGGCCCACGACTAGTCTTGGAAGCCGACTGACTCTGGGCTAAGATAGTCATTCACACAATCGGCAAATGGTCAGGAATCGGGAAAGCCTAGCTCGAGGAAGGAGATCGCTTAAACAACGTGTGGTGGAAAATATACTGTAATTTTTTGGTTGAACTCGCCGACTTTGAGCGGTTTTGGTGACCGTGGACATTGCGCGGTTTTTGATTTGCACGCGGGATCAACCAAATTGACCCAATATATGTACGTGGTGTGCCGGATTTCGTTACAGCTATTTGCAGAAAGGGCACGGTTTGAAATTTGCAAAATTTAGATGTTCGAAAACCTGTTTTGGGTCTGCAACCCGTATTGAGTACCAGGAACTCGTCGGCGTATGTTGGCTCAAACGATGTACCATAACGGGTCACGTTTAATGTTGCCGCGACTCAATAAGTCGACTCGACTGGACTTGACTTGGTCGCATCCAAGTCCCTCAAAGTCGACCCACCCGATGACGGACGCGAGCCTGTCTTCCTCGCCTTCCTCCTCCTCCTCATTATCAGTGTCTTCTGGGGAGCCGAGGAGAGTGGGGGCACGCGCCTTGACGTCGCCATCAAAAGTGGGCGGCGACGTCGCGAAGCGCGCTTCGTGCGCCATCCCATCAGCCCCATCAAAATGCCCGCCGCCCCCCCCAACTCGCCCGCTCCGGGCTCGAAAATAGCCTTAAAATCGTCAAAAAAAATAAGGGTGTATTCCCCGCGTCAGAGTGCGCACTTTGTTCCCCTCCTTTCCCTCGGCTGCGGTGGCGGACTGTGCGGCGGGGCACGCTTTCTTCAAGTTTCTTGGGAGCAAGCTCGGCATCGGCGGTGGCCTTTCCCTTCGCCTTTTTGGCTTGCACGACGTTGGCGGCTGAATTGAGGGCGGGCATGCTCGAGGCTGGCAGCAGGGACAGGAACTGCGGCGGAGACGGCGGGGACGTCCTCGTCGTACTGAGTGGGGGGGAACGACCGCAGATGGGAAGTCAAGGCCAGCCATGAGGGCGTCGAGGTCGTCCTTTGTCACGCAGCAGCATCTTTGGCAAGCGACTTCCACTTGTTCTTCACATTGAAGGCCTCCGCACCTTATATACATGCTAAAGCAAAAGGATGTTAGCATGTGCCTCGAGCTGAGTCATTCCATGCGATGCACCTCGCGCGTCACAGCGAATCCACCTCGTGAATTTGCTCTCGATTCCTTTGAACGAGGCATTAGATGGGGAGTAGATGAGTGAGAGAACCACGGTTGCAGGAAAATCACGCACTTTTTGCGGTACCTGGAGGCCGCCGCTAGCGCCTCGCTCTTGCGGGTTTGCGCAGGCTCTTCATCGCCATTGGCAAGGGCCGTGCGTCTTCTGCATGATGGTAGTGGTTGGGAAGGATAGAAACATACCCTCTCATCCATGGGCGAGCAGCACCGGTTCAGATGGTTTGATGATCTCGCCGTCGAAGGTAGCATGGAAAGATGAAAGGTTGGCGTTGCCGGGGGGGGTGGTGAATTAACTCCGTTTTGGACTTCTCGAATGTTGCGTTATCGCCCCGAGTTCATTCTGCTGCGAGCTGCGCCGCTTTATTGAGAACTGTGATATTCTGCGAAGGGGACTTGCTAGCGGGTTAGTTTTGTTCCATGAATTAATTACTCTGTGTTGGCCCCTGCCGCTATTGTGTGCATCTGCCGCGATTTTGTGCATGTCGATTTAACCGCTGCCACACCTCAGTGCATGCCGGTTTGGCTTCTGCATGTTGATTTATATCCGTGCCTTTCGCGGACCTTGCTTTGCGTCGATTTGGCGTCACCAATTAGGTGTCGTGGTGGGCTCTGCCATATTCCGTGCATCCTGACAGGTGGGCTCTTCCGTATTCCGTGCATCTCGCTAGTTCGAGCTCTGCCATATTCTGTGCGTCCCGACAGGTGGCTCTGCCATATTCTTTGCATCCCGACAAGCGCGAGAGTTCCTGATGCATCATGGCGGATCTCTCCTGAGAGTAGGTGATGTATCACTTGAAGTTGAAATGGGGTTGGGCCCAGTCCGATTGAGTCGCGTGATGTGTGGTCTTATTTGGTTCCCAATTGGGGATCAAAAGTGATGGTACACGCACCTTTTCACTAAATTCTATCGAACAGGTCCATCTGTCGGAAAACTAATAGCACATTTGACCTTGGAGCTTATGACACAATGCCCTGACCCCGTGGTTTTTTTTCCCTGACCAGTATGCAGGAAGATCGCGGTGCGTTGGTTGAACTTGAGGGCATTTATTGAGTGAGTACCCTTTTTCGCCGGTACAGCTTGTACGAAGGCCCAGTTAAAAGACCTAAGAGACAGTTCTCATTTGAATGATGTAAAGCGTGTTTTCTTGTAGGGATTTAATTTAAAACTTCCTATAGGTGCTAGAAGGCTGTATTTCTGCGGTGTAATACTGGTTTGGGCACAAGCCCATGATTTTCAACATTTCGGAATGCCTACGGAATATAATAAAAAACTAAAAAGCCAGATCGTTTTTTAATCCATTTATCTGTGTTTTGTTGTAAGGGATTTCCCATGGCCCTTGTTTTCATTGAGAAAGTACGCCACCTAGGTAAATGTCGGACGATCCTAAAAAATATTCAGATTGACATGAGCCAGAAGGCTACTGAGGAGAAATTGAGGCTATATCATTCTGAATCAATTATATTATGCCTCGCGGCGAAATTAACCTCTCCAAGCTGGTAGCGACGAGCAACGGTACACGATTCCAGTTGCCATCACTCGATAAGCGGGGTTAGGGTTAGCGGTCTCGTGACCGCGTCGGGTAGCTTTCGCGTCCACACATCCCCTTCGCTGGCGTTCTGGAGCACCTTCAGGGACTGTTTGAAGCCCTTCAGTGGACGTTCCAGGTACACCAGCATGCTCTATGCTTATTCCAGCGCTCAAATCTCTCAGGTACTGCCAGCAGGCTGCCCTCGATATTCTACTTTGCGGCACTGGAAGCCGTCCCTTATCGTATACCATCTGGTCTGGAGGCCTCTCTGGCGGTAATAGATCACGTACTAACATGCTATGTACAACAGACACGCTCTTTTGTCCTCCGATTCCTACTGCACGGCTCTGTAATCATTAAACCTTCCTATCGCTGTTACGCTGGCTCGGGATTTCCACACACACTTCTCACTGCAAACTTTCCATGCTAAACCTGATATCCTACGATGCCTAAAGCCCGTTCCACCAAAAAGCGACCCATCAATAAACGCAGCCCGGCGCAGCAGCTGGCATTTGGCCGGAATCATATTCACAAACCTTTCACTCCCCAACCTACGCCATCTAACGACATCGTCTATCTCCGGGCACGATTGCACGACACGAAAGAACTTTTAAACAAAGCACGGATTGAACTACACGACAAATCCGCCGAAATTACTGACCTCGAGAACGAACTGGACCTGCAAGACGTGGAAATGCAGGATCAATCACACGAAATTGACGATATGGCTAATGAACTACGCCTCCAGGAAAAAGAGCTATCGGAAGCTGAAGAAGCTCAGCGCTCTGCCGAGTTTGAGATCCAAGATCTTGAAAATGAATTACGATTACAGGAACACGAGAATATTCAAGCGTGCAAAGAACTTGCCTCTTCCCGTCGCAAAAATTTCAGTCTCTCTGCTGCCCTCTTCCTTGCCGAGAACCAACTCAAGATCAACTATTCTCTCATCCGCAATGAACGCCGAAAAACATCTCGCTCGAACACCAAGACAAAAGCATCACAAGCATTGATCCACCTTCGAGACCTAGAGCTTCAAGAAGCCGCGGAGGATTCTGCTCGCCTAGAAAACACGAACATCCAACTCGAGAAAGTATTATTAGAGCTGAAAGGGCTGAAGGGCGCAGACGAGGCGAAGATAGAGCACTTGCACCAGCAGTGCGAAGAACTCCGAAAGAAGATTCGAAAACTTCAAATGCGGTGCCTTCGGGTACCCACCATCAAATCCAATGCCGTTCGTCGCGCAAAGGCGGCTGCCTCTATCTTCAAACTGACAACCCGCGGGAGATATTCCCCCCAAGCTCGAGCTCTTGCACGCAAGCTCACAAAGCACGGCTGCTCGCAGGATTTTGTCGGATTGCTGATTGAAGATGTTTGCAAAACCGCAGGAGTCCAGGTCGACCGACGCATGTCGCGTCGCACTGTAGGTCGAAGCATTGGGGAGGGAGCAGTAGCGTCCAAAATCCAAATCATAGACGAAATGTCCCATGCATCCAGTTCGTCCTAGCCCCCAGTTTTTTCCTCACCTCGCCTCGAGTACTCATTATATTTCCAGGCTTCACCATCAGCAGCGATGGCACCTCGCATCGTAACCAAGAGTACCAGGGACGGCATGTGAATGTCAAAGCACCCAACTATACGGACGACTCTCCTGCGGTTCCCCGTGTGCGCCTGCTCTCGGTCGACTCCGATACCGACCACTCCAGCGAGACCCAAGTGCGCGGCTGGCTTAACACCATCACTTCTTATTCCGATTTGTTCAATCGCTGCCCCCCCCTTCGCCAAGAGACTGTCCGCTTCTCTCTTGTCCAATTTTTCTCCAAACTCAAGGGCATGCACGGCGATCATGCCGCCGATGGAAAGAAAGACGCGCGCATCCTATCTGAGCTCAAAAAAGAATTTGGTCTTCTTGATCTCGGCACCCGCCAGCTTCTTGCCTCGTCGCCGGAGCAAATGGAGGTCGTCATTGAGAAAGCCAATGAGGGGAAAATCCAAGATGCAGGTGGGCTCGAGGCGTGGAATGCGTTGACCCAGGAAGAGCGTGACAAGCGTAGCATTGAGACGATGAACGAGCTCAAAGTCTCCATTGGGCAAGATGTGTATGACAGCATGACGGAGAGCGAGCAGCGCCGCTTCGACCTGTGGCTCTGGGCAGGTTGTTGCATGCACAAGGACTTGAACGCGACGATGGGTGGAGCAGAAGGGGTAAAGGGGTGGTGGAAGGCGAATCCGCACCTTCAAGGCCCTGTCCTCCTGGCGAACAAGGACAATGCCGCAACGCTCGCAGACGCATCGGCTATAGCTGCGGAAACTAATCCTTCACAAAGACGTGCCCTTGCAGCGACTGAATCTGGTGGTGTCAAAACCACATTACTTGCTGGCGCACTTTTCAATCATTCTAACGACAAAAAAGGTCTTCAGGATAACCACGTCATCTACTTCGAGAAAATCAAGCTTGGCCGCTCGACTCGGTTTCCAGGTACCAGTACCACACGATATGGCTCGAATCTCGACGCGGCTGCCGAACTAATCACGTACCTCGAAGACTACAAAAAACTTCTCGAGGAGGTTCGCGACAAAAAAGAAAAAATGAACTTCAATCACTTGGAACAAAATATCTACAACGCGCTTCACGATCCCCCGACCCTCACCGAACTCTGCGCTATGATCCTATATGCTCTTGCGATCTCGTATCCATACGCTTCCCGTGTCCGCGGCCCCGGCACCGAGAACGTCAACCTCCTTGATCTCGGCCCATTCCACCAGGAGGTCAAAGCTCATGTTGCCGCAATTATCAGCAATCCAGACCTCCTCTTAGCTTCGGATGCGTCCTTCGAAAAAGCAACTCTTGATGGAGAGCCTTGGCACCGCCCAGATGCTCTGGCAGCAGTCCACAAGCTTGCGCCAACACTCCCGCATCTTCGCGATGTGACCGTCGCATTCTTCGAGGGAAGCCTGCCAGTTTGGGAGCGTTTTACGGAGGAATTCGATGAAGAAGGGGTAATCGCGGGGTTATCGGAAGACGAGAAAGAGGAGGGCTGGATGCCAACAACGAACGATGCCAACGAGGGTATTTTGGGCGACATGCGGCAGGATAAGCGATCGAAACCAAACTCAACGACGCACGCATTCAACGCTCGTGCGATGTTCCGTCGCAACAATACCCAAGCATACATGGATGCAAACTTCAGCGAGGAGCATCACCTATACATCATGCGCGAACACCGGAAATTCGACTCCAGCGGAGTGGTCAAGAAGAAGAAACTGGCCCTGCGTGAACATATTGAGACGACTGTTGCGGCGCGGCGCACGAAGCGGAAAAATCTGGTCTACAAGAGGAAAAAGGCCGCCAATCATGCCGCCAGCATCACCATTGTAACGGACAGAGCAGCCCTCGAAGGTTATACGAAGTCTCAGCTTGAAGACCAACTTGCTGCTCATCGGCTCCTCGATACAACTGTGCCAAAGTTGATTCCCGCGAAATCCAACCTGAAAAATAATTCTCAGCGGCTGGAGCAGCTAATGTTGGCAGTTGAGCGTTACCTGAAGGCGAATGAAGGGGGCTCGGAGGACATGTCCGATGTCGAGTAGTTCGTGTTCTTAGGTATTTCCAAGAACATACTGTAAAATAATCAATTTACTTTTGCAATGAATACAACCAAAAAATCACTCTAAAAGTGTAGTCTCTCTGTATTTCTTAGAGATCTTTTCAGGCCTTTCCGAGGGTTTTACGGTGTCAGAATCGTACATAGCGGGCCATAGCATCCAGTTTCACAGCGTAAGCGGAGAATGCAGCCTCAGCCAGGTACCAGATTCCGGAAAAATCCCGCTTCTTCGCAGCAGGTTCAGTGTCATATAATTAAGTTGAAAACCAAAATCCAAGGAAAACGGTTGTGAATTGAAGTCGCGGCGTTAAAAAGAAGTCGTGTGTCGCGTGAAATCAGAGTTAATCGATAACAAACAAGTACAAACCGTCACGCGACTCAATCGGACTGGGCCCAACCCCAGTGACACTTCTCCAGGTAGTGGTGCCTTTGCAGCATTTGCACTTCACGGCAACGATACAAACTCGAGAGGGGAAAACAGCATGCGCACTGCACATATCGGGCCTTGCGCTAGGTCCACGAGCTGAGTCTTGAGTGGGTTCGTTATGGACGTTCACATGCACTGACTTGTTTCTGCTCTAGCCATTGATGTGGTACTCCAATCTGCGGTTGGTGTGCCCCCAGCATGCCTGGTACGTGGTCTTCATGTTCTTTTCCTCACTATCAGCTGACACGCCGTCTTGTAGACTGGTTTTCTGGAGGCTTCGGGTAGCAGAAACAATGTTGGTGGGTTTTATTGGCTTCCCCTCTTCCTCCTGCTGAGCCTTTCTAGTTATGTACGTGGCTCACCCCGCTGTTTCGACTTGACACGCCGTATTAAGTATAGAGCGCCGTTCCATTGCTGACTTCCCTAGTGAAACATTCTGCTTACATGAATGCTCGTGCCGAGCTTATCGAATGGATATCGCCGTTGTTTGCAGAATATCTACCATCCTGGTAAGCATACCATCCTTACTCGCCCATAATTGTGTGCAGACCCGCAGCATGGGCGGCCAATTATTTGTAACAAGATGCACTGCTGCGACGAACGTACCAAGCCCACAAGCAGTACATAGTGGGTACATCGTATTCCCCTTGTGCTTCGTGCACTAACATGTTTGGCAGTCGATCAGTTTTAGCGGTGGCGGGAGTGGTACTCCCTGTGTCGAAGGTTGGGCTCAAATCCGGTGATCCGGCGGTGCAAGTCATCCCATGGACGTGTGACTTGCGCGCAGGTGCTGGCGATCAGGATGGATTGGGAGGAGTTTACTTGTAGTGTTACCAACATCATTATAGGTCTACTAAATTTATTCTTTTCACGTCCTTTTATGTCTACTTTGTTACCAATCGTTGTAGTCCGCATTTTACTGCTATTTGCGGAACTTAGGGCGGGGACGTTTTTTTTCTCCTTTTTGAGCGTTTTTTGATCGTTTTACATATATCGCATGTTCTGGGCTCAATTCTCACCCGTTTCCTTTGGTAATTGGCTCAATCAATTCGTATTGAAAAACACCAGGGGATGGCCTCCTTGTATTTTTATTTATTTGAGCCTCCAAACGACAGTTATGTCACAATACGATCATCTTGGTTGATTTTTTACATATATTGCATGTTCCGGGCTCAATGCTCACCCGTTTCCTTTGGATGTAGGCTCAATCAATTCTTATTGAAAAATTCCAGAGGATAGAATTCTTGTAATTTTTATTTGAGCCTCCGAACGACAGTTATGTCACAATACGATCATTTTGGTTGATTGTTTTTACATATATCGCGTGTTTCGGGCTCAATTCTCACCTGTTTGCTTCGGAAATAGGTGCAATCGATTCGCCTTGAAAAGAACCAGCGGATGGATGCTAGAACTCCAATAGTGAGATCAAAAAATTTCGGTCATAATTCCACAGCATAATGGTGTAAGGTGTGGTATAGGTGGTACATACAGCCTATCTGGACATCATACCCGCTGGATAATGTGTCTATGTCCATTGTATCAAAATATTGCAGCCTGTGGGACCATACAATGAATGTTGGAACTGGTAAATGTAGAGAGATCACAAAATGATAGTATTGCAACGTAGCTGTCGTGCAGAGGCTCAAATAAAGAAATACTAGGAGGCCATCCCCTGGAGTTTTCTAAGACGAATCAATTGAGCTTATTTCCAAAGGAAACGGGTGAGAATTGAGCCCGGAACACGGGATATATGCCTAACTAGCTTCATGAAAGGCTCGGTGAGCCAATTTTGAGCTGGACCGGGCGCCTGAGGTTCTGCCACCTTCTGCCCAAGCTCCCAGACCTCCTGCCGGTGCCAGTTTGGCAGAACTGATTGGCAGAGTTCTGCCGGTAGAGGGGACTGACTTGTTAAGAGGTCGAAAAATCCTCATGTTCGTTTCCCAAATGGACGATCACGTAGCATCGTCATGTCTCACGAGCTCTACAGTCAGCCATGCTAAGCCTCGTCCACTGGGCCAAAATGGCTATGAATCGTGGTATGGTACGGGCGCAAGCGTAGGCCATTTCTACGTCGTTAAACATGTCGAACTCGTTCTCCCGCGATATGTAAGTGGTTACAAACGTGCTCTGATCAAATCTTACTTATCGCTGCAGGTGGTGGAGTTCGACATGCCAGTTCGACAGTTTTTTAATCCATTTAATTTTGCACCTGCCATCG